>CM029019.1:182472559-183072559 GCA_016801055.1 Panax notoginseng
CCTCCTAAGGTTTTTAACCCTAAGCTCTGATACCAACTGTGACGCCTCCAAATTCAGGTACTTGAAACCCGAACTCGGTGCTTCACGATACCATTCTATGAGCGGAATATAACTAATAATAATAACAATATATAGATTATCAAATATAATTTACATATTATCAGAGTTTCAATCCCAAGTACGAAACCTTTAAACATTCGTTACATTACATGATAATTAATATATATCATCACTATCCTAATAAAGTCTAGCTATTATAAAAGATAGCATTATCATTCATTCAGCGACCTTCCCCTTTGTTCTTGGCAGAGCCTTCATGTTGTTCACCCTTAGTTGAAAACATTTAAATTAAGCAAGGATGAGCATTTGAGTGCCCAGCAAGTAATAGCAACAATAACAGTTAGCTGAACGAATTAAATATTTTCTTTGAACGATATTTTTACAACGAATCAACACTTGTAAAGTAAGCTGAACCAATAATAAACAACATATCCTTTTGATTTCAAAATTTTAAAACTACGTACTAACTATAAATGACGATCAGTTGACAGACTATGAACATTATTTTCTATTTTCAAAAGGTTCACTACTACAAAACAGTAAATAGACAACACTTAAAAGATGACATTTTTATAAAAAACGTTGTGTTTTTTTTTTACAACGTTTTTTAACAAAGCGTTGTAGATGCATATGAAAAAATATTATGTATTTTATAAGGGCAATTTTTGGTTTTAAATAGATAACGTTTTTTAAACAAAAACCTTATCTATATAAAAAAAATACGGAGTAAAAAATAAAAACACGGAGCTGAGAATTTGAAATTAAAACACGGATCTCTCTCCTATCTCTATACTTTCTCTCTCTACGAAGCGGGTGCTCTCCTACGATCCAAACGCTACCACTGTGGCCATCAACTGAGGAGGCATGTACCAGTCGGAGATGTTTCGATTCGAGCTAGAGAAGATCAGAAAATGCCTTTGATTTGCTGGTCTGGTCTGGTCCGGTCAGACAAAATTCTAGGGTTTTTGCTATGGCTGACCTCTCTGCGATTCCTGCTCCCGTTCTTCGTTGTTAAGCAGTCCGCAGTACCTAAGCCAAAGCCCATATTTATTTATTGTCTGTTAGCAAAAATAGAAAAATAATACTCCATCTTTCTTTACTCAGGGCCGAAGCTGTTTGATGGTACAGTTGATGAAAACCGTTAAGGTCTCGCCAGAATTACAGTTGCAGAGGGGGAAAATGGCGCCTATTAAACTTGTGTGGTTGCAGGTGTGGAGAGACGCCGAATATATGACATCGTCAATGTCTTGGAAAGCATTGGTGTAAGATCTCTTATTACCCCTTTTCTCCTTAGTTTTTTATAATTTGAGAATTTTAGGTCGAATTCTAAGCTTGTTACTATGAATCAGGTTCTTGCAAGGAAGGCCAAGAACCGATATTCTTGGAAAGGGTTTGTAGTAATCCCTAAAACTTTACAGCTACTTAAGGTATTTTTTACTTTCAATTTTTCTTTCAAGACTTTAGGTTCAACATTGCAGTTCTAGATTATCAGTTAATTTAATTTTAATTGAATGATTGAAATTTCTGGTGCTTTGTTAGCTAGAAGGTCTGAAGGAAAGTTATACTGCATTTGATGATAATATCTCTCTAAAGGTGTGTGGACTCTTAGGGCATGAAACTGTAATGCTTCCTTTTTTGTTGTTGACAAAGTTCAATTGTATTTCCCCACTTTTCAGCTATAAATTAACAGGATTACTATTGTTTATCCTGTTCTGTAGGTTTTAGATGACTACGAGGATGAATTTTTTTTACAGTTCCAATAATTCAAGTCAGAATGAAAGAGTATTTGTTTGTTATTTTTTTACAGTTTCTATTATATTTTTTTGGTGATGTGCAGTAAATGATTAGATGCAAGGAAATTACTAAAGTTCTGGATATACTTTTGACATGGTTTTTTTTAAGATTTTGTGAATCCAATACGTCATGCTTTTTAAAGGTATCATACGTTGTTACTCCTTTTTACTTGTCCTATTTTTGGTGACTTGAAATGTGATTGATCACATTCAAATGTGATTCAGTGGATGACTTGAAACAGTTCTTTACAAAACTAATCCTCTTTTCTGCTGAGTAAGAATGTCTACTACTAAGTTTCCCAATTGTTATTAGTGTTTTTCATTCCAACTTATGACTTACACGGTAATAGGAAATTTTTTTATCCTCTTGCTTGTGCTTGGTTTATTATAAGCTTTGCTTTACCAATTACTTCTTCTGGGAAGCTAGGGCCTTGACTGCATTTGTTGCAAATTTTTGTATTTTGATTTGTTCATAGGCAATCTTTTATCAGTTTGTGACTTATCTGGTTTATTATAAGCTTTGTGCTTGTTTACACCGTCTTCTCCGCCACTGATGCCAAGCACAGCGCCAGAGATTCTCAAGTCCCTGTAAGCCACCACAATCTCTAATATCTCCTTAATTTTTAATTTATGAACCCCTATGAAAAGGTTTAACCGTAACTGAAATTCACAATTAGACAAATGTATACCCCTTCCTCTGGCTGAATGATTAAGTTAGTGCTTCTAGTTTTAGAATAAAGCATCTTAACAAATGTTGACTGTTTGCTGAATGACATCTTCAGGGAACTGAAATGCAGCTTGGTTTAGGCATTGAAAGTAAAAATGCCACTTTATCTGTTAAAAGGAGGTTGGCATGTGAACAACTAAGCTATTTGGGACAGGTATGTGTTTAGAATTCACTGTTTCTGCATGCTGTGTGTTGTGCCATATACTATATTTTTAGCTTTTCTAGTTTTGCCTTTTCCAACTTGCCTTGTTATAGGAAATACAAATGAAACCTTCAAGGTGAATGACTTAAATGTTCAAGTAGGTGCTCTAATTGGACTTTTCTGTTTCTTTTTTAGGTGTTCATTAATTGGATATGCCTACACTGATGAACTGAGGTCATCACACTGTATTCTTGTGTCCTTTTACAATGGTATCTGCAACATATATATGAAATTATCTAGAAATGGATATTATGTCACATGCATATGTCAATGAGCTAAGTCAACATCTATGCAACATTACTTTTTTAGTGTCGAGACTACACTCATCTCTTTGTGTTGAGACTACAATAGTGAAGGAAATGCTCTTTTGTTTTTTCTTGCTAAATGTCCAAAATGCTAAAATGCTCTTTTGTTTTTTCTTGCTAAATGTCCAAAATGCTCTTTGATCTTGCAAGTACCTCAAAAAATCAGTGACTTCCTCCTACTCAAGGTTTTCCATTCAGAAGAGAAATTCCAGTTCTCTCAACTTTCAAGCTACTCAATTTGGGTAGGAGGATATTTTATGCCCTTTCTTATGCCCTCTTATTACTACTAGCAAACAATTTGGGCAGGAGGATATTTTATGCCCTCTTATTACTCATTTAAAATCTTACTTAACTATCTTATTATGCATTAGGAATGTCTTCAGCTATTTGAAGTTCCTGATCGTTGAGAAGCTCATGAACCGAGGCTTTTGTAGTGAATCTACAGAATTATAGAGGTGGATTGTGACGCCCCAAAATTAGGTATACATCACCCATCTTGGGTCGTCAGATACATAGTATAGAATACAAATACAACTTACTAATACAACTGTCGTGTACAATACGACAAAACATAAACTGTGAGTTTGAATACAAATATTATCTTCTAGAGAGTATTCATACTCAAAAGGAGTCCTCATTACATTTATTAACACACTATTACATAGAATAGTGAGGACTACTAACTAATACTATCATTCAGACCATCACTCCGTTCCCCGACTTGCCCCAGCTACGTTCTCATTTCCTAAAGAGAACAGTGAAAGAAAGGGTGAGCTCAACTAGCCTAGTAAGAAATATTATGACTAAGATAATGCAGAATAAATTATCATTAGCCTTCAACAATGTTAAACTGATAAAATATAATAAACATCAAGTTTAACTGCAGCGGAACAAATAATCCATTAAAAGAGTCAAGTAGAAAATAAACTCTACTATCTTTTATGATTTAAAAAGTTTTTCAACATTGTGATCGCTGGGACTCAGCTTAATAAAATAATCCACATCATCGAATCACCCCTGCACTACGGCCAAGGATATTCGTGTATTCATTAATGATCATGATCATGCCAACAACTGTCCATCAATGCACTACGGGCCAATGAGGACTTTTACCACATAATTTGTAACATTACGGTCATGATTATACCGAATAATCCCTGGTCATAATCATACCAAGTCCATCTATGCACTACAGGCCACAGATAACTTTCAACATTTTATAAACATGAGGATGATGACAATGATATAAGAATTCAATAAAACAAGTTCAAGAATTAATTTATCCAAGAATTAACAACGTCAAATTGTCAACATGATACTGCTTTGTGGAGTAAAATTCAAGAATACTTAGAAGAATATTTTCATGAAAAGATACTGGATGAACCGCAATTATCAAAGATATTCCACTAATTTCATGGAGTATAGAAGTCAAAACTTAACCAACTGAGTATATAAAAGAATGGAATAACAAAAGAAATCACCCGGCATTCGATAGACCGCACAGACAGGTTATTCCAACAGAATAATAATAAAATAGAACCAGGTCCGGCGTAAACGCACAGACAGGATGTTCCAACAGAATAATAACAAGACGGAACCAGGTCCGGTGTAAAACACACAGACAGGATGTTTCAACAGAATAATAATAAAAACGGAACCAGGTCCGGTGTAAAACACACAGACAGGATGTTCCAACAGAATAATAGAAGAATGTCACCAAGTATAGGGTAGACCGCGTATACAGGTTATTCCAACAGAATAATAAGAAATGGAATAACAACAGTTCTCTTCATGAATAAGAAAGAATAACACCCCTTACCGTTTTAAAGAAGAGCTGAAATAAGGAAGTAGTTAAGTAGCAGAATACTCTTCTTTCTCTCTCTATAGTTTCTCTCTATAGTTTCTCTCTCTAGAGTTTAGTGAATTCGTAAGAAATAATGAAGGAATGAGCTGCTATTTATAGAAAAATAGAATGCATAGTAACTAATCCATGAACGGTCCAGATTAATTATTTTAATCTGACGGTCCATATTTAAAGAAAAATCTTTTAAATAAAATATAATATATTCTATTTATAGAATAACTTTAATAAAGTATTCTGTTTTATATAAAAAGATGTTTCTGTTTTATTACGTTAATAATACGAATAAAATAAAACGTCATTATCGCTAAATAATTCATATTATTAATGACAATAATTGAATCAAACTGAGTGACTTCTCACATAAGCATTAATAATCAATACCGTGTGTTACTATGCAACCACACGTATTACTGTACTTTTACTACCGAGTAGTTCAACAGTAACAATGGTAAAACTTCCGCCGTTATTTTTAATAAAATATTTTTGTCATTTTCTCAATCTGACAATAATTCTGTTGTGGGGTCCACCAATGATTGTGCCGTTGTACGAATATTCCCTGTTAAAACGAATATTCCCCGACCAATCGAATATTATATAACAACTTGCGTACTTTACAAAATTTATAATATATTCCACAACTATAACATTATATCAAATTAACTCCATAATATTCAAAAATGATATTTATAGAAAATTTATCTTTATTTATAAAAGTTGGGGTCTTACATGGATTGCTTTGTTTGTGAATCTTATTAACTTTTGACTATGAAAAAAAGAAGAAGATAACTAAATCTTGTTTACTTGACTAGGTTGAAACAATGCCTATCCGTATTCTTTGAGCATTATCCATCACTCTCAGTGAATCACAAGGCAAGTATCACTTGGAAACTGGGATTTATTGCAATACATAAGAAAATATAGCTTTTTGCGGTTTCTTACTTCTTGTATTGTAATGCCATCATTTGTATATGCAGAATTGTATGCCCAAGTCTTTCATTCCAGTCATGCATTCAATTGTATTGTACACGAAGGTGACTGAACAGAGGGATGAAACTTGCAGCAATAATTCTCCAGAAACTACTGATAATTCAAATGACTTTGAGAATCAAGAGGAAGGACTTGCTATACGCTTAGCTGTTGAGGTAGTTTAACTTTGATACACATTAACCATATCAATGACGCAAACTATACTGTTCTTTGGGGTAACATTTATCATTATAACTGATGGATATGATACTTTAGTTGGATTGGATGATTTGGTACTGTAAACGAATGGTATTATTGGAATGTATTTTGAATGGTTGATACATTTTGACTTTAAATTTAAATGAAAATTTAGACCTTTTAGCTATATATCATGGGATTAGCATATTGCAGGTGCATTGGTAATATAGGTGAACCACAACCTTTTTATTTTCTTTTTTTTCTTTATCTACACATTTTTAAAAATATTGTATAAATTGGTTAAAAACGTTGTCTGATATACTAAACAACAACATTTTTATCCAAAAAAAATGTTGTGGAATCATACCTTCTACAACGTTTTTAAGCATATGCTAATTTTTGGAAATCAAATCTACAACGTTTTTTTCCTAAAAAACGTTGTGTATTGTGCTTAACTACAACGTTTTAAAAACGTTGTGTAAGGGTGTCAAATAGATGACACCCTTAACCACGACGTTTTTCTGACTGAAACTACAACGTTTTTTCCGCGTTGTCTATTTACTCTTTTATAGTAGTGGTTAAACAGAACTTCATATGTAAACCGTCATAACTTACGGGCACGAGGGTGATCAGCCTGTTATGCCCTGTATTGATCAATGCTACATTAAAGGACGATATTTTCGTCCAGCATATCCGCCTTAGGCGCATAAAAGTTTCCCATATTTGGAATGTTCATACCAGTCTAGAATCCAAACCAAAACAATTCGGTTGGATAATAATAAAGTTCTTATCTTGTTCAACAACACTTTAAAGTTTGTGTCTAGCCAGATCAAATAGCTTAGACGACTTTTAATTCAATGTGTACATACTGGACATCGATAAGTATGTATCAACATGTGATAAAATATAATGATTATCCAAGTGAGGACACTTGTATAACCATGTTTAGAAATTAACGAACAGAATATATATCTTGATTTACAATAACAGAATAAAAGGAACTTGTACAACAATTATAATTTAATAACTTATATACAGAATCATTGCATAGTGTACACAAAGGTTGAAATATTTGAACAATTGAAATGAATAGTTCAGATATTATCTTATGCATGTCCGTTGCATAAAGTAAATACAAATGTTTAGATACTTGCCTTGTCTGCTGCTTACACACTTAGATTTATCTTTTATATCAAGCCCTATCATTAAATATATCATTCGTTCGATTAGAATAACATATCATATCATATTGTACTGTTAGTTGCAGTCAGCACATAACCTAATCACATTGTCATGTAAGTTTAACAACCATTGAATCACAAATAAACATTTATCAAGTCAATCTATCTAAGTCCAGATCAATTTCTGAAATATGTCGGTGTACTGACAACTTTATTGGGTAATTATCGAGTCTAAGACTCTATCCTGTAACTTAGTATCAGTCATATTATTTTTAAATGACTTATAATAATTTTTAAAACAATTATTATAATTTATTATGGATTTTAAAACCTCGGAATCATTATTAAATGATTTAAATATTAAATAATTCATTTAAATTCAATATTTAATTATTACTAAACTATTAATGAAACCATTTTCAAAATATTAAAGTTATTTATAATAACTTAAAATATTTTTAAAGTATTAATATTACCCTTAAATAATTTTTAAAATATTTAAAATTATTTTTAAATAATTACCATTAATATTAAAGTATTAATATTTTATTTATAAAAATATTAAAAGTCATTAATTATAACTTAAAATATTTTTAATTCATTTATATCCTTTTTAAATGATTTTTAAATTAATAAAACCATTTTTAAACTATTTATTTAATATAATTATTAAATAAATTTAATATTATTAACAATAAATTAATAATCAGTAATATTACATTATTAATGAAATTATCCTTTAAATATTAAAAGTTATATTTTATACTTAAAATATCTTTAAACACTTTATTTTTATTTAAAATTATTTCTATAATATTAAAATCATTTTTAAACTAATTTATTTAATATAATTAATAAATAACTTTAATATCATTAATAATAATTAATCAATAAAATTTACCTTTAAATATTAAAAGTTATATCTTATAACTTAAAATATTTTTAAATACCTTATTATTATTTAAAATAATTTTTAATATAATAAAATTATTTCTAATTAATTTATTTAATTCATTTATTAAATAACTTAATGATCATTAATATTAATTTATTAATGAAATTTATCACAAAATATTAAAAGTCATTAAAAATAACTTAAAATATTTTCTTATATCATAATATAATTTTAAATGATTTTTCAAGTATTAAAATCATTTTTAAATAATTTATTTAATATAAAAATTAAATAAATTAAATACCTTTAATATTCTAAAAATATTAAATATTTATGAAATATATTCAAAATAATTAAAAACTAATTTTTGGAATTTAAAATAATTTTTAATAATTTTTTGGTATTTTTAATAATTAAAAATTAATTTTCTATAATTTTTATAAATAATCTGTCGCTAAGGACCACCTATAGCGACAGAACCGTCGCTATAGGTGTTCTTCATGCATGCAAACCCAGAACACCTTGTCAGTTACCGAGGTGCCTTGTTTGACCAAGAATTGTGAACTGTGTAATGTGTTTCTGGGTATGTTATTGGTCAGATCTTATAGTACTAATGTTAGACTACAAGATCCAACAACAAACATGATCAAAACATGCATCAATTGAAAGATCTAAGCCAATGAAAACACTGTCAGAGCTGTTCTTCATTTTCGGGTTACCCAGAAATGAAGAACAGTTCTGATGGTCATATTTGGGCTTCTACAACTTGCAATATATGTGATGTTTTAGTGATTTAAAAATTTCAGGTTGTAGACCACATGTAGAACTACAGATCTATTACAAAACATCACCATAACAACATCACATAATGAAGATACATGCCGGTCAATGTCTGTCAGTCGTCATGTTCATCAATTTTCTGGGTTACCCAGAAAACTGATTTCATGAACTTCTGACCTCCTTTGACCAGCCACAAAATCCTGTACACTTGATATCTAGAGTCACTAAAAGCATGGATCGAGAGTTAAACTAACATACTATAGCATGGATTCAACAACAAACATAAATCAACAATGCACTGACAGATCTAGTCGGTCAAAAGCATTGTCAGGCCGTTTCTGGGTTACCCAGAAACACCCGGTCATGACCGGTTAACGCCTTTTGACCTTAAATATCTTGCAATCTGGACTCGATATAAGCCTTATTCTTGATCCAGATCCAAGAGAACATAACAGACTACAACTACAAACTTTCAAAAACAAAAATCATTAAAGATCACAGAGATACAAGGCCTGACATTCGTTGTCAGACACCAAAAGAAAATTTTACTAGATTTTGTAGAATCTCAAATTCGAGCCTCTAGATGTTATGGATCTAACATCTAGCAACCCAGATCATCTTTATACACTATATCTAACATGTTTAACACAAAAAAAATAATATCTAACATTGGATCAATGGTCAGATTTCAAGCTAAGGTTTTATACCTTCTATGAACGATTTTGATTTCTGGCTTCTGATTTGGTTATGTTGTTCGTGGGGCTTTGATTTGAGACTGATATACTAGTAGAATTAGTATGTTAGAGAGAGAGAGAGGGACTTGACGAAGTGTTGGTGAATAAATGAGCATAATATACACTTTTTCTCTCTCCAATTCTATATATACAAGTGCTAGATACATTTTAATGGCTGATATAGAGACTTGTTGCTGTGAATTTTAAGCACTGGGGTGGTTGGATTTGGTCACCAACTTCACCTATTATCAAAGCCTATACATTAGCTTCAATAATGCACAAATTTGGTCATTTGTCTAACACATTTAATGGCAATCTTGTAATCCTTGCAAACCCTTAGGGTTTAACCCTTAGGATTTAACCCTAAGGTTTAGCCCTAATGTTTAGCATAAAATGAAATTCTAAGTTTTTATTTAGGGTTTAAAAATAAAATAAAATAAAAATTAGTTTCTACAATTTTGAAATTAGGGTTTTCTTAATTAAATTAGTTTTCTAATTACTTTATACAGGAACATTAGGGTTTAATATCACTAATTACAATTAACCTTATTAATTTAGCAATTAGTGTTTGCAATTAGTAATTAAATTTTATAATTACTAATTAGGGTTACCTATTATAGCAATTAGGATTTCAAAATATTAATTTAGGGTTTTCACTTAAGAAATTAGGGTTTCTAATTTCACGATTAGGGTTCTCACCAATTAGGTTTTTCTTGATTAATGTTAATATTTATAATAATTGTCATAAATCACAACACACAATTACAAAACAATTTTGTACTCTAATTTGGATCTCAAATTAGGATTTTGCACAGTAAAACTAGGGTTTGACATAATATATCATAATTGACCAACCCTTGTCAGTCCGTATACATACAGTACATATTTATAGTACTGAAAATTCAAAATATAATTAATATTATATTATTATTCTCATTCCTTGATAAAAATCTAAAATTAGGGTTTAGATTCCATATCTGATTTATTCTTCATATATAATCCTATTAATTAAGTTAAAAATAATTAACTCAATTAATCTTACATAAATTCATATGATAAAATAAATAATTATATAATTATTCAAAAAAAAATCATTTCATATATTATTTAAATAATATATGCATATATTTTCATGGAAAATAATTAATGAAAACCTTTCTACTATAAAATTAATTATTATAAGAATATACTTTATAATAATCTATAATTCTAAAAGAAAATTATTTGTAAATATTTATGTAATACATATATTTTTATTTACCACAAAAATACATATACACATTATGTTGTACAAATCCTCATCTTTAAAATAAAATTTTTTTTGCAAAATTTCTTTTTTATTTATATAGAATATATCGGGTTACAATTTTCATATAAACATCATTATTAATTGACCCATATAAATAGGTTGTAACAGCATCCATTAGATACATATCTAGTTTTTCATGAGTTGCCAGGCTAATAAGATACCATAATATAATTGCATCTACCACAAGAGAATTTGTTTCATCGTAATCAATGTCAGGTCTTTGTGAAAACCCTTGTGCCACAAGTCGTGCCTTATATCTTATGTGACGCCCCCAAAATAGGTATACATCACCCATCTTGGATCGCCAAATACATGGTACAGAATACAAATACAAACTTAAATATACAACATAAGCTGTGAGTTTTAATACAAATATTATCTTCTAGACAGTATTCAAACTAAAAATAAGTCCTCAATATATTTATTATCACACTATTTCATAGAATAGTGAGGACTACTAATGCAAACATCTGGACCGTCACTCCGTTTCCCGACTAGTCCCAACTATATTCTCATTTCCTGAAGAGAACAATGAAAGAAAAGGGTGAGCTCAACTAGCCTAGTAAGAAATATTATGACTAAGATAATGCAGAATAAATTATCGTTAGCCTTCAATAGTGTTAAACTAATAAAATATAATATACATCAAGTTTAACTGCAGCGGAGCAAGTAATCCATTAAAAGAGTCAAGTAGAGTATAAAATCTATTATCTTCTATGATTTAAAAGGTTTTTCATCATTTTTATCGTTGAGACTCAGCTTAATAAATAATCCACATCATCGAATCACCCCTGCACTACGGCCAAAGATATTCATTAGTATCACAACCACAAATTATCCATGCACTACGGGCCAAGGATATTCGTGTTTTCATCAATGGTCATGATCATGCCAACAACTGGCCATCAATGCACTACGGGCGAATGAGGACTTTTAAAACATCATTTGTAACATTACGGTCATGATTATACCGAATAATCCCTGGTCATAATCATACCAAGTCCATCTATGCACTACAGGCCACAGATGACTTTCAACATAATATAAACATGAGGATGATGACAATGATATAAGAATTCATTAAAACAAGTTTAAGGATAAATTTTTAAAGATTTATAATTTAATTTATCCAGAAATCAATAACGTCCAAATTGTCAACATGATACTCCCTCCATCCCATAATAACTGTCGTTTTAGCTTGATGCACATGGATTAAGAAAGTCATTTAGTGCTATCATTTATTAATTAAAATTGGTGTGAAATTTCATCACTACCCCTTCGTGGGAAGTTGAAAACTATTAATATAAGGGATAAAATTTCTTGGGACAATGAGAGAAGGTAGGGGTGATATAGGAAAATAAATAATTTATTCTCCTAGAAAGTTGTAAACGACAAATAAATTGGGAAAAAAATTTCTTTCTAAAACGACAGTTATTATGGGATGGAGGTAGTACTGCTTTGTGGAGTAAAATTCAAGAATAATATTGTACCAAAAATAATTTAGACCGAAAATAAATCAATTTTTATCATGAATAGTATCCGAGGTGAATAGTATCCCGTGAATAGTACTTCAGAATAGTAACCCCGTGAATAGTATTCTGGCATGAAAAAGTTCAAACTTATCAAGAATGCTCAGAATAATATTTTCATAAAAAGATACTAGATGAAGCGCAAATATCAAGGATATTCTACTAATTTCATGGAGTTTAGAAGCCAAAACTTTAACAAAACGAGTATAGAATTCGAAATCTGAAACGAAATAATATTACTTACATACTACAGAGTATGGAAAGAAAATATTATTTCAAGCGAATATTGAACAAAAATAACATCCCTTACCTTGAAAAGAAGAGTATTTCAACTGGTATAACGGGGATATTCTTGAAGAATTTTTTTACTATTTCCTACGCTCAAAGCTTTCTAAAACTCGAAAGAAATATGCTCAATATTATAGAAGAAGAATTCTTTGATTCTGGTGTGATTTTTAATTCTAACTAAGCATCCTATTTATAGGAGAATGGAAATGATACTATTTGAATTTAGAAAATCACGTGTGCATAGTAATTCGTTCACAGGCGTCAGCCGAAGAAAAATTTTCTGAATTTTGATTTTTACTGTGCATTACTATGCAATAAAATATTCTAATAAAACGAAAACTTTAAATAAAATATAATATATTCTATTTATAATCAAATAAAACAAAACTTATAAAAATATATATATATATAATAATATAATAATAATAATAATAATAATAATAATAATAATAATAACCTTTGCCTTACGGCAAAAACAAACCTTCTTCTTCTTTTTTTTTTTCATTAGCAACACATGTGTGTGTGTGTGTATATATATATATATATATATATATATATATATTATATATATATATATATATATATATATATATATATCATTCCCTCTTTTGTATGTAATCATCACCCCCCCCATTTCCAATTCAGTTGCCAAAATTCACATGCGGGCCCCATATGTGGCCCCCACATGTGGCCCAACCCTTATTATACTGAAAAATTTTCTACCGATTATTTTGAAAAATAGGTAAATTGGGGGGGGGGGGTCCATAAATGCAACAAATACTTTATAAAAATCTCCTCAATATTTTTAACAACATTTATTATCATTGTTATAGTTCGCAATATTTAACAACCAGGTCGTTCCCAGGAAAGATGGGGCTTTCCAATAAGGATTTCTCCCTATTGGCGCGCAATTAGGTGACCAAACCTCTCCTTGACAGAACTTCTAGACATCGTCAGTATTGCAAATAATAATATTAATAACTTTATCGTCTCAATTATTGATTTAATAACATAAAATATTATACAGATGATACTGTGACAATAATTGAATCAATAATATGAGAGATACGATGTAGCAATTACTACAGCAATAATTTAGTATAACTGAGTGACTTCTCACGTAAGCATCAATAATCAATACCGTGTGCTACTATGCAACCACGCGTATTACTGTACTTTTAACACCGGTTATTTCAACAGTTAACGGTAAAACTTCCGCCGTTATTTTCATAAAAAGATATTTCTGTCGTTTTCTCATTCCGACAATAATTACGTTGTGGGGTCCACAATGATTGTGCCCTCGTACGAATATTTCCTGTTAAAACGAATATTCTCCGGACAATCGAATATTATATAACAACTTGCTTACTTTGTAAAATTTATAAATATTATCCACAACTATAACATTATTTCAAATTCACATCTTAATATTCAAAAAAGATATTTATAGAAAATTCATCTTTATTCATAAAAGTTGGGGTCTTACAAACTCCCATTCTTATGAAATTTCGCCCTCGATATTAGGGTACATACCTGGTATGACGAAGAGGTGTCGACGTTGGAATTTTTATTTGTCCTTTTTCGTTACCTGTTCTTTTGTGTTCTCATTTTATGTGAGATTTATTTGAAAAAATAAGTGAAAAAGGTCCGACATGTGTAATGTCGACGATTGGACTATAAGAGTCGCCAGTTGTTTTTTTAACTGGTTATACCAACACAACGAGAAAAGGTTAGCACATTGACCCAGTGATGTGACACTGCTAAACGGGTCTGTGAAACCGAGATTCATTTAGGGTCCGGGGACTTGCTTATGTGGAGGGAAGGTGTTATGCACCCCCCGACATCCGTGTTGCCACGGTGACCGTCACTTTTCAATAAACTGTTATATGAATGTGTGTGTGTGTGGGTCAATGTGCTGTTATTTGAAAATAGTGTTATGCCTCGTTTGCACCTATATACATAGGGTTTGAATTTATGTAAAAATTCAGTTTTAAACAAGATATAGCAGTGATGTTTTTAAAAGAGGTTTTTCAAACCCTGTGCTCATTAATAATTGAGGCCTTTGATACTTCCATATTATTAAATGTTAGCTTGATTGCTTTTATTTTCGAGATGCGAAGCATATTCGAGAAAATAATGTGTGCCGAACTCCTCTTGGGTATGAAAACCATCTGAGGAAATCCGAACACCGTGAATAATTTATAAGCTACTTACAGCTGAAAATGTCCATCACGGGAACCGAATCTAGATTCAGTAGACTGAATCTGTGATCACATGATTCCTAGGTCACATGATGCCGCAGTTGATATAAACGCAGTAAGCATGTATATATATATATATATATATATATATAAAAGCTGTAATATATATATATATATATATATATATATATATAATTATATATATATATATATATATATCATACAGGATCCACCAACGAAGCACCTCCATGGGGGATCAGAAATATAAATAAAGCTGTAAAAGCGATCAACCGCCACGGAGGACACTCCAGGCGGGACGAAATGTATAGAAAGCAGTAAAAACGGTCAACCACCACGAAGTAAACTCCAGGTGGGACAACATACGTGTATATATATATATATATATATATATATATATATATATATATATATATATATATATATAAAAGCGATAAACGCAATGGATATAAAATCCAGGCTCATCGGACAAAGTCCAACGACAGTTAATATGTATAAGTATATATTTATTAAAGCAGTAAACGTTCCGGATGTAAAATTCAGGCTCATCAAATAAAGTTCGACACACAGTTCATATATATATATATATATATATATATATATATATATATATATATATATATATATATATATATAAGACATCCATTAAACGCTCCAGACCGAAGTCTAGGCTCAATCGAGGAATAACTCGATAATGTTAGTCCATATATAAAAATATATATGTATATAAGTATATATATACAAACTGAAAAGAAACCACGGACCGAAGTCTGGGCAAATACACGTAACACGACTCTCAATGTAAAGAATAGTGCGTGCAAAGATGAAGAGAAAGGCTTGAAAATGTGTAAGAAGTGTGACAACCCCAGAATAGGTTCATTCCATCCAACCTATTCTGAGTCGCCAAATACATGGTACAGAAAATAACTACAACTTTATTACAACAATTGTCGTGCAAAATACAACAACACATATGATGTGAGTTTGGATACAAATATATACCAAATGTGACTCATGTTCCAACCGTGGACATCACCTCACAATGACACCTTACATAAAGGTATAGTCAAAAACTGTTTTAGAAATTAGAATCTTTGGGAAGTGCTCAAGAAACCTTCGTACATGGGAGGTCACGCGTCTAGGTTATGATAGATATCATATGGCCACAGAATTATCCTTGGTTGACCCAATAGACCCCAAAGAAAAATGAGAAGATTACTATCATATTCTTCCCAATGGTGAGTCTTCTCTTGACTTATCATTATCTCCACTTTCTTTAATCGTGAATTATACTTCAAACAAACACCAAGATTATATAGGTAGTGTCCATAGATATACTCAGCAAGTGGATGAGCACAACCCTGTCTTATGATGACACGAGATTGTATATCATTAGACATCTTGTATGATAGTGGCAAAACACCCTTCCAACGTTGGGTTCGCCTCACCCTAGATGATTCACCAAATATAACTACTAAATGATGACCACCGTTCTATTCTCCTGTTATCCCCGCTCGACCCAGCTACACTCTTATTACCTGAAAGGAATTGTGAAGCAAAATGGTGAGCACAACGAGCCCAGTAAAGAATATCATAACTAAAGATAATTAAATTATCAATAGCCTTCATCAGTAATAAATCAGAGATTTAGAACATATGGTAGATGATAAAAATTTTCAACCATAGTTGCAGCGGAACGAGCAATCCATTAGAATAGTCAAATAGACTACAAAATCTTTTATCTTCTCCATGTTAAAAATCCATCAACAATGTTTTATCCCTGTAACATCAATCAACAATTCCTTTCCATAATCATATGAATAACTCATAATCATAATTGTGATTCTAAATTTTTTTTCGCACCCAGGACGAAGAATATTTTCATCACCTGTCTTTACCTGAAACATCAAAGATCATGGTTATACCAAATCACAGTTCCTGTTCATAATCATACTAACAAATCCATCTTTGCACTATGGCCAAAGATATTTAACAATAGTTCATCTTTGCACTACAGGCCAAAGATATTCATCAACAGACCATCTTTGCACTATGGGCCAAAGATATTCAACAACAGTTCATCTTTGCACTACAGGCCAAAGATATTAATATCTCAAAGAAATATATAATCATTTCAGAATTTATATAAACAATAATTATAACCATGTTAATCAATTCATCTTTACACTTAAGCTAAAGATATTCAATTATAAATTCAATGGTCATGATCATACCAGTTAATAATTTATCTTTGCACTACAGGCCAAAGATATTCCTCAGTCACGATCATACCAATAATTTACCCATCTTTACACTCAAGTGAAAGAGAAATTCAACATCAGAGTTATAAAAATATTATATATGATAATAAAAATAATATTATCAACAACTGTATTTATTTTCAAGAGCAACAATCATAAATCAATGATAATTTGGTCAGAAAAAGAAATAAATTTTTCTGTGAATAGTAACTCGTGAATAGTAACTCATGAATAGTAACTCGTGAATAGTAACTCCGACATGAAAAAGGTAGAAATTCTATAATAAAATACATATCAATATTTTGGTATAATGATATTGAAAGAATTATATTTCTTAAGCTTATAAACAATTTATTTTAATTATTTACACTTTACTAAATAATGTATTTAATCATCCTAAAATGCCAAACTCATAAGATTTTATCAACAATAACCAAAAACCCTCATCAAAAATCTGTATATACCTCATATATGATTCTCAAGCCATAAAATCATATTTTCTAATTTTCTTACTTCACAAAACATATTTAATTTATTTACTCATAACTAGACTATTTTCATGAAAAATACCAAATCAGTTCTAAAAATATTTCTTTTCTGGGATTTAGCAGAATATAGTCCCATATTGAACATATATTTTTCTCAGAATTTTTAAAACTCATTTACTATTTTTCATATGGCCAAAACAACCGAATATTTAGACATTTATCATAAATTGTACTTTTATCCAAAAATTCTGAAATTCACAGAGTACACTAATATTATATAGATATACTTCCCATAAAAATTTCATCAATTTTGGAGTTGACCACAAGGAATTATAAGCGATTACTTTTAAAATAGTCTTTTCCCATAAAATTCATAACTCTCAATCTATACATCTAAAAATCACCATTTTTGGACACAATCAAGAAAACTCGTCAAAACATCATTTCAAATTTTTCCAGAATTTTCTGAAGGTCAGAAAAATTACGAAACTGAAAAATATAATAACCCTTAAAATCCCTTACTATCCCTTACCTCAAAAGAGCAGTATTTCTGACCGGAATGTAAAGCCGAAGGAACCTTGCACTGAATGGTAACTCTCAAAGTATCTAAACACTCACAAAATATGCTTCATAATATAGAGAGAGAAAGAGAGAAAACTTATGTTTCTGGTGTGATTTTCAATTCTAACTTAGCCCTCTATTTATAGGAAAATGTTAGCACGCCGAAGCAGACTTGACCTGCAACCTGATGGCTTTACTTGCTACTATTTCCACCCACCACATTTGAATAAAAATTTTAGCATATTTCTTCACCAACCAAGAGTGGGGCCCACCAATTCTAGAATTTTTTACCAAAATGATTAACTCCGAAAATTCAACAATTTCTGAACCAGTCATCTCGTAAAATTCATAACAAATCATACGTTCATTTTTAACGGTTCAAAATTTGTGGACATATACTCAACTTATATATGTATAACATATCCAAATATAACCACGATCCAACGGTCGGATTAAAAATTATAACCCTCGCAAAATATCTCAAAAACCCTAATTTGATTTTCAATATCTTCGTTCCGATAAAAATACAGATAAAACACTTCAACATTAACTCCTTCATTTTTAACCACAAAAATATATCCCTCATTTATATCCACATCAAATAAATATTTCCTTATCATATAAATTAATAATTAATTATTCACAAATAATATTACAGAATCACATTTATGACAACCAGGCCGTTCCCAGGAAAGAGGGGGCTTTACAATAAGAATTTCTCCTTACTGGCGCGCAATTAGGTGACCAAACCTCTCCTTAGACAGAACTTTCTAGACATTACCAATAATATTATCTAATAATATTATTCAAATAATATGAATTATTGATCTGATAATGAGAAATACTGTGCAGTGACAATTATTGAACAACAATAATATAAAATTTCAACGTAACAATTATTGAATCAATAAAATAAAATATTGAACAGTAATTACTGTAATAATTATTGAGTAGTGCATTCTTACGTAAGAATCAATAATTTCAAAAATACTGTGCAATACCGTGTGCTACTGTGCAATAACGCGTATTACTGTATTTTAACCACATGGTATTTCAACAGTATTAACGGTAACAACTACGCCGTTATTTGTAAAAA
Organism: Panax notoginseng; assembly: GCA_016801055.1. Taxonomy (NCBI): domain Eukaryota; kingdom Viridiplantae; phylum Streptophyta; class Magnoliopsida; order Apiales; family Araliaceae; genus Panax; species Panax notoginseng. The sequence continues at coordinate 182,492,016 of CM029019.1, forward strand.
CTCAAATTTGTCGTTTTCTTCATCCGACAGTTATTCGTTATGGGCCCACAAATAGCAGCGCCGTAGTACGAATATTCTCCGACAGAAAGAATATTCCACGACCAAATGAATATTCCCCGACAACAATGATTATTTTATAACCACTTGCTTATTTTCAAAAAAATTCACATTTCACCCATAACTTTAAACTTTTATCAATTTAACCATTTACTGAATAGTAATTATAAGAAAAAATTGAATACTTTTATTTCATAAAATTCGGGGTCTTACAAGAAGGCTTACAGTGGGCTGCCAAAGAAGACTTCAATAACTTGAAATGAATAAACACTCAGCTCCCGCCGGTAAAATATAGCTATATATGAGCTTAAAAGTGTTTAAAATGAGAAAGCACTTAGTTTGGTGTGTGTACAGAGCAAATTGGACAGGGCTTTCTCGCCTTTTTTCTCTTACAAAATGGCCACCCCAAGCCCTCTGGTTATAGAGGGTAGAGCCGCAGGTGTACCTGCGGCTCGGCCGTAGGTGTACCTGAGGCTGCTCGGGGTGCCCTGGGCTTCGCAGATCCTGCCGTCTCGAAGCACATACACGCATGCAACGTGATGTCCGCTCGAACTTTCAGAAATGCAATCCGGGCATCCGACTGAGGTATATAGGACCTATTTCGGACCGCCATTATCGAGAGTTATGCAATGATATGGGATTAGAGGTTGTACGAAGTCATGAAGATGGGACGATGCCCTCGGTCTTCTACTTCAAATTCTATCCGTTACCCTGCGTAATAGTCACTCGGGATTGGTTTTCCTTGATTCTTGTGGGACATTGCTGTGTAGAAATGTATGTTTGAAATGTTGAGATGGCGTGATATGGCGTCAAGGTGGCAAGATGACGACTTTACCCCTCACCGGGGTTATCTCCGATTTGGGTTGATAAAGCAGACGTTGCTAAGGGTTATCACTGAGATTGGACTGCTGCCAGTGTTGAAGGTCCTCAGTGTCATCTCTGAGGTGTGCCTGTCTTCCTGGTGTTATTGCCAGGTCTTATACTGAATGCCTCGGTGTAAGCGCCGAGTGTTCTGAAGCTGATTGCATTTGAAAAAAGCATTTCTGGGGTTATCTCCGGAACTGCAACTGCCTTCCTTGGGGTTATTTCCAAGGTTGGAATTTGCTATTCCCAGTGTTGGGACTGAGATGGAACATCTCGGGGTTATCTCCGGGATGAATCGGTCTTTTCCGGTGGAATTTTCGGTATTAGAACTGCAGGCCTCAGGGTTATCGTCGAGGTTCCCGTGTGTGTGTTCTGGGGTTGAGGCTGTTACTCCCAGTGTGTGTTTCAGGGTTGAAACTGATACTACTTGTGTGTGTTTTGGGGTTGAAACTGAGCTTTCGGTAGTATCCGGACTGGATGTGAGTTGTCTTCCAGGGTTATCTCTGAAAGATGAATCTGCCCTCCTGCAATATCAGTAACAGGTGTGTAGAAAATTTCGAGTGTCTACAGATGCCCCTCTTTATCATATTCATGCAATGCAATGGCATGGATATGATAAAGAATCCTAGACACTTGAAATGCAACATGATGCAATATGGAGCAATATGATGCATATGCATTGCTTTCCAACATGATGGGGATGATTGTCGGCTCCCTGTGACGGTAATGACGGCAAGCTTGGATGTGTGATCCAAACCTATCAGGATGTTGACGTTTGGGCTATCACCAAAGTCCGTAATCATGGATACAAACTTTACTCCAAAGATGTGCCTCTCGTGTACAAGAGATCTGTGGGGATAAAACTTTGTCTGTTTAAGGATGTGTATACATGCTCCATCATCGACTCTCCTTGATGATGTTGATCTTCCCAAGTTTGTATCGCCAGATCATATCAAGGTTCTGTTGGATTTACTGCCAATAGCAAATGTTGTCAGGGCTGCCTGACCTTCGTTGACTTGGTTGACCACGCATTGTAACCCCTGTCGGGGATACATTTGATCCTCTGTTGACGTGTATATCAATGGATGAACTCCCTACTGGGGATAAATGCCAAGGCTGCTTGGACTTTGTTGATGTGTGTATTAATTGATGCAATCATTGGATGGCTTCCGATGCGATGTTGGGTTTGCTTTTCAACGGCTGAACTGATGTCAAGGTTGCTTGACCTTCGCTGATATGCATATCAACGAAAACATGCGTTGTAACCCCCGCTGGGGATTCTGTTTATGGACAGATGACCATGCGTTGTGACCTCCGCCGGGGATCTCTTTTTTTTTTTGAGATTGCGTTGTAACCCCCGCCGGGGATCCATTTTGGAAAAGATTAGGGTGACGACCCTGAGTTGACAACATTTGACCTCTGTACGGTATTGCTGAATGTGATCTGCAATGATGGGGATCATTGGAATAGTATGCCCTGTGTTCAGGAGAATACCAATGAATGATATGAAAGCCATAACCGGGTCCAAAAAAACGAGGGTTTCAAACTATTCTGCTCAATCGCGTAGCGTTTTTATCCCTGATTTGACCTTTTCAGTTTGTGAGAACTCCTTTGCAACTCAAACTGGACCGAGCCAGAGGGGTGGGACCCACGTAGGGGTGCCGTAGGTACACCTGCTGCAGCCGCAGATGGACCTACGGCCAACCGTGGATGTTAAAATCCTACGGTTGCTTTCTCAAGTCATTTTCAAGTTACGTCGCGAAGGAAATCCGAGAGCTCTTCTTCAGATCTGCTAAGTTCGGACGTCTTTCTGCAAATTCTATCACCGCACAAGTGTTCTACACTGTCCTGGTAACGTAAGCATGTGCTTTTTTCCAGTTTTTATCTGTTGGAAAATGATTTATCACATGAAATGCATCTAAACACATAGTAGTGATTATGTATGCTCAAATAACTTGATAAAAAATATTCAATACAGTAAATGTTAGTATTAAACCATGCTGAACATAATAATGTAAAAAAATTTGACTTTTAAGGCGGTCAAATTGGCACCCTTTTTCTGCTATTTCTTATCCTATTTGAGGACAAATGAGCACAGGTGACAAAGTAAAGTAATCCTGGTAAATAGGCTAACCTTATGGATTGATGACTTTGACATTTAATGCATATAGTATGTATATGACTGTGGGCAGGTGTGCTACTGAATGGCCACCTAGTCATGCCTATGTGTATGTGGATAGTCCTATTTATAGAGGAAACTATGGCAAAATTTTCCAAAATGTAGGCATTGAATAGTCATGCATTTTTAACTCTACTGTAGATGTACGTTAAAATGATGCAGGCATGCATGTAGTCATTAAATACATTTTGAAAAGAAATCTCCAGGTTAGAAAATACCACACCCTTTCTGAGGTGATTTGGAGACTTATTGTCCAGATATTATGGATCCAGATCAGCCGAGTAGTTCCCGCAGGATCACTTCAGGTGTACGGAGGAGGGCTTCTGAAGTGCCTCGACCTCGTTCTGTTAGATAGCCTCGTCGGTTGGTGGAGGCGGTGATACGTCCAGTCCGGGTTGATGTACCGGACGTCGAGGACGAGGAGGAGTATGTTCCGGTTCCGGTTGCGGTGTGAGACCCCAAATTTTATGAATAAAGATTTAAATTTCTTGAAATATTTTTTCTAATATTATGGTGTGGATTTTATATAATGTTATAATTGTGGGTAATATTTATAAATTTTATAAAGTAAGCAAGTGGTTATATATTATTCGATTGGTCGGGAAATATTCGTTTTAACAGAAAATATTCATACGATGGCACAATCATTGGTGGACCCCACAACGAAAGTATTGTCGTAGTCAGAAAGTGATAGAATTATCTTTTTATAAAAATAACAGCGGAGGTATTACCGTTAAAATTGTTGAACTACCCGGTAGTAAAAGTACAGTAATACGCGTGGTTGCATAGTAGCACACGGTATTGATTATTGATACTTACGTGAGAAGTCACTCAGTTATACTCAATTATTGCTACAGTAATTGCTGCATCATATCTCTCATATTATTAATTCAATTATTATCACAGTATCATCTGCATAATATGATATATTATTAAATCAATAATTGAGACGACAAAGTTATTCATATTATTATTTGCAATATTGACAATGTCTAGAAGTTCTGTCAAGGAGAAGTTTGGTCACCTAATTGCGCGCCAATAAGGAGAAATCCTTATCGAAAAGCCCCCACTTTCCTGGGAACGACCTGGTTGTTAAATATTTTGAATTATAATATTAATGATGAATAAGTTCGTGTTGATTAAAGATGATATTGATAGTTTCATTGTGGGGAAATTATTAGTGTTAGTAGAAATCGATATTTATTTCGATAATAATTGATGTCTGGAGGTTATATTGACCAATCGGGTATTCGGGGCACTTTTTGTGTCGGAGTACTATTCACGAGTTACTATTCACCCGATTACTATTCACTCTAGTATTGTTCACTCGGATAGCGGGGACACTTTTCGTGTCAGGACACTATTCACTGGACACTATTCCCGAAATACTATTTATGGGGTACTATTCACCTGAAAAATATATTTCTTTTCGGTCCAAATCATTTTTGAGTACAATATTATTCCATGAGAAGATGTGATAATTTTTCAGACAGTTGGTTGAAATTACAATAGTAAATCAATATGGATCGTTGGTTTAAAGTTTTAATAGTAACTTGTCCCTTCGATTTTTCAAGAGTTACTTGTCCCTTCGGTTTTCCAAGAGTAACTTGTCCCTTCGGTTTTCTAAGAGTTACTTGTCTCTTCGGTGTTCCAAGAGTTAATTGCCCCTTCACAAATAGTAGTTGTCTCTTCAATATTACCAAGAGTCATTTTTACCCTTCGTTAAGACCAAGAGCTACTTTCAGTTCTTCTATAAATAGAAGCTCATTCCTTCATTATTTCTTACGAATTCACTGAAACTCTAGAGAGAGAAACTATAGAGAGAAATAAGAAAAGTATTCTGCCACTTCACTACTCTAGTATTCAGTTTTTCTAATGTAAGGGATATTATTTGTTGTACTCGTAAGGGATATTATTTGTTGCACTCGTAAGGGGTATTATTTCTTTCGTATTCATAAAGAGAGCTTTTGTTATTCTATTTTTTATTATTATGTTGGAATAACCTATCTATGCGAAGTACCGCATACATGGTAAAATTCTTCTGTTATTCCATTCTTTATTATTATGTTGGAATAACCTGTTTATGCGAAGTACCGCATACACGGTGAAATTCTTCTGTTATTCCATTCTTTATTATTCTGTTGGAATAACCTGTCTGTGCGGTCTATCGCATGCCTGGTAAATTCTGTTGATATTCCATTCTTTATTATTCTGTTAGAATATCTTGTCAGTGCGGATTATGCATGACCTGGTTATATTCTTTATTATTATGTTGGAATAACCTGTCTGTTCGGTCTATCGCATGCATGGTGAATTCTTCTGTTATTCCATTCTTTATTATTCTGTTGGAATAACCTGTCTATGTGGATTACCACATGCATGGTGAATGATCCTTCGTATTCATTTCTTATTATATTGTGGAAATGATCTGTCTACGTGAATTACCGCATGGCGGGCAAAAATCCATTTGCAGTTTCATATATTCTATTATACTCAGTTGGTTAAAGTTTTGGCTTCTATACTCCATGAAATTAGTGGAATATCCTTGATATTTGCACTTCATCCAATATCTTTTCATGGAAATATTTTTCTGAGCATTCTTGAATTTTACTGTACAAAACAGTATCATGTTGATAATTTGGACGTTATTGGTTCTTGGATAAATTAATTTATAAATCTTTAAAATTTATTCTTGAACTTGTTTTATTGAATTATTATGTCATTGTCATCATCCTCATGCTTATATTGTGATGAAAGTCATCTTTGGCTTACGTGCATAGATGGACTTGGTATGATTATGACCAGAGATTATTCAGTATAATCATGATCGTATTGTGACGAATGATGTGGTGAATGCCCTCATTGGCCTGTAGTTCATTGATGGACAGTTGTTGATATGATTATGACCAGGGATTATTCGGTATATGTGACGCCCCCAAAATAGGTATACATCACCCATCTCGAGTCATCAGATACATGGTACAAAATTCAAATACAACTTAATTATACAACTGTCGTGCAAAATACGACAAAACATAGCTGAGAGTTTAAACAAGAATATTGCCTTCTAGACAATATCCACTCTCAAATAGAGTCCTCATTACATTTATTGTCACACTATTTTATAGAATAGTGAGGACTACTAAAACAACTATCTGGACCATCAATCCATTTCCCAACTCGTCCCAGCTATATTCTCATTTCCTGAAGAGAACAATTAAAGAAAGGGTGAGCTCAACTAGCCCAGTAAGAAATATTATGACTAAGATAATGTAGAATAAATTATTCTTAGCCTTCAACAGTATAACAACTGATAGAATATAATAGACAACAAGTGTTAGATCAACAATTACAGCGAAAATAAGCAATCCATTAGAAGAGTCAAGTAGAGCATAAAATCTACTATCTTCTATGATTTAAAAAAAGTTTTTCATCAACTTTATCGCTGAGACTCAGCTTAATAAATAAACCACATCATCGAATCATCCCTGCACTACGGGCTAAGGATATTCATGTAATCATCAATGGTCATGATTGTACCGAATAATCCCTGGTCATAATCATACCAAGTCCATCTATGCACGTAAGCCAAAGATAACTTTCATCACAGTATAAGCATGAAGATGATGACAATGACATAATAATTAAATAAAACAAGTTCGAGAATTAATTTATCCAGGAACCAATAACGTCCAAATTATCAACATGATACTGCTTTGTGGGGTAAAACTCAAGAATGCTTGGAAGAATATTTCCATGAAAAGATACTGGATAAAGTACAAATATCAAGGATATTCCACTAATTTAATGGAGTATAGAAGCCAAAGCTTTAACCAACTGAGTATAATAGAATGTATGAAACTGCAAATGGATTTTCGCCCACCATTCGGTAATCCACGTAGACAGATCATTTCCACAATTTATTAAGGAATGAATACGAATGATCATTCACCATGCATGTGGTAATCCACATGGACATGTTATTCCAACATAATAATAAAGAATGGAATAACAGAAGAATTCACCATGCATGCGATAGACCGCACAGACAGGTTATTCCAACAGAATAATAAAGTTCACGCGTAAACGCACAGACATGATATTCCGACAGAATAATAAAGAATGGAACCAGGTCATACGTAAACGCACAGACAGGATATTCTGACAGAATAATAAAGAATGGAATAACAACAGAATTCACCATGCATGCGATAGACCGCACAGACAGGTTATTCCAACAGAATAATAAAGAATGGAACCAGGTCATGCGTAAACGCACAGACAGGATATTCCAATAGAATAATAAATAAAGGAATAACAGAAGAATTTCACCATGTATGCGATACTTCACATATACAGGTTATTCCAACAGAATAATAAGGAATGGAATAACCGAAGAATTTCACCATATATGCGGTACTTCGCATATATAGGTTATTCCAACATAATAATAAAGAATGGAATAACAGAAAATTTTTACCAAGTATAGGGTAGTCCACGTATACAGGTTATTCCAATATAATAATAAAGAATGAAATAACAGAAGTTTTCTTCATGAATACGAAAGAAATAATACCCCTTACCTTAGAAGAAACTGGATATAGGAGTAGTGAAGTAGCATAATACTTTTCTTCTTTCTCTCTATAGTTTCTCTCTCTAGAGTTTCAGTGAATTCGTAAGAAATAATGAAGGAATGAGCTTCTATTTATAAGAAAATATAGTTTCGATAATTGCACGTTTTGGGGCTCGAAATATTACAGTATAATACCTTCCTCTTTTTCTTCATTTTTAATTTAGTCCTGCAAGTATTATCAAACTTGAACCAACTCCCCTAATAGTAAATCATGTGAATCAATAGTACACACATGTGAACACATAGTTATAAGCATGTGAATTAATAGCAATTAATTGCTTATTTATCCGATTAATTACCCGATTGGTCAATATAACTTCCAGACATCAATTACTATCGAAATAAATGTCGATTTCCACTAACACTAATAATCCCAACACAATAGAACTATCAATTTCATCTTTAATCAATACGAACTTATTTATCATTAATATTATAACTCACAATATTTAACCACCAGATCATTCCCAGGAAAGAGGGGGCTTTCCGATAAGGATTTCTCCCTATTGGCGCGCAATTAGATTATTTAACCTCTCATTGATAGAACTTCTAGACATTGTCAATATTACAAATAATAATATGAATAACTTTTTCGTCTCAATTATTGATTTAATAATATAACATATTATACAGATGATACTGTGACAATAATTGAATCAATAATATGAGAGATATGATACAACAATTACTGTGAGACCCCAAATTTCATGAATAAAGATTTAATTTTCTTAAAATATTTTTTTAATATTATGGTGTGGATTTGAGATAGTGTTATAGTTGTGGGTAGTATTTATAAATTTTGTAAAGTATGCAAGTTGTTATATAATATTCGTTTGGTCGGGGAATATTCTTTTTGTCGGAGATTATCCGTACGACGGCATAATCATTGGTGGACCCCACAACGGAATTATTGTCGGATTGAGAAAACGACAAAAATATTTTTATGAAAATAACGGCGGAAGTTTTACCGTTAAAATTATTGAACTACTCGGTAGCCAAAGTACAGTAATACGCGTGGTTGCATAGTAACACACGGTATTGATTATTGATGCTTACGTGAGAAGTCACTCAGTTTTGTTCAATTATTGCTACAGTAATTATTGCATAGTATCTCACGTTATTTGATTCAATTATTGTCGATATGTTATATATTATTAAATCAATAATTGAGATGACAGAGTTATTAATATTATTATTTACAATAATAACGATGTCTAGAAGTTCTGCGAAGGAGAGGTTTGGTCACCTAATTGCGCGCCAATAGGGAGAAATTCTTATTGGAAAGTCCCATCTTTCCTGAGAACGACTGGTCGACTAATATTGTGAATTATAATAATGATGATAAATATTGTTAATTATATTGAGGTGTCTTTTTATGATGTCACGAAAGTTTATATATATAAATTTTGCTTTATTAGTATTATTAATGTAATAAAATAGAAAAACTTTTTATATAAAACAGAATTCTTTTATAAAGTTATTTGTTTTATTAGACTATAAATAGAATATATTATATTCTATTATGCATAATGTTTTTGCATAGTAAAATCTTTTTGAATAAAACAAAATACTTTTATAAAGTTATTAGTTTTATTAGATTATAAATAGAATATATTATATTTTATTATGCATAGTATTTGTATAGTAAAAACTTTTTATATAAAATAGAATACTTTTTATAAAATTTTGTTTTATTTGATTATAAATAGAATATATTATATTTTATTTAAAAAAATTTGTTTTATTAGAATATTTTATTAATACTGCATAGTAAATCAATATGGACTGTCCGTTTAAAAGTAAATCAATCTGGACCGTTCATGAATTAGTTACTATTTAGTCCATTCTCCTATAAATAGAAGCTCATTCCTTCATTATTTCTTATCAATTCGCTGAAACTCTAGAGAGAGAAACTATAGAGAGAAAGAAGAAAAGTATTCTGCTACTTCACTACTCCTATATCCAGTTTCTTCTAAGGTAAGGGGTATTATTTCTTTCGCATTCATGAAGAGAACTTCTGTTATTCCATTCTTTATTATTATGTTGGAATAACCTGTATATGCGAAGTACCGCATACATGGTGAAATTCTTCTGTTATTCCATTCTTTATTATTATGTTGGAATAACCTGTATATTCGAAGTACCGCATACGTGGTGAAATTCTTCTGTTATTCCATTCCTTATTATTCTATTGGTATAACCTATCTATGTAAAGTACCGCACACATGGTAAAATTCTGTTGTTATTCCATTCTTTATTATTCTGTTAGAATATCTTGTCTGTGCGGATTATGCATGACCTGGTTATATTCTTTATTATTATGTTGGAATAACCTCTCTGTGCGGTCCATCGCATGCATGGTGAGTTCTTTTGTTATTCCATTGTTTATTATTCTGTTGGAATAACCAGTCTATGTGGATTACCACATGCATGGTGAATGATCCTTTGTATTCATTCTTTATTAAATTGTGAAAATGATCTGTCTAAGTGGATTACCGCATGGCAGACGAAAATCCATTTGTAATTTTATATATTCTCTTATACTCAGTTGGTTAAAGCTTTGACTTCTATACTCTATGAAATTAGTGGAATATCCTTGATATTTGCGCTTCATCCAGTATCTTTTCATGGAAATATTCTTCTGAGCATTCTTTAATTTTACTCCACAAAGAAGTATCATGTTGACAATTTGGACGTTATTGGTTCCTGGATAAATTAATTCTTGAAATTATTTTATTGAATTCTTATATCATTGTCATCATCATCCTCATGCTTATATTATGTTGAAAGTCATATGTGGCCTGTAGTGCATAGATGGACTTGGTATGATTATGACCAGGGATTATTCGGTATAATCATGACCGTAATGTTACAAATGATGTGGAAATAGTCCTCATTGGCCCGTAGTGCATTGATGGACAGTTTTTGGTATGATTATGGCTATGGATTCTCTTTGGCCAAGGGTGCAAAGATGAATTATTTTATGACATGATCAGGATTGTTGATGAAAATACGATTATCTTTGGCTCGTAGTGCATGGATAATTCGTGATCGTGATACTAAAGAATATCCTTGGCCTGTAGTGCATGGATGATTTAATGATTTGGATTATTTATTATGCTGAGTCTCAGCGATAAAAGTGATGAAAAACTTTTTAAATCATAAAAGATATTAGATTTTATTCTCTACTTAACTCTTTTAATGGATTGCTTGTTCTGGTGTAGTTAAACTTGATGTTTGTTATATTGTATCAGTTTAACACTGTTAAAGGCTAACGATAATTTATTCTGCATTATCTTAGTCATAATATTTCTTACTGGGCTAGTTGAGCTCACCCTTTTACTTTCATTATTCTCTTCAGGAAATGAGAACGTAGCAGGGACTCGTCGGGGAACGGAGTGACGGTTCAGATGATAACATTAGTAGTCCTCACTATTCTATGAAATAGTGTGAAAATAAATATATTGAGGACTTATTTTGAGTTTGAATACTGTTTAGAAGATAATGTTGTATCAAAACTCACAACTTATGTTTTGTCGTATTTTACACGACATTTGTATAATTAAGTTTTTATTTGTATTTGTACCATGTATCTGACGACCCAGAATAGGTGATGTATACCTATTTTGGGGGCGTCACAGTTGGTATCAAAGCTTAGGGATATGATCTTTGGCTAAGATGTGAGACAAGAATTAGGAGGGGAGAGACGGGGAATTTCTTCGCTAGTATGACCTACCTAAGTTTATTTGGTATTTAATTAGTCAGTCAGAGTATAGGGATAATATGTGATATGTAATTAACCCTTGTTTTGTGACAGTGTTTGAAAATGGCATCTGAAAATGTTGAGATCAGCAATGAAGCACATGAGATCGTTGAGTCACCAACGATCAATACCCAGGATAATGTGCAATAGGAAGATAATAATCCTCAAGTAAACAACAACACCGATCAGATGATGAACGATGGGATGATCAGAGGCTTTAAGCAATTCATGCAACATCAGGCGAGAGAGACTCCTGTTCAAAATGCAGGTGGAAATAATGGCAACCCACGGTTGGTCACTACTAAGCAGTTCAAGGAGCTGGGACCGTCGGAGTTTTTGGGAAAGCCAGAACCACTTAAGGCGGAGACGTGGATAAAGCAGATCAACAAGATATTTGATGTCTTACGATGCTCTGAGGAGCAAAAGGTTCCCTTTGCCACCTTTATGTTGCGAGCAGAGGCAGATTACTGGTGGGAATCTATAAAGCGTACTCAACCTGCCACACTGAATATGTCTTGGGAGAAGTTCGAAGAATTGTTCAACGACAAGTACTTTCCCGAAAGTATTCGTCACATGAAAGAGGTAGAGTTCATCAAGATGGAGCAAAACAACATGACCGTGTCGCAGTACGAAGCCAAGTTTGCCGAGTTGTCCCGGTTTGCGTCCCATTTGGTCGATAATGAAGAGCGAATGACGCGAATATTTCTAAGAGGTTTGAAACCCGAAATACGTCAATACCTTATTTCTCACAAACTTTGTTTATATTCAGATGTTGTGAATAGGGCTCAGTTATTAGAGCGCGATAATGAGTCAGCACAACTAAAAGGTAATGACTAGCAACACGATAATAATCATACCGGTGGCAACGACCATCGGAACAATGATAACCATCGTGGGGGAAATTATCATGCCAAGAATGGTAACCACTTCGGTGGTAATCATGGCCAAGATAATAGGAGTGGAAATTTCAAGAAGAGAAGGTTCAACAACGATGGAAAGACAGCAGCACCAACACCCGTTTTTATGGAAGGAGAACGACCACCAATTGTATGCTTCAAATGTGGAGGGGAGGGACATATCAGTCCAAACTGCGTGATGCAGTCCAAAGCATGTTACAATTGTGGAAAAGAAGGTCACCTAGCCCAATTTTGTCATGCACCAAAGTCAAGTCCAGCTGGGACGGTGGCACCAAAGGCGGATACGGACAAAACAAAGTCGGTGGTTTCAGGAAGAGCATTTTTCGTGACTTCTCAAAAAGCGAGTGACCCGAACGAACTTAGCACGGGTTAGTTAATTATAAATTCTTATGAAGTCTATGCCTTATTAGATACCGGTTCTATCCATTTTTTTATCTCTCTTTCTTGCGTTCAACGTTTAAATTTAACTCAGGAGAAGTTAGACTTTAACTTATTGGTTGAAACTTCGTTAGCAGAAGCCTTCGTTACCTCCCCTGTTTATAAATCTTGTTGATTCAAATCGACACTTTCACGTTACTTGTCGATCTTATCTCTTTAAAAATACTTACCTTTGATGTGATTTTAGGAATCGATTGGTTAACTACTCATCAAGCTTTTCGTAAGGTTGTTAGCTTTCATATTCCTAACCAACCTGTTATGCGAATTCAAGCAACCAAACCACTAAAGTCAATCATTGTCATATCAAGCCATAAGTAAAGAGCCCCGGTCCTTTCGTTGTTGACTTCCTTGTGTGGAATGCACAGAAGCCAAACTTTCCGTAGGGGATGTTGTGAATGACGATGGCAAGTTGATAGGTATCAATGTGACGTACTATCCAAGTCTTGGATGAGAGTCACAGTTTTGAATGATATTTCTATTGTTAATAAATTTTCTAACGTATTCTTGAAGACTTCTTAGCCTACCCCTAGAGCGTGAAATCAAATTTTGTATTGACCCCAGTACAAAATTCATTTCTAAAACCCTTAAATATTTCTTCAAACAAAACGAACGTATAATGCGCCAAAGACATTGGCTCGAGCTGTTGAAGACTACGACTATACCATTCAATATCATTGTGGAAGAAAGAACGTGGTAGTTGACGCGTTGAGTAGAAGATCTTATACGTTTACGAGTGTGATATTGTTAACACAAAAACCCATTTCGTATAACTTACAAATGATGAAGATAGAGTTGAAGACTCTAGGGACCCACGTGAAGATAAAGAATATACGAGTAGAATCGACTTTAATCGATAAAGTTAAAGCCATGCAAGCTACATATTTAGAGCTGATGAATGTGAAGAAGAAGGTTCAAGATGGCGTTATTCTAGAAGTAAGAATCGACGAAGAGAGGAAATCTCAACCCTCGATTTAATTGGCCCATTTAAAATCCTTGATCGAGTAGGAACTGTGGCCTATAGACTCGTTTTACTGCCAAGTTTGTCGCGTGTCCATAACGTTCTTTTTCACGTATCGATGTTACGTAAATATGTGGATGACCCGAACCACCTTATTGAATTGGAATTGGACGAGATAGCAGAAGATTTAACGTATGAGGAGATACGTGTTAAAATCTTGGATAAGAAGAATTATATTCGACACTCAAAGATTATACCTCAAGAGTTAGAATTTGAAGTGAAGTCAAGATATCCTCACCTATTCGGCATACTAGGTACGTACGTAAATTTCGAGGGCAAAATTTCATAAGGATGAGAGATTGTGAGACCCCAAATTTTATGAATAAAGATTTAATTTTCTCGAAATATTTTTTTTAATATTATGGTGTGGATTTGAGATAGTGTAATAGTTGTGGATAATATTTATAAATTTTGCAAAGTATGCAAGTTGTTATATAATATTCGTTTGGTCGGGAAATATTATTTTTATCGGGGAATATCCGTACGACGGCATAATCATTGGTGGACCCCACAACGGAATTATTATCGGATTGAGAAAACGACAAAAATATTTTTATAAAAATAACGACGAAAGTTTTACAGTTAAAACGGTTGAACTACTCGGTAGTAAAAGTACAGTAATACGCGTGGTTGCATAGTAGCACACGGTATTAATTATTGATGCTTACGTGAGAAGTCACTCAGTTTTGTTCAATTATTGCTACAGTAATTATTGCATAGTATCTCACGTTATTTGATTCAATTATTATCGATATGTTATATATTATTAAATCAATAACTGAGATGACAGAGTTATTAATATTATTATTTGTAATATTAACGATATCTAGAAGTTCTGTCAAGGAGAGGTTTGGTCACCTAATTGCGCGCCAATAGGGAGAAATCCTTATTGGAAAGCCCCATCTTTCCTGGGAACGACCTGGTCGATTAATATTGTGAATTATAATAATGATGATAAATGTTGTTAATTATATTGAGGTGTCTTTTTATGATGTCGCGGAAGTTTATATATATATATATATTATAAATTTTATTTTATTAGTATTATTAATGTAATAAAACAAAAAAACTTTTTATATAAAACAGAATACTTTATAAAGTTATTTTGTGACACCCCAAAATTAGGTATACATCACCCATATTGGGTCGTCAGATACATAGTATAGAATACAAATACAACTTACTAATACAACTGTCGTGTACAATACGACAAAACATAAACTGTGAGTTTGAATACAAATATTATCTTCTAGAGAGTATTCATACTCAAAAGGAGTCCTCATTACATTTATTAACACACTATTACATAGAATAGTGAGGACTACTAACTAATACTATCATTCGGACCATCACTCCATTTTCCGACTTGCCCCAGCTACGTTCTCATTTCCTGAAGAGAACAGTGAAAGAAAGGATGAGCTCAACTAGCTCAGTAAGAAATATTATGACTAAGATAATGCAGAATAAATTATCATTAGCCTTCAACAATGTTAAACTGATAAAATATAATAAACATCAAGTTTAACTGCAGCGGAACAAGTAATCCATTAAAAGAGTCAAGTAAAAAATAAACTCTACTATCTTTTATGATTTAAAAAGTTTTTCAACATTGTGATCGTTGGGACTCAGCTTAATAAAATAATCCACATCATCGAATCACCCCTGCACTACGGCCAAGGATATTCGTGTATTCATTAATGGTCATGATCATGCCAACAAGTATCCATCAATGTACTACGGGCCAATGAGGACTTTTACCACATCATTTGTAACATTACGGTCATGATTATACCGAATAATCCCTGGTCATAATCATACCAAGTCCATCTATGCACTACAGGCCACAGATGACTTTTAACATTTTATAAACATGAGGATGATGACAATGATATAAGAATTCAATTAAATAAGTTCAAGAATTAATTTATCTAAGAATTAACAACGTCCAAATTGTCAACATGATACTGCTTTGTGGAGTAAAATTTAAGAATACTTAGAAGAATATTTTCATGAAAAGATACTGGATGAACCGCAATTATCAAGGATATTCCACTAATTTCATGGAGTATAGAAGTCAAAACTTAACCAACTGAGTATAATAACGAATGGAATAACAAAAGAAATCACCCGACATGCGATAGACCGCACAGATAAGTTATTCCAACAGAATAATATATAATGGAACCAGGTCCGGTGTAAACGCACAGACAGGATATTCCGACAGAATAATAAATAATAGAACCAGGTCCGGTATAAAACACACAGACATGATGTTCCAACAGAATAATAACAAGACGGAACCAGGTCCGGTGTAAAACACACAGACAGGATGTTCCAACAGAATAATAATAAAAACAGAACCAGGTCCGGTGTAAAACACACAGACAGGATGTTCCAACAGAATAATAATAAAAACAGAACCAGGTCCGGTGTAAAACACACAGACATGATGTTCCAATAGAATAATAGAAGAATGTCACCAAGTATACGGTAGACCACGTATACAGGTTATTCCAACAGAATAATACGAAATGGAATAACAACAGTTCTTTTCATGATAAGAAAGAATAACACCCCTTACCGTTTTAAAGAAGAGCTGAAATAAGGAAGTAGTTAAGTAGTAGAATACTCTTCTTCTTTCTCTCTATAGTTTCTCTCTCTAGAGTTCAGTGAATTCGTAAGAAATAATGAAGGAATGAGCTGCTATTTATAGAAAAATAGAATGCATAGTAACTAATCTATGAACGGTCCAGATTGATTACTTTAATCTGACGGTCCATATTTAAAGAAAAATCTTTTAAATAAAATATAATATATTCTATTTATAGAATAACTTTAATAAAGTATTTTGTTTTATATAAAAAGATGTTTCTGTTTTATTACGTTAATAATACGAATAAAACAAAACGTCATTATCGCTAAATAATTCATATTATTAACTGACAATAATTGAATCAAACTGAGTGACTTCTCACATAAGCATTAATAATCAATACCGTGTGCTACTATGCAACCACACGTATTACTGTACTTTTACTACCGAGTAGTTCAACATTATCAATGGTAAAACTTCCGCCGTTATTTTTAATAAAATATTTTTGTCGTTTTCTCAATCCGACAATAATTTCGTTGTGGGGTCCACCAATGATTGTGTCGTTGTACGAATATTCTCTGTTAAAACGAATATTCCCCGACCAATCGAATATTATATAACAACTTGCGTACTTTGTAAAATTTATAAATATTACCCACAACTATAACATTATATCAAATTAACTCCATAATATTTAAAAATGATATTTATAAAAAATTCATCTTTATTTATAAAAGTTGGGGTCTTACATATTTGTTTTATTAGACTATAAATAGAATATATTATATTCTATTATGTATAGTATTTTGCATAGTAAAATCTTTTTATATAAAACAGAATACTTTTATAAAGTTATTTGTTTTATTAGATTATAAATAGAATATATTATATTTTATTATGCATAGTGTTTGTATAGTGCATGCATAGTATTTATATAGTAAAATCTTTTTATATAAAACAGAATACATTTTATAAAATTTTGTTTTATTTGATTATAAATAGAATATATTATATTTTATTTAAAAGATTTTATTTTATTAGAATATTTTTTAATACTTTATAGTAAATCAATATGGACTGTCCGTTTAAAAATAAATCAATCTGGACCGTTCATGAATTTGTTACTATTTAGTCCATTCTCCTATAAATAGAAGCTCATTCCTTCATTATTTCTTACGAATTCACTGAAACTTTAGAGAGAGAAACTATAGATAGAAAGAAGAAAAGTATTCTGCTACTTCACTACTCCTATATCCAGTTTCTTCTAAGGTAAGCGATATTATTTCTTTCGTATTCATGAAGAGAACTTCTGTTATTTCATTCTTTATTAATATTTTGGAATAACCTGTATATGCGAAGTACCGCATACATTGTGAAATTCTGTTGTTTTTCCATTCTTTATTATTATGTTGGAATAACCTGTATATGCGAAGTACCGCATACATAGTGAAATTCTTCTGTTATTCCATTCCTTATTATTCTGTTGGAATAACCTGTCTATGCGAAGTACCGCATACATGGTGAAATTCTGTTGTTATTCCATTCTTTATTATTCCGTCGGAATATCCTGTCTGTGCGTTTACGCATGACCAGGTTCCATTATTTATTATTTTGTTGGAATAACCTGTCTGTGCGGTCTATCGCATACATGGTGAATTCTTCTGTTATTCTATTCTTTATTATTCTGTTAGAATAACCTGTCTATGTGGATTACCACATGCATGGTAAATGATCCTTTATATTCATTCCTTATTAAATTGTGGAAATGATCTGTCTAAGTGGATTACCGCATGGCGGACGAAAATTCATTTGCAGTTTCATATATTCTCTTATACTCAGTTGGTTAAAGCTTTGACTTCTATACTCTATGAAATTAGTGGAATATCCTTGATATTTGCGCTTCATCCAGTATCTTTTCATGAAAATATTCTTTTGAGCATTCTTTAATTTTACTCCACAAAGAAGTATCATGTTGACAATTTGGACGTTATTGGTTCCTGGATAAATTAATTCTTGAAATTATTTTATTGAATTCTTATATCATTGTCATCATTATCCTCATGCTTATATTTTGTTGAAAGTCATCTGTGGCCTGTAGTGCATTGATGGACTTGGTATGATTATGACCAGGGATTATTCGGTATAATCATGACCGTAATGTTACAAATAATGTGGAAAAAGTCCTCATTGGCCCGTAGTGCATTGATGGACAGTTTTTGGTATGATTATGGCTATGGATTCTCTTCGGCCAAGGGTGCAAAGATGAATTATTTTATGGCATGATCAGGACCGTTGATGAAAATACGATTATCTTTGGCCCGTAGTGCATGGATAATTCGTGGTCGTGATACTAAAGAATATCCTTGCCCTGTAGTGCATGGATGATTTAATGATGTGGATTATTTATTAAGAAGGTAGCAAGCTTGACCAAAGTGAGAGGATACAAAAACACACAATTGCTTTTCAATTGAAAAAGCAAAGTCAATATGAAACTTTTTCAAATTTAAAGTTGATGTAAATTCTTTTATTTTAGTTAAATATTTAAAATTTACAAAGAACTACTAGATTTTTTATTTGAAAGAGAGAAAGCAAACTGAAAGATTATTGGTGGAAGTTATTAAATACTTACTAGAGGAATCAACCTTTGCTTAAAATGAAAGGTGCAAGTTCAAAATATGGCATTCGTCTACCAACATATGGCAACCATGATTTCCCTTACGATAGTGTTCTAGTGATTTAAATGAATAAAACATGACATACATAGATTCTTAAAGACATCTACACCAGCCTAAAGGCAATAGATTCATAGGGGTGGAATATGAATCATTGCATCATGCATGGTCTGCATATGCATTGGGACAAGTATACATCATTTTTTTGCATATACGTAGGTATAATATAAATATACACCTCTGTTCAGTTACCCGACTAACGAAAAAAATTCGCTAGAGTTTCCCCTATAATATAGACTATCCATATGCACGAGGGCATGCGTATATGGCCATTTTTAGGCACCCAACATACAACTCAAGAGAAATATACAAATTCCCAATAAAATAAGACCAAAACAATAACTAATGGATGTAAAAGCAAAAAAAGTACCAAAAAATTAATAACTTACTTTTCATTAGTAAAATGAATATTCTATATATCCCTATGAATCTGTTTTTGTGTGCAACGACCCAAAAACTCGGTTCTATCTTCAAAATCGAAATCCTGGTGTTAGTCATCCAAAACAACTTATTACATCAAAAGAATAAACATAATATTCTTACAAAATAATTGCAGAACATACATTCTACTCACAAGGTTCGAAAACCTTAACTAATACATCATTAACATTCTTTACAATATTATAACAATATTAATTATTACAATTAATACTCAAATCTTCCAACATTAACTCTTTGACTATATCAGATTCTTTAATTAGTTTGCTCTGGCTTAGTTGAAATTATATTAGAATTTGCAAGAGTGGGCATTTAATTGCCCATCAAATCATATTAGTTGAATAAACAACAAAATTAAGAATCATATCATAACCCTTTAAAAACTTATATAACGGAACAATAGTTATGAAACACTTGAATAAATAGGAATTAAATGAGATTCATATCATCTAACACTCCCATCCCCATTTTAAGAGAAAACACTCTCTGATCCTTCTACAAAAAGGTTTATCTGGCCTTTGACTTTTCTTCTACTTATGAAAGTTGAATTGTATTTCTTAACTGTAAACCTACACATCACTAACATCATACATATTTGATCATAACACCTAAGACCATCTATCTTCTCATATTTATTAAGAACATTGTAACGATCCCAAAATTCATACAATTCAACTATCGACTTCAGTCGTTAATAATACGTCTAACTTCTGATTTTACATCATTACTCGATGTTAAACTTAATAAAATGCGGAATAATTTAAATTTTTCTATCTTCTTCTTTTATTTTCCTTGAATAACAACCTTTATCATCTTCATATCTTTGAATCTTATACAATCCATGATTCACTTTATCAGAGTTAATATATAAAATCTTACATTTCAATTCTATAACCTTTACATATCAGATAACTCAAACTTTACAGTTTATTATTACATAATTATTGTGATTTATCAAGTACATTTCTCAAAACCTTTATCTTTACCTACCTTTGAACCATACTTAGCTTATTACTCACCTTATCAGAGTTAATAAATAAAACTTACATCCAGGTTCAATACATTTTCATACAACAAACAAAACTTAAACTTTATAATTCAACATCTATTAAATATCATACATTATTCGGAACCTTAAACATGGTTCAAATAATAATAACTCAGCCAAAGTGTATAAATCTTCAAGTATCACATCTGATTCATGTCTTTCAAGTAGCACATAACTTTGCCTTGAATCTTTAACCTGCAAAAGTGGTTATTTGCAAGGTTGAGCTTGACAGCCCAGCAAAATCTAATAGTTTTCATGTATCACATAGCACATAGTAACATGCTCAACATACATTTCATAAACATTGGACTAACATAACATACATGTTGCAGTTCATATAACAAGTATAAAGATTGAGTTCCTTACTCAATCAACATTCATTATTCAATCAGCGTAGTCATAAATTGACTTTAACGTTTCATACTTTCAATATATATAGAACACATCATGCTCTTTCCAAAAAAGATTTAAAACAGTTTATCATGAAGTTCACATAACAAATAGGAACTGAAAGACTTGTCTTGATCGTTGTTTACCAATAATAATTTAACAACTTACAAATATCTGCATTTCAAGTGTCCTACACAATTATATAATCATGCACATCAACTATTAGTCACATAGCAATGCATATTAGTTGTAATGTAAGCTTTACTCTATATTTCATAACCCTTCCTATTATCAATACACAATGTTCAATTTGATTATGTTAACTTTCGACTTACATCTCTCTATATTTCATACTCGAAGTTCATTCAAGTGTTTAAGTCTTGCTAGGCATCATTATTGGTTTTATATTAACCCCATTTCATATATTCATTTCATTTGACTTAAAACACTTTTTTACGTTCATTAACACTTGTCACAGCGTTTCGACATTCATTCGTCACACGCCTGATTCGTCTCTCTTGTGTGTGCTTAGTATGCTTATACAACTTATCTAGTACATCATTTATTAATGTTAAACATCATTATATTTACTAATATTCATG
The DNA here is from genome assembly GCA_016801055.1 of Panax notoginseng. Taxonomy (NCBI): domain Eukaryota; kingdom Viridiplantae; phylum Streptophyta; class Magnoliopsida; order Apiales; family Araliaceae; genus Panax; species Panax notoginseng. Next base: position 182,513,688 of record CM029019.1, read on the forward strand.
TTTTATAGCTTAGGACAACATCTTTTATCGTCACGAGCACTACACTTGCATACGTGCATGCTTGAAGCCCTCCTATTGAATCCTAATACATATCAGTCCCACAAATGACCATTTTGACCTCTGTTCCCAACATCAAATTGAAATACTTAAAGAACGAAAGTTGTAGGTCTACTCGTCCTCATTCAGGATCATTTTGAATAACCTCAATCAGAGTCCGTATAAAAACGTTGTGGCCGTTTTACTACAGGAGGTCAAAATTGCCCGGCGTCTGCAGCGCCCCTTAGTAGTAAGGTACACAATATTTTCCCAGTTTTAGTGTTCTTTCAAAATTTTGACCTTTCTCCTTCCAACCTTCATAACTCGAGTTATACACACCTAAATCAGTCTGTTTTTAGACTCTATGGATTCATAATTCATAGAACTATAACATACCAAAAAATTAACAATTTACAGAAACATTAAATAGCCTAAATCTTCACCCAAAACTCATGTTCATATTAGTTTTACATGTTTTAACATAATTAGCATAATCATTCACCACTAATTCGATTCCTAACCAAATCAATCCGTTTAAACTTCGTTGTTTTCGTTTTTCAACATACTAACAACATCTATTATCAATTTGAGATTATATACATGTTCTAACCATCAATTTAAGCCTTAAAATAGACCAAAATACATATACTAGGTCATAAACTAAATTTCTTATTCTAACACTTGTTTCCACGAATTTGATTACATGAAAACCTGTTATAGATTACATATAACATATTATACATACTAATTAACATATATGATCAATCTCTTAACAATCTAACCATAGAAATCCAATTTTTCAAAGAAACTCAAGAAGTATAATACTAAAAACTCAAAGCTAGATTATTACCTTTGATTAGCTATAAAATTTTGAACAATCATCTTGTTTCTTCCTTCCATAATTCTCACAAATTTTTTCTATCAATTTACAGAGAACTTCTTCTCATCTTCTCTGTTCTTTCTTCCCTCTGTTCTTTTACGTAATAGAAAATATAACTGATATATAACGTATAATATAGTACGTATATATATATATATATATATATATATATATATATATATATATACGGTTTCCTTCAGATGCGGACTGAAAACGCGAACTAAAGACGGACTTAAAAAAAACACGAGAACTCTCTCTCTGTCTAACTCTTCCCCCTCTCTCTCCCCTTCAGAGGCGAACTCGGCTAACTCTTCCCTCTCTCTAACTCTTCCCCCCCCTCTCTCTCTCTAACTCTTCCCTCTCTCTCGAAGCGAATCTGTACCAAATCGAAAGGGACCAACGGAAGGAAAAGCTTCGACGGCCAACGGAACCATGTTTAACGGAAGGTGAGGCTTTATTAATTTTGTAATTTTTTTTGAACCATATGAAATCTAGGGTTTATTTGGGGGTTTTGTTACATGGTTACATTAAATTGATAGGAGCAACTATTATACCCAAAATCTAGAATTGGTGTCAATTTCGTGGATTTCCTCTTATAATAACAAGTAGAATTGGTGTCAATTTCGTGGATTTCCTCTTACAATAATGGTCCTGTGTAGTTTAATTAGCCGTAACATAAATGATTTTGATTGAAGGGATTTGTAAACTGGGTATAGTTGAATTTGTAAACTGGGTGTAGAAAGAGACGATTTTGATGTTGAGGTACTCACCTTGAGCCTTTCCATTGGAATGACACTTTCTTTTGTTACCTTTTGATGTTGTCCGTATTATTGAGATTTTAAAAAGAACCACATGGATTATTGGTAAAATCATCCTTTAATGCAAGCAAATTCTAGCGTTTAAGCTCAAAAATGCTAGTGAATTTTTGATGGTTAACCACAACTGGCTTTAGTGGTTTGCCAATTTTGGTAACCCCATGCACCATGCCTGCAATAAGCAATTAGTTTCTGCACTGAAACTTGTCAAAAATAAAATAACTTCTGCCGTGATATTTTTTGAATTGTTGATACCATAAACATATATTTCTTTCTGTGGGGTTTTTCTTTTTAAACATATATTTCTTTCTATGAATTATTACATGAATTTGTAATTTAGGTGCTTACACTTTGAAGAAGAGCATTTATGCTTCAATTTTTCTGGGGAAAGCAGAGAAAAATGGGAACTTTCATTTGTTTTGGTAAAAGGGTAATGAATACATTTTTTATTTGCCACCGAAAATGTTCTTTTTATGCTATAATTAAGCAATATTGATTTCTTGCTTTCTATCTATAATTATGCACAAGTATTTATACAAAAATTAAATATGAATATGACTTCTATCTTCATTTTTCAAGCTGCATCTTCATTTTTTATATGACTTCTATCTTCATTTTTTTGTTGTATTTTTAATCCCAAGGTGAATGTAAATATGAATATGACTTTTCAAGCTGTTTCCTGCTATACATGTGTGTTACTTGATTATACCATGTTAAGTCTGAGTGAAGCTTGTGTCTGTCTGCTGCAGTTTAGAGGCATGCTCTTACATGTTTTCGGTCATTCTTATGTTATTCTTAGTGGAATAGACTTTCTTTGATTATTCACACTTTTCTACAATACGAAGACTGAAGTATGCTAATTTTTACTTTTCTAGTAATTATTGGCCATCTATAATCTAGTTTATTGCAAATATTCTTGTAATTTTTTGAAATATGAGTTTGTTAATTTCCATGACCAGATGGACAAGGCTTCTGTTCTTGGAGACGCTATCAAGTACTTGAAACAACTCCAAGAGCGAGTGAGGAGCAAACTCTTAAGAAGTCCATAGAATCTGTGGTCTTTGGGAAGAAATATAAGCTCTTTACTGATGATGACAAGTCTTCCTTAGATAAACACTTCTCCAGCATTGCTGTTGATGAGCAGCTACCAGAAATTGAAGCAAGATTTTCTGATAAAGATATCTTAATAAGAATTCATTGTGAGAAAAAGAAAGGAGTCGTAGAAAAAATAATTGCTAAAATAGAGAAGTTCCAGCTTCTTAATCATCAATAGCACTTGCATGACTTTTGGGACATCTCTTGATATAACCATTATTGCTCAGGTACTTTCATATAGATTAAAAAAATTCGTACTAAAATTATTTTCCTGAACTGATTGAAACCTGACTGATACTCTTGCAGATGGATGAAAAACTCACCATCGCAGCAAAGGATCTTGTGAAGAGTCTACGCGCAGCTCTCAAACAGTTAATGTGACAAGAAACCTACTGTATCTGTATCTTTATGCAATTCGAAGCTCAATAATTAAGTCAGTTTTTGAATATTTATTTTTCCATGTTCATGGTAATCGAGGCCTGTCGTGCTCCTCCATTTCAGACCATCTGCCTTTAAGCTAATTTTCTGTAAGGTTCATTTTTAAGGAGGGTTTTTTCTACAATTTTTTTCATGGTTAACTTGTTAACCATGTTAATCACCCTCCTGTTGTAAAGCAATGGCCTTATGGCTTAGCTTAGCTTCTTTTTATTTATTTATTTTATGGTAGGATAAAGGGGTATTTTTTTTTGGGGTGGATGGAGAAGCAGACCTTTGCATCAGTTAAGTGTTATGTCAATGTTTTAGAGTCCTCTTGAAATATCTCTTTGGTATCTTTGTAATTTCTTTTACCTTGTAATAGTCTGGTTTACATTATTAATGAAATAACTTTTCACAATTCCCTCGGTGTGAACTTTTTTTGTCTTGAGGGCAACTTTGAAAAGATTTGAATGTTGTAAGGTGTTAGGCTAAATCCCGCAACGAACGTGAGTAGTACATTGTTTATGCACAAAAGGTATAAATCTGAATTTACCTCGTGTAAAAACCATACATCGTTTCTCTTGAGTAGTACAACAAAGTTGAAAAAAATAAGAAAAGATGCATTGTTTCTCCTTAATAGTACAAGAAAGTAAGAAGACAAGAAGAAAGAAAAGCTTTATCGTATTACATATGAAAGAAAAAAGTGGTACAGGTCCATTACTGATTCACAGATCTCTTCAATGTGCATCCGCTTCCACTTGGTGAATATTCAGAGTTGTCACATTTTGTGAATTTTGAATTCCAGATGAATGAAAGGGAAGTAGTTTAGGAGAAAAAGTTATTCTCAAGGTTCAGTCCTTGACATCAGTTACTTCTTCAGCACAAATTTGAAACCTTGCTTCAGATTCAGGCAAACATAGAGAACTTATTACTTTACAAATTTGCTCATCGCCTCTTCCTTTACGTACAGCTAGCCTGTAAACATGATCAGGATTACATGTCCACTTTCAACAAATTAAGGCATGAAACCAAAAAAACAAAAATTTTGCAAAAAAACATTAGATGAACATGTGACCCAAGAGAAAATATTTTAAAATGCAAAAAACAACAAACAAACAAACAGCATAAGTTAGTCTCTCGACTGTATCTACAATTGTTATAATGAAATAACCATAACAAGAGCAAGCAAACTACATGAGTTTATTCAAACATTAAAAATAAGCAGAGTAGACAAGAATTATGCACTACTAACTTGAGAATCATGCTGATTATATCCACTAAACTGGGGAGCAAATCGAACAAGTTTTCCCTTAAATGCCCTAGGTGCAATTGGTGTTCGCCTAGAGGACCAAAGTTTCCTCAATAATTCACCAAAGCTAATTGCAAGCTCACCCTGCAAAACTACAATAGTTAATAGAAATTTCAAGAATAATGCTTCATAAATAAATAAATACTTCTACATGACAAATAAAAACAGCCACGTACATGCATTCCTAAAGGATTTTGCTTGTTGATCTCATCAGTGTAATCTTGCAAGACGTATTCAACAAGGGGCGGTGTATGGACTAAACATTGAAGAGAACTATTCATATAACAAGTATTTCCCAAATTTTGCAGTCCTGCCAAACCTTCACTATCTCCTTTCGATACAGCTTTAAAATGTCAAATCCATCCTCCATATCTGTTAGTGCTAAATTTAAAATACCGCTCTGATGCATAATACTTGAACTATAACCTACTAAATTACCATTTTACAAAGTTGGGCCTCCAGCAATTGTCCAAGATGATCTCAAGGGTTCTATAGGAACCAATGCTAGCTCATTTCCTGTTGAATCCATGCCAAGACCAGAGGGAAAGAATTCATCAACTTGCACCTCTAGAAGAATCTGCAGATATGACATTGCAATATTGCATCAAGAAACTTATTACAGAGTTCAGACTGATCAAAATTAGAGAGACCCAGAATTGAGATGCATATTGTAAGATCCCGAATTTTATGAAATAAAAGTATTCAATTTTTCTTATAATTACTATTCAGTAAATGGTTAAATTGATAAATGTTAAAGTTAAGGGAGATATATGATTTTTTTTTCAAAATACACAAGTGGTTATAAAATATTCATTGTTGTCGGGGAATATTCGTTTGGTCGTGGAATATTCTTTCTGTCGGGGAATATTCGTACGACGGCACAGCCATTTGTGGGCCCCATAACAGAATAACTGTCGGATGAAAAAAGCGACAAATTTGAGTTTTTACAAATAACGGCGTAGTTGTTACCGTTAACACTGTTGGAATACCCGGTAGTTAAAATACAGTAATACGCGTTATTGTACAGTAGCACACGGTATTGCACAGTATTTTTGAAATTATTGATTCTTACGTAAGAAGGCACTACTCAAAAATTGTTACAGTAATTACTGTTCAATATTTTATTTTATTGATTCAATAATTGCTACGTTAAAATTTTGTATTATTGTTGTTCAATAATTGTTGCTGCGCAGTATTTCCCATTATCAGATCAATAATTCATATTATTTGAATAATATTATTAAATAACATTATTGACAATGTCTAGAAAGTTCTGTCTAAGGAGATGTTTGGTCATCTAATTGCGCGCCAGTAAGGAGAAATCCTTATTGGAAAGCTCCCTCTTTCCTGGGAACGGCCTGGTTGTCATAAATGTGATTCTGTAATATTATTTGTGAATAATTAATTATTGATTCATATGATAAGAAGATATTTATTTTATGTGGAAATAAATGAGGGATATATTTTTGTGGTTAAAAATGAAGGAGTTAATGTTGAGGTATTTTATCTGTATTTTTGTCGGAACGGAGGTATTGAAAATCAAATTAGGATTTTTGAGATATTTTACGGGGGTTATAATTTTTAATCCGACCGTTGGATCGTGGAAATTTTTGGATATGTTATACATATATAAGTTGAGTATATGTCCACAAATTTTGAACCGTTAAAAATGAGCGTATGATTTGTTATGAATTTTACGAGATGTCTGGTTCAGAAATTATTGAATTTTCGGAGTTAATCATTTTGGTAGAAAATTCTAGAATTGGTGGGCCCCACTCTTGGTTGGTGAAGAAATTTACTGAGATTTTTATTCAAATGTGGTGGGTGGGAATAGTAGCAGGTAAAGCCATCAGGTTGCAGGTTAAGTCTGCTTCGGCATGCTAACATTTTCCTATAAATAGAGGGCTAAGTTAGAATTGAAAATCACACCAGAAACATAAGCTTTCTCTCTTTCTCTCTCTATATTATGAAGCATATTTTGTGAGTATTTAGATACTTTGAGTGTTGCTATTCAGTGCAAGTTTCCTTCGGCTTTGCATTCCAGTCAGAAATACAGCACTTTTGAGGTAAGGGATTGTAAGGGATAGTAAGAGATAGTAAGGGATATTAAGGGATGTTATATTCTTCATAATGATGTTATTCTTTTAATATCATTATACTTAAATATTGGTATGGATTTTATTGTGGAATTTCTACCTTTTTGAGTCGGGGTTACTATTCACGTATACGGCACTATTCACGTATACGGCACTATTCATGTATATGACACTATTTACGTATATGACATTATTTACATATACGGTACTATATACGAATACGGAGTACTATTCATGAGTTACTATTCACGAGTTACTATTCATGACAAAATTGGTTTCTTTTTCTGACCAAATTATAGTTGAGTTATGAATATTACTCTTGAGATTAAATCTATATTTTGATCATATTGTTTTTATTATCATATATAACATTTTTATAACCCTGATGTTGAATTTCTCTTTCACTTGAGTGTAAAGATGGGTAAATTATTGGTATGATCGTGACTGAGGAATATCTTTGGCCTGTAGTGCAAAGATGAATTGTTAACTGGTATGATCATGACCATTGAATTTATAATTGAATATATTTAGCTTAAGTGTAAAGATGAATTGATTAACATGGTTATAATTATTGTTTATATAAATTCTGAAATGATTATATATTTCTTTGAGATATGAATATATTTGGCCTGTAGTGCAAATATGAACTGTTGAGGAATATCTTTAGCCTGTAGTGCAAAAGATGAACTGTTGTTGAATATCGTTGGCCCGTAGTGCAAAGATGGTTTGTTGATGAATATCTTTGGCAATAGTGCGAAGATGGATTTATTAGCATGATTATGAACATAAATTGTGATTTGGTATAACCATGATCTTTGATATTTCAGGTAAAGACATGTGAGGAAAATTATCTTCGTCCTGGATGCGAAGAGGAATATAGAATTACAATTATGATTATGAGTTATTCATATAATTGTGAAAAGAAACTGTTGATTAATGTTACAGGGATAAAACATTATTGGTGGACTTTTAATGTGGAGAAGATAATAGACTTTATAGTCTATTTGACTCTTCTAATGGATTGCTCGTTCTGCTGCAACTATGGTTAAAATTTTTATTATCTACCATATGTTCTAAATCTCTGATTTATTATTGATGAAGGCTATTGATAATTTAATTTATCTTTAGTCATGATATTCTTTACTGAGCTAGTTGTGCTCACCCTTTTGCTTCACAATTCCTTTCAGGTAATAAGAGTGTAGCTGGGTCGAGCGAGGGTAATGGGGAAATAGAACGGTAGTCTCTAGCTGTGGATGTTCTCCCGAAGCAGTATAGAAAAGTTCATTTAGTAGTTTTATTTGGTGAATCCAATAGGGTAAGGTGTACCCAACGTTGGAAGGGTGGTTTGCCACTATCATACAAGATGTCTAATGACATACAACCTCGTGTCATCATAAGACAGGGATGTACTCATCCACTTGCTGAGTATATATACGAGCACTACCTATATAATCTTGGTGTTTGTTTGAAGTATAATTCTCAATTAGAGACAGTAGAGATAATGATATGTCAAGAGAAGACTCACCATTGGGAAGAATATGATAGTAATCTTCTCATTTTCTTTGGGGTGTATTGGGTCAACCAAGGATAATTTTGTGGCCATATGATATCTATCATAACCTAGACGCATGGCCTCCCATGTACGAAGGTTTCCTTGAGCACTTCCCAAAGATTCTAATTTCTTAAACAATTTTTGACTATACATTTATGTAAGGTGTCATTGTGAGGTGATGTCCACGGTTGGAACATGAGTCACATTTGGTATATATTTGTATCCAAACTCACAGCATATGTGTTGTTGTATTTTGCACGACAATTGTTGTAATAAAGTTGTAGTTATTTTCTGTACCATGTATTTGACGACTCAGAATGGGTTGGGTGGAATGGACCTATTTTGGGGTCGTCACAGTTGGTATCAGAGCTATAAGTAAAGAGCCCCGAGCCTCTCGCTGGTGACTTCCTGTTGATGGGGGATGCACCGAAGCCAGACTCTCTGTAGGGGACGCCGTTCTGCGGTGGCAAACTAATAGGTATCAATGTAAGGTGCTGACACAAGTTGGTGTCCAGAGTCACTGTTGGTATCAAAGCTTAGGGATATGATCTTTGGCGGAGATCGGGAAATAAAACTAGGAGGGGAGAGATGAGTAAATCATTCACTAGTGTGTCCTACCTAAGCTTATTTGTTGGTCAGTCATAATATCGAGATATTATGTAAATATTAATTTGTTCAATTAACCCTTGTTTTGAAACTGTATTCTAGAATAATATCTGAAATACAGGAGATGATCAATAGAGAAATCGTGATGACACGGAAGATGAAATCTGAAATGAAAGCAAAGTATTCTCAACTTTTTGAAATACCAGGTACGTAAATTTCGGGGACGAAATTTCATAAGGAGGGGAGATTGTAAGACCCCGAATTTTATGAAATAAAAGTATTCAATATTTCTTATAATTACTATTCAGTAAATGGTTAAATTGATAAATGTTAAAGTTAAGGGTGATATATGATTTTTTTTTCAAAATACACAAGTGATTATAAAATATTCATTGTTGTCGGGGAATATTCGTTTGGTCGTGGAATATTCTTTCTGTCGGAGAATATTCGTACGACGGTGCAGCCATTTGTGGGCCCCATAACAGAATAACTGTCGGATGAAGAAAATGACAAATTTGAGTTTTTACAAATAACGGCGTAGTTGTTACCGTTAACACTGTTGGAATACCCGGTGGTTAAAATACAGTAATACGCGTTATTACACAGTATTTTTGAAATTATTGATTCTTACGTAAGAAGGCACTACTCAATAATTGTTACAGTAATTACTGTTCAATATTTTATTTTATTGATTCAATAATTGCTACGTTGAAATTTTGTATTATTGTTGTTCAATAATTATTGCTGCACAGTATTTTCCATTATCAGATCAATAATTCATATTATTTGAATAATATTATTAGATAACATTATTGACAATGTCTAGGAAGTTCTGTCTAAGGAGAGGTTTGGTCATCTAATTGCGCGCCAGTAAGGAGAAATCCTTATTGGAAAGCCCCCTCTTTCCTGAGAACGGCCTGGTTGTCATAAATGTGATGCTGTAATATTATTTGTGAATAATTAATTATTGGTACATATGATAAGGAAATATTTATTTTATGTGGATATAAATGAGGGATATATTTTTGTGGTTAAAAATGAAGGAGTTAATGTTGAGGTATTTTATCTGTATTTTTGTCGGAACGGAGGTATTGAAAATCAAATTTGGGTTTTTGAGATATTTTGCGGGGGTTATAATTTTTAATCCGACCGTTGGATCGTGGTAATTTTTGGATATGTTATACATATATAAGTTGAGTATATGTCCACAAATTTTGAACCGTTAAAAATGAGCGTATGATTTGTTATGAATTTTACGAGATGTCTGGTTCAGAAATTGTTGAATTTTCGGAGTTAATCATTTTGGTAGAAAATTCTAAAATTGGTGGGCCCCACTCTTGGTTGGTGAAGAAATGTGCTGAGAGTTTTATTCAAATGTGGTGGGTGGGAATAGTAGCAGGTAAAGCCATCAGGTTGCAGGTTAAGTCTGCTTCGGCGTGCTAACATTTTCCTATAAATAGAGGGCTAAGTTAGAATTGAAAATCACACCAGAAACATAAGCTTTCTCTCTTTCTCTCTCTATATTATGAAGCATATTTTGTGAGTATTTAGATACTTTGAGTGTTGTTATTCAGTGCAAGTTTCTTTCGGCTTTGCATTCCAGTCAGAAACACATCACTTTTGAGGTAAGGGATTGTAAGGGATAGTAAGGGATAGTAAGGGATATTAAGGGATGTTATATTCTTCATAATGATGTTATTCATTCAATATCATTATACTTAAATATTGGTATAGATTTTATTGTGGAATTTCTACCTTTTTGATTCGGGGTTACTATTCACGTATACGGCACTATTCACGTATACGGCACTATTCATGTATATGACACTATTTACATATATGACATTATTTACGTATACGGTACTATGTACGAATACGGAGTACTATTCATGAGTTACTATTCACGAGTTACTATTCACGAGTTACTATTCATGACAAAATTGATTTCTTTTTCTGACCAAATTATATTTGAGTTATGAATATTACTCTTGAGATTAAATCTATATTTTGATCATATTATTTTTATTATCATATATAACATTTTTATAACCCTGATGTTGAATTTCTCTTTCACTTAAGTGTAAAGATGGGTAAATTATTGGTGTGATCGTGACTGAGGAATATCTTTGGCCTGTAGTGCAAAGATGAATTGTTAACTGGTATGATCATGACCATTGAATTTATAATTGAATATATTTAGCTTAAGTGTAAAGATGAATTGATTAACATGGTTATAATTATTGTTTATATAAATTCTGAAATGATTATATATTTCTTTGAGATATGAATATATTTGGCCTGTAGTGCAAATATGAACTGTTGAGGAATATCTTTCGCCTGTAGTGCAAAAGATGAACTGTTGTTGAATATCTTTAGCCCGTAGTGCAAAGATGGTTTGTTGATGAATATCTTTGGCAGTAGTGCGAAGATGGATTTATTAGCATGATTATGAACAGGAACTGTGATTTGGTATAACCATGATCTTTGATGTTTCAGGTAAAGACATGTGAGGAAAATTATCTTCGTCCTGGATGCGAAGAGGAATATAGAATTACAATTATGATTATGAGTTATTCATATAATTGTGAAAAGGAACTGTTGATTAATGTTACAGGGATAAAACATTATTGGTGGACTTTTAATGTGGAGAAGATAATAGACTTTATAGTCTATTTGACTCTTCTAATGGATTGCTCGTTCTGCTGCAACTATGGTTGAAATTTTTATTATCTACCATATGTTCTAAATCTCTGATTTATTATTGATGAAGGCTATTGATAATTTAATTTATCTTTAGTCATGATATTCTTTACTGAGCTAGTTGTGCTCACCCTTTTGCTTCACAATTCCTTTCAGGTAATAAGAGTGTAGCTGGGTCGAGCGAGGGTAATGGGAAAATAGAACGGTAGTCTCTAGCTGTGGATGTTCTCCCGAAGTAGTATAGAAAAGTTCATTTAGTAGTTTTATTTGGTGAATCCAATAGGGTAAGGTGTACCCAACGTTGGAAGGGTGGTTTGTCACTATCATACAAGATGTCTAATGACATACAACCTCGTGTCATCATAAGACAGGGATGTGCTCATCCACTTGCTGAGTATATATACGAGCACTACCTATATAATCTTGGTGTTTGTTTGAAGTATAATTCTCAATTAGAGACAGTAGAGAAAATGATATGTCAAGAGAAGACTCACCATTGGGAAGAATATGATAGTAATCTTCTCATTTTTCTTTGGGGTTTATTGGGTCAACCAAGGATAATTCTGTGGCCATATGATATCTATCATAACCTAGATGCATTGCCTCCCATGTACGAAGGTTTCCTTGAGCACTTCCCAAAGATTCTAATTTCTTAAACAATTTTTGACTATACATTTATGTAAGGTGTCATTGTGAGGTGATGTCCACGGTTGGAACATGAGTCACATTTGGTATATATTTGTATCCAAACTCACAACATATGTGTTGTTATATTTTGCACGACAATTGTTGTAATAAAGTTGTAGTTGTTTTCTGTACCATGTATTTGACGACTCAGAATGGGTTTGGTGGAATGGACCTATTTTGGGGTCGTCACAGTTGGTATCAGAGCTATAAGTAAAGAGCCCCGAGCCTCTCGCTGGTGACTTCCTGTTGATGGGGGATGCACCGAAGCCAGACTCTCTGTAGGGGACGCCGTTCTGCGGTGGCAAACTAATAGGTATCAATGTAAGGTGCTGACACAAGTTGGTGTCCAGAGTCACTGTTGGTATCAAAGCTTAGGGATATGATCTTTGGCGGAGATCGGGAAATAAAACTAGGAGGGGAGAGATGAGTAAATCATTCACTAGTGTGTCCTACCTAAGCTTATTTGTTGGTCAGTCATAATATCGAGATATTATGTAAATATTAATTTGTTCAATTAACCCTTGTTTTGAAACTGTATTCTAGAATGATATCTGAAATACAGGAGATGATCAATAGAGAAATCGTGATGACACGGAAGATGAAATCTGAAATGAAAGCAAAGTATTCTCAACTTTTTGAAATACCAGGTACGTAAATTTCGGGGACGAAATTTCATAAGGAGGGGAGATTGTAAGACCCCGAATTTTATGAAATAAAAGTATTCAATTTTTCTTATAATTACTATTCAGTAAATGGTTAAATTGATAAATGTTAAAGTTAAGGGTGATATATGATTTTTTTTTCAAAATACACAAGTGGTTATAAAATATTCATTGTTGTCGGGGAATATTCGTTTGGTCGTGGAATATTCTTTCTGTCGGGGAATATTCGTACGACGGTGCAGCTATTTGTGGGCTCCATAACAGAATAACTGTCAGATGAAGAAAATGACAAATTTGAGTTTTTACAAGTAACGGCATAGTTGTTACCGTTAACACTGTTGGAATACCCGGTGGTTAAAATACAGTAATACGCGTTATTGCATAGTAGCACACGGTATTGCACAGTATTTTTGAAATTATTGATTCTTACGTGAGAAGGAACTTCTCAATAATTGTTACAGTAATTACTGTTCAATATTTTATTTTATTGATTCAATAATTGCTACGTTGAAATTTTGTATTATTGTTGTTCAATAATTGTTGCTGCACAGTATTTCCCATTATCAGATCAATAATTCATATTATTTGAATAATATTATTAGATAACATTATTGGCAATGTCTAGAAAGTTCTGTCTAATGAGAGGTTTGGTCATCTAATTGCGTGCCAGTAAGGAGAAATCCTTATTGGAAAGCCCCCTCTTACCTGAGAACGGCCTGATTGTCATAAATGTGATTCTGTAATATTATTTATGAATAATTAATTATTGGTTCATATGATAAGGAAATATTTATTTTATGTGGATATAAATGAGGGATATATTTTTGTGGTTAAAAATGAAGGAGTTAATGTTGAGGTATTTTATCTGTATTTTTGTCGGAACGGAGGTATTGAAAATCAAATTTGGGTTTTTGAGATATTTTGCGGGGGTTATAATTTTTAATCCGACCGTTGGATCGTGGTAATTTTTGGATATGTTATACATATATAAGTTGAGTATATGTCCACAAATTTTGAACCTTTAAAAATGAGCGTATGATTTGTTATGAATTTTACGAGATGTCTGGTTCAGAAATTGTTGAATTTTCAGAGTTAATCATTTTGGTAGAAAATTCTAAAATTGGTGGGCCCCACTCTTGGTTGGTAAAGAAATGTGCTGAGAGTTTTATTCAAATGTGGTGGGTGGGAATAGTAGCAGGTAAAGCCATCAGGTTGCAGGTTAAGTCTGCTTCGGCGTGCTAACATTTTCCTATAAATAGAGGGCTAAGTTAGAATTGAAAATCACACCAGAAACATAAATTTTCTCTCTTTCTCTCTCTATATTATGAAGCATATTTTGTGAGTATTTAGATACTTTGAGTGTTGTTATTCAGTGCAAGTTTCTTTCGGCTTTGCATTCCAGTCAGAAATACAGCACTTTTGAGGTAAGGGATTGTAAGGGATAGTAAGGGATAGTAAGGGATATTAAGGGATGTTATATTCTTCATAATGATGTTATTCATTCAATATCATTATACTTAAATATTGGTATAGATTTTATTGTGGAATTTCTACCTTTTTGATTCGGGGTTACTATTCACGTATACGGCACTATTCACGTATACGGCACTATTCATGTATATGACACTATTTACATATATGACATTATTTACGTATACAGTACTATGTACGAATACGGAGTACTATTCATGAGTTACTATTCATGAGTTACTATTCACGAGTTACTATTCACGAGTTACTATTCATGACAAAATTGATTTCTTTTTCTGACCAAATTATATTTGAGTTATGAATATTACTCTTGAGATTAAATCTATATTTTGATCATATTATTTTTATTATCATATATAACATTTTTATAACCCTGATGTTGAATTTCTCTTTCACTTAAGTGTAAAGATGGGTAAATTATTGGTATGATCGTGACTGAGGAATATCTTTGGCCTGTAGTGCAAAGATGAATTGTTAACTGGTATGATCATGACCATTGAATTTATAATTGAATATATTTAGCTTAAGTGTAAAGATGAATTGATTAACATGGTTATAATTATTGTTTATATAAATTCTGAAATGATTATATATTTCTTTGAGATATGAATATATTTGGCCTGTAGTGCAAATATGAACTGTTGAGGAATATCTTTCGCCTGTAGTGCAAAAGATGAACTGTTGTTGAATATCTTTAGCCCGTAGTGCAAAGATGGTTTGTTGATGAATATCTTTGGCAGTAGTGCGAAGATGGATTTATTAGCATGATTATGAACAGGAACTGTGATTTGGTATAACCATGATCTTTGATGTTTCAGGTAAAGACATGTGAGGAAAATTATCTTCGTCCTGGATGCGAAGAGGAATATAGAATTACAATTATGATTATGAGTTATTCATATAATTGTGAAAAGGAACTGTTGATTAATGTTACAGGGATAAAACATTATTGGTGGACTTTTAATGTGGAGAAGATAATAGACTTTATAGTCTATTTGACTCTTCTAATGGATTGCTCGTTCTGCTGCAACTATGGTTGAAATTTTTATTATCTACCATATGTTCTAAATCTCTGATTTATTATTGATGAAGGCTATTGATAATTTAATTTATCTTTAGTCATGATATTCTTTACTGAGCTAGTTGTGCTCACCCTTTTGCTTCACAATTCCTTTCAGGTAATAAGAGTGTAGCTGGGTCGAGCGAGGGTAATGGGGAAATAGAACGGTAGTCTCTAGCTGTGGATGTTCTCCCGAAGCAGTATAGAAAAGTTCATTTAGTAGTTTTATTTGGTGAATCCAATAGGGTAAGGTGTACCCAACGTTGGAAGGGTGGTTTGTCACTATCATACAAGATGTCTAATGACATACAATCTCGTGTCATCATAAGACAGGGATGTGCTCATCCACTTGCTGAGTATATATACGAGCACTACCTATATAATCTTGGTGTTTGTTTGAAGTATAATTCTCAATTAGAGACAGTAGAGATAATGATATGTCAAGAGAAGACTCACCATTGGGAAGAATATGATAGTAATCTTCTCCTTTTTCTTTGGGGTTTATTGGGTCAACCAAGGATAATTCTGTGGCCATATGATATCTATCATAACTTAGACGCATGGCCTCCCATGTACGAAGGTTTCCTTGAGCACTTCCCAAATATTCTAATTTCTAAAACAGTTTTTGACTATACATTTATGTAAGGTGTCATTGTGAGGTGATGTCCACGGTTGGAACATGAGTCACATTTGGTATATATTTGTATCCAAACTCACAGCATATGTGTTGTTGTATTTTGCACGACAATTGTTGTAATAAAGTTGTAGTTGTTTTCTGTACCATGTATTTGACGACTCAGAATGGGTTGGGTGGAATGGACCTATTTTGGGGTCGTCACACATATGATATAGAACAAGAATACTGGAAAAAGATAAAACTTTTTATGGTATCAACAATTCAAAAAAAATCACGACAGAAGTTATTTTACTTTTTGACAAGTTTCAGTGCAGAAACTAATTGCTTATTGCAGGCATGGTGCATGGGGTTACCTAAACTGGCAAACCACTAAAGCCAATTGTGTTTAACCATCAAAAATTCACTAGCATTTTTGAGCTTAAACGCTAGAATTTGCTTGCATTAAAGGATGATTTTACCAATAATCTCTGTGGTTCTTTTTAAAATCTCAATAATACGGACAACATCAAAAGGTAACAAAAGAAAGTGTCATTCCAATAGAAAGGCTCAAGGTGAGTACCTCAACATCAAAATCGTCTCTTTCTACACCCAGTTTACAAATTCAGCTATACCCAGTTTACAAATCCCTTCAATGAAAATTATTTACGTACGGCTAATTAAACTACACAGGACCATTATTGTAAGAGGAAATCCACGAAATTGACACCAATTCTAGATTTTGGGTATAATAGTTGCTCCTATCAATTTAATGTAACCATGTAACAAAACCCCCAAATAAACCCTAGATTTCATATGGTTCAAAAAAAATTACAAAATTAATAAAGCCTCACCTTTCGTTAGACATGGTTCCGTTGGCCGTCGAAGCTTTTCCTTCCATTGGTCCCTTTCGATTTGGTACAGATTCGCTTCGAGAGAGAGGGAAGAGTTAGAGAGAGAGGGGGGAAGAGTTAGCCGAGTTCGCATCTGAAGGGGAGAGAGGGGGAAGAGTCAGACAGAGATAGAGTTCTCGTGATTTTTTTTAAGTCCGTCTTTAGTTCGTGTTTTCAGTCCGCATCTGAAGGAAACCGTATATATATATATACACATACATACATATATAACTGATGTCAGTTATAATTTTTTTTAAAATCAAAAGCCATAAGGCTTTGTTTGGCAAAATCAATTAAAATAATGACTTAATCATTCCTTCAGCCTTATTTGGCAAAACAAGATTAAAATAAGAATTTCAAAAGCTCTAATGCTTTGTTTGGTAAAACCAAATTAAAACTCTTTTAATTTATTTTCATAAGTCATTTATAATATAGTTTATTGTCACACTTTATTTAAATAAATTATCATATTCAAATTAAATTAAATCTAATAATAATTTATTAAATCAATTTACCACATAAACCAATACAATAAAATTATAATTTTCATTATAATTATAATTTTTTTAATAAATTAACACATTACTTTAATTACAAAATTAAATTAAAATAACATTATAATCATTCATTTTATCATAATATAGTTTTAACTTAATTTAAATTACCCAATATTTATAGGGTTAATTTCCATTGCCACTAAATTCCTTATCATGATTAATTTCTTTTATTTCCTTTAATAGTTTAATCAACTATTAAATCTCATAAAAAATTTATTTTTTTCACACCAAAACACATAATTCAAAATATATACACCTCATAATAAGAATTTTAATTATTAAATTCTTATTTTAATAATTTATAAAAATTTGGGTTGTCACATCCTTCCCCCCTTATAAGGATTCCGTCCTCGGAATCACCGAAATCCTACCTTACTCAAATTTTCATCAAATCTCTTAAAAAAATTTTAAAAAATTTATCGTTGAATAATTTCAACACATTACTTTAATATAGGTGTCGACGTCGGGATTTTTATTTGTCCCTTTTCGTTACCTGTTTTTTTGTGTTCTCATTTTAGGTGAGATTTGTTTGAAAAAACAAGTGAAAAAGGTCTGACATGTGTAATGTCGACGATTGGACTATAAGAGTCGCCAGTTGGTTTTTTAACTGGTTGTACCAACATAACCAAAAAAAGGTTTGCATATTGACCCAGTGATGTGACACTGCTAAACGGGTTGGTGAAACTGAAATTCAATTAGGGTCGGGGGACTTGCTTATGCGGAGGGAAGGTGTTAGGCACCCCCCGACATCCGTTTTGCCACGGTGACCGTCACTTTTCAAGAAACTGTTATATGAATGTGTGCGTGTGTGGGTCAATGTGCTTTTATTTAGAAGTAGTGCGAGGCCTCATTCGCACCTATATACACAGGGTTTGAATTTATATAAAAATTTAGTTTTAAACAAGATATGTCAATGATATTTTAAAAGAGTTTTTTCAAACCCAGTGCTCAATAGTAATTGAGACTTTTTACACTCCCATTTTATTCAATATTCGGCTTGGTTGATTTTATTTTACAGATGCGAGGCATCTGTATGAAAATAATGTACAAAAAGGTGCTGAATTCCTCGTGGGTATGAAAACCATCTGAGGAGATCCAAACATCACAGATAAATTTACACGCTGCTTATAACTGAAAAGGTCCATCACGGGAACCGAATCTAGATTCAGTGGACTTAATCTGTGATCACATGATTCCTAGGCTCACATGGTGCCACAATTGATATAAACGTAGTAAGCAGGTATATATATAAAAGCTGCAAATATATATATATACAGACATGATCACCAACCACGAAGCACCTCCATGGGTGATTAGAAATGTAAATAAATTTGTAAAAGCTATCTACCGCCACGGAGGAAACTCCAGGCGAGACGAAATGTACAGAAAGCAGTAAAAGCGGTCAACCACCACGAAGTATACTCCAGGTAGGATGAAATGTAAATATATATATATATATATATATATATATATATATATATATATAAAATAATAAACGCACCGGATATAAAATTCAGGCTCATCGGATAAAGTCCAACTACAGTTAATATATATAAGTATATATATATATATTAAAGTAGTAAACGCACCAGATATAAAATTCAGGCTAATCGAACAAAGTCCGACAACAGTTAATATATATATATATATATATATATATATATATATATATATATATACACACACACACACACACACACACAAAAGCAAGTAAACGCTCCGGACCGAAGTCTAGGCTCAATCGAGACATAACTCGATAATGTTAGTCCATATATATAAATATATTTGTATATACAAACTGAAATAAAACCACGGACCGAAGTTCGGGCAAACACACGCAACACGACTCTCAATGTAAAGAAGGGTGTGTGCAATTGTGGAGAGAAAGACTTGAAAATGTGTAAGAAGGCTTATAGTGGGCTACCAAAGAAGACTTCAATAACTTTAAAGTAGATAAACACTGGCTTCCGCCGGTACAGAAGTAGCTATATGTGAGCTCACAAGTGTTTAAAATGAGAAAGCACTCAGTTTGGGGTGTGTACAGAGCAAATTAGACAGGGCTTCCTCGCCTTTTCTCTTTTCAAAATGGCCACCCCAAGCCCTTTATTTATAGAGGGTGGAGCAGCAGGTGTACTTGCGGCTGGGCCGCAGGTGTACCAGAGGCTGCCTGGGGTGCCCCGGGCTTCGCGGGTCCTGCCGTCTCGAAGTACGTGCACGTAGGCAACGTGTCGTCCGCTCAAACTTTCAGAATTGCAATCCGGGTATCCGACTGAGGTATATAGGACCTATTTTGGACCACCGTTGCTGAGAGTTACGTAATATCATAGGATTAGAGGTTGTACGAAGTCATGAAGATGGGACGATGCCCTCCGATCTTCAGCTTCAAATTCTATCCGTTATCTTGCGCAATAGTCACTCGGGATTAATTTTTCTTGGCTCTTGTGGGACATTGCTATGTAGAAATGTATGTTTGAAATGTTGAGACGACGTGATGTGGCGTCAAGATGGCAAGATGATGACTTTGCCCCTCACCGGGGTTATCTCTGATTTGGGTTGATAAAGCAAACGTTGCTAAGGGTTATCGCTGAGATTGGACTGTTGTAAATGTTGAAGGTCCTCAGTGTCATCCCTGAGGTGTGCCTGTCTTGTACTGAGTGCCTCAGTGTGAGCGTCGAGGTTGAAACTGATGGCATGCATTTGAAACAAGCATTTTCGGGGTTATCTCTGGAACTGCCACTGGCTTCCTTGGGGTTATCTCTAAGGTTAGAATATGCTATTCCCAGTGTTGGGACTGAGACAGAACATCTCGGGGTTATTTACAGGATGAATCGGTCTTCTCTAGTTTGTGTTCTGGTATTAGATCTGCATGCCTTGGGGTTATCTTCGAGGTTGAAATTGTTACTCCCGGTGTGTGTTCCGGGGTTGAGCTGTTACTCCCGGTGGTATCCGGAATGGATATGAACCGTTTTTCAGGGTTTTCTCTTAAAAGACGAATCTGCGCTCCTGCGATGTCAGTAACAGATATGCAGAAAATTTTGAGTGTCTACAGATGCCCCTTTTTATCATATTCATGCAATGCAATGCAAGGATAAGATAAAGAATCCTAGACACTTGAAATATAACATAACGTAACTGTATGATGCATGTGTATGGGGTTGTTACCCAACATGTTGAGGACTATTTCTATCTCCCTATAGCTTCTACTGGGGATTTGGCAATGATGACCAAATTGGATGTGCGATCCAAATCTTTGAGGATGCTGACGTTGGGGTTATCACCAAAGTCCTGAATCCTTGATACAGACTTGATTCCGAAGAAGTGCCTCTTATGTGTAAGAGATCTGTGGGGATAAAGCTTTATCTATTTGAGGATGTGTATAACATATTCCGTCATCAATCCTCCTTGATGACGTTTCCCTTTCCTGGTTTGTATCGCCAGAGTATGTCAATGTTCTGTTGGTTTTACTGCCAACAGTAAATATTGTCAGGGTTGCCCGACCTTCGTTGACGTGTGAACCAAAGGTTCACCACGCGTTGTAACCCCCACCGAGGATACATTTGATCCTCTGTTGATGTGTAGATCAACGGATGAACTCCCTGCTGGGGATAAATGCCAAGGCTGCTTAGACTTTGTTGATGTGTGTATCAAGTGATGAAATCATCGGATGGTTTTTGATGCGACGTTGGGTTTACTTGCCAACGGTTGAACTGATATCAAGGTTGCTTGACCTTTATTGATACGTACATTAATGGATGACAATGCATTGTGATCCCCGCCGGGGTTGTTGTATTATCGTTGATGTGTGTGTTAACGGAACATGCGCTGTAACCCCCACCGGGGTGATGCTGGGGAATATGAGTGTCGGAGTATGAAATCCTCGAATAGCTCTCGATGCTTCGATGGGTTTACTTGCCATCGGCTGAAATAACGTCAAGGCTGCTTGACCTTCATTGATACGTACACTAATGGATGACAATGCGTTGTGACCCCCGCCGGGGTTGTTGTATTTTGATATATACAAGCGTGTTGTAACCCCTGTCGGGGTTGTTGTAAAGTAGGATGACGATCCTAAATGAAAGGAATTGGACCTGCGTGAGGTATCGCTGACCGTGACTTGTATCATATGAGATCATTGGCATAGTGTACCATGTGTTTGGGCGAATACCAACGAATGATGTGAAAACCACGGTTCAACCAGGATTGTAGGCTATTCTGCTCAATCGCGTAGCATTTTTATCCCTGATTTGGCCTTTTCAACTTGCGAGAACTCCTTTACAACTCAAACTGGACCGAGCCGGAGGGGTGGGACCCATATAGGGGTGCTACAGGTACACCTGCTGCAGCCGCAGATGGACCTGTGGCCAACCGTAGATGATAAAGACCCGCAGGTTGCTTTTATAAGTCATTTTCACCTTACGCCGCGAAGGAAATCTGAGAGCTCTTCTTCAGATCTGCTGAGTTCCGATGTCTTTCTGCAAATTTTGTCATCGTACAAGTGTTCTATACTGTCCTAGTAACGTATGCATGTACTTTTTTCCAATTTTTATCCGTTGGAAAATGACTTATCACATGAAATGCTTCTAAGCACATAGTAGTGATTATGTATGCTTAAATGACTTGATAAAAAATATTCAACATAGTAAATGTTAGTATTAAATCATGCTGAACATAATGATGTGAAAAAATTTAACTTTTGAGACAGTCAATTTGGCACCTTTTTTCTGCTATTTCTTATCCTATTTGAGGAATAATGAGCACAGGTGAAAAAGTAAAGTAATCCTGGTAATTAGGCTACCCTTATGGATTGATGACTTTGACTTTTGATGCAAATAGGATTTATGTGATTGTGTGCATGTGTGCTACTGAATGGCCACCTAGTCATGCCTATGTGCATGTGGATAGTCCTATATATAGAGGAAACTATGGCAAAATTTTTCCAAAATGTAGGCATTGAGTAGTCATGCATTTTTAACTCTACTGTAGATGTATGTTAAAATGATGCATGTATGCATATAGTCATTAAATGCATTTTGAAAAGAAATCTCCAGGTTAGAAAATACCACACCCTTTCTGAGGTGATTTGGAGACTTGTTGTCTAGATATTATGGATTCGAATTAGCCGAGTAGTTCCCGCAGGACCACTTCTGGTGTACGGAGGAGGGCTTCTGAAGTGCCTCGACCACGTTTCGTTAGACAGCCTCGTCGGTTGGTAGAGGCGGTGATACGTCCAGTCCAGGTTGATGTGCCGAACGTCAAGGACGAGGAGGAGGATGTTTCGGTTGCAGACCCGACTCCTGCTGTACATATTCCCCGTAGGAAGCTCCCGAGTATTCAAGTAACAAACCCAGAGCTTCTGGGTGACTTGAGTTGACATCCCTCGATGTATTTTCATGCTAACGAGGTATGACGTCAGAACTTGATCTTCCTTCTTTCCTATTTGTGAGGAGTAAAAGGATTTAATGTTGATCTGCATTTCATGTAGGTTCCTGGCTTTACACAGCCTCGAGGGAACGGGTTCAGTATACACTCCATGTACTAGGCTCTTCATCCTGACTATAGAGTGATTGTGCATGACTGGGATTTTGGAGCATTCTTTTTCATCCTTCCCCGTCGTTGCCCCTGGGGTTACCTTAGGGCATTATCTGAGCGGTGGTTTCACCAGACTCAGTCACTCTATTTGCTGGACTGTGAGGTAATGATGACACCGATGGACTAGTGATTTATCATAAGTATGGAGTCGCCAAATACATGGTACAGAAAATAACTACAACTTTATTACAACAATTGTCGTGCAAAATACAACAACACATATGCTGTGAGTTTGGATACAAATATATACCAAATGTGACTCATGTCCCAATTGTGGACAGCACCTCACAGTGATACCTTACATAAAGGTATAGTCAAAAACTGTTTTAGAAATTAGAATCTTTGGGAAGTGCTCAAGGAAACCTTCGTACATGGGAGGCCATGCGTCTAGGTTATGATAGATATCATATGGCCACAGAATTATCCTTGGTTGACCCAATAGACCCCAAAGAAAAACAAGAAGATTACTATTATATTCTTCTCAATGGTGAGCCTTCTCTTGACTTATCATTATCTCCACTGTCTCTAATTGAGAATTATACTTCAAACAAACACCAAGATTATATAGGTAGTGCTCGTAAATATACTTAGCAAGTGGATGAGCACAACCCTGTCTTATGATGACACGAAGTTGTATGTCATTAGACATCTTGTATGATAGTGGCAAAACACCCTTCCAACAATGGGTTCGCCTCACCCTATTTGATTCACCAAATATAACTACTAAATGATGTATACAACACTTTTTTATACTGCTTAGGGAGAACCTCCACATCTAGAGATCACCGTTCTATTTCCCCGTTACCCTCGCTCGACCCAGCTACACTCTTATTACCTGAAAAGGAATTGTGAAGCAAAAGGGTGAGCACAACTAGCCCAGTAAAGAATATCATGACTAAAGATAAATAAATTATCAATAGTCTTCATCAGTAATAAATCAGAGATTTAGAACATATGGTAGATGATAAAATTTTTCAACCATAGTTGCAGCGGAACGAGCAATCCATTAGAATAGTCAAATAGACTATAAAGTCTATTATCTTTTCCATGTTAAAAATCCACTAACAATGTTTTATCCCTGTAACATCACTCAACAATTCTGGTCCACAATCATATGAATAGCTCATAATCATAATTGTAGTTCTAAATTCTTTTTCTCATCCAGGATAAAGATAATTTTCATCACCTGAAACATCAAACATCATGGTTATACCAAATCACAGTTCATGTTTATAATCATACTAATAAATTCATCTTTGCACCACGGCCCAAAGATATTCATCAACAAGACATCTTTGCACTACAGGTCAAAGATATTCAACAACAGGTCATCTTTGCATTACGAGCCAAAGATATTCATCAATAACTCATCTGTGCACTACAGGCCAAAGATATTCAACAACAAGTCATCTTTGCATTACGAGCCAAAGATATTCATCAATAATTCATCTTTGCACTACGGGCCAAAGATATTCATCAATAATTTATCTTTGCACTACAGGCCAAAGATATTCCTCAACAGTTCATATTTGCACTACAAGCCAAATATATTAATATCTCAAAGAAATATCTAATCATTTCAGAATTTATATAAACAATAATTATAACCATGTTAATCAATTCATCTTTAGACTTAAGCTAAAGATATTCAATTATAAATTCAATGGTCATGATCATACAAGTTAACAATTCATCTTTGCACTACAGGCCATAGATATTCCTCAGTCACGATCATACCAATAATTTACCCATCTTTACTCTCAAGTGAAAGAGAAATTCAACATCAAGGTTATAAAAATGTTATATAAGATAATAAAAATAATATGATCAACAACTGCATTTATTTTCAAGAGCAACAATCATAAATCAACGATAATTTGGTCAGAAAAAGAAACCAATCTTTGTCATGAATAGTACCCGTGAATAGTAACTCGTGAATAGTAACTCATGAATAGTAACTCGTGAATAGTGCTCCGTATTCGTACATAGTACCATATACGTAAATAATGTCATATACGTAAATAGTGCCATATACATGAATAGTGTCGTATACGTGAATAGTGCCGTATACGTGAATAGTAATCCCAACTCAAAAAGGTTGAAATTCCATAATAAAATTCATACCAATATTCCAGTCTAATGATATTGAAAGAATAACATAATTATGAAGAATATAGCATCCCTTACTATCCCTTACAATCCCTTACCTCAAAAGAGCAGCACTTCTGACTGGATATCGGATATGACGCTGAAAGAAACTTACACTGATGAATAGCAACTCACCAAGTATCTAAATACTCACAAAATACACTCGATAATCTAGAGAGAAAGCTTATGAATTCTGGTGTGTTTTTCAATTCTAACTTAACCCTTTATTTATAGGAAAATGTTGGCACGCCGAAGCAGACTTGACCTGCAACCTGATGGGTTTACCTGCTACTATTCCACCCACCAAAAATCAGCCACCATCCCCAACAACCAAAAGTGGGGCCCACCCATTTCTAGAATTTTTTACCAAAATCATTTATAAGCCTAATTTCCGAATCAGTCACCTCTTAAAATTCATAACAAATCATACGTTCATTTTTAACGGTTCAAAATTTGTGGACATATACTCAACTTATATATGTATAACATATCCAAATATTACCACGATCCAACGGTCGGATTAAAAATTATAACCCTCGCAAAATATCTCAAAAACCCTAATTTGATTTTCAATACCTCCGTTTCGACAAAAATACAGATAAAGCACCTCAACATTAACTCCTTCATTTTTAACCACAAAAATATATCCCTCATTTATATCCACATAAAATAAATATTTCTTTATCATATGAATCAATAATTAATTATTCACAAATAATATTATAGAATCACATTTATGACAACCAGACCGTTCCCAGGAAAGAGGGGGCTTTCCGATAAGGATTTCTCCTTACCGACGCGCAATTAGATGACCAAACCTCTCCTTAGATAAAAATTTCTAGACATTGCCAATAATGCTATCTAATATTATTATTCAAATAATATGAATTATTGATCTGATAATGAAAAATATTGTGCAGCAACAATTATTGAAACAACAATTATATAAAATATTAACGTAGCAATTATTGATTCAATAAAATAAAATATTGAACAGAAATTACTGTAACAATTATTGAGAAGTTCCTTCTCACGTAAGAATCAATAATTAAAAAAAATACTGTGCAATACCGTGTGCTACTGTGCAACTACGCGTATTACTATATTTTAACCACGGGGTATTCCAACAGTGTTAACAATAACAACTACGCCGTTATTTATAAAAACTTAATTTTGTCATTTTTTTCATCCGACAGTTATTCTGTTATGGGGCCCACAAATGGCTGCGCCGTCGTACGAATATTCTCCGACAGAAATAATATTCCACGGCCAAACGAATATTCCCCGACAACAATGAATATTTTATAACCACTTGTGTATTTTGAAAAAAAAATTCATATATCACCCTTAACTTTAACATTTATCAATTTAACCATTTACTGAATAGTAATTATAAGAAAAATTGAATACTTTTATTTCATAAAATTCGGGGTCTTACAATCTCCACTCCTTATGAAATTTCGTCCCCGAAATTTATGTACCTGGTATTTCAAAGAGTTGAGAATACCTTACTTTCATTTCAGATTCCATCTTCCTTGTCATCATGATTTCTCCAATGCTCATCTCCTGTATTTCAGATATCATTCTAGAATACAGCTTCAAAATAAGGGTCAATTGAACAAATTAATATATCACATAATATTCTGATATTATGACTGACCAACAAATAAGCTTAGGTAGGACACACTAGCGAAGGATTTACTCATCTCTCCCCTCCTAGTTTTATTTCCAGATCTCTGCCAGAGATCACATCCTTAAGCTCTGATACCAAAATGTAACTCTGGACACCAACTTGTGTCAGCACCTTACATTGATACCTATCAGTTTACCACCGCAGAACGGCGTCCCCTACGGAGAGTCTGGCTTCGGTGCATCCCCCATCAACAGGAAGTCACCAGCGAGAGGCTCGGGGCTTTTTACTTATAGCTCTGATACAAAAATATAACTCTGGACACCAACTTGTGTCAACACCTTACATTGATACCTATCAGTTTGCCACAGCAGAACGGCGTCCCCTACGGAGAGTTTGGCTTCGGTGCATCCCCCATCAACAGGAAGTCACCAGCTAGAGGCTCGGGGCTCTTTACTTATGGCTCTGATACCAACTGTGACATTGAACACCATCATGTGTCAGCACCTCACAAAGGTACCTATCAGCTTGTCACCGCAGAACGGCGTCCCCTACGGAGAGTCTGGCTTCGGTGCATTTCCCATCAACAGGATGTCACCAGATAGAGGCTCAGGGCTCTTTACTTATAGCTCTGATACCAAAATGTAACGACCCCAAAATAAGTCCATTCCATCCAACCCATTCTGAGTCGCCAAATACATGGTACAGAAAACAACTACAACTTTATTACAACAATTGTCGTGCAAAATACAACAACACATATGCTGTGAGTTTGGATACAAATATATACCAAATGTGACTCATGTCCCAATCGTGAACAGCACCTCACAGTGATACCTTACATAAAGGTATAGTCAAAAACTATTTTAGAAATTAGAATCTTTGGGAAGTGCTCAAGGAAACCTTCGTACATGGGAGGCCATGCGTCTAGGTTATGATAGATATCATATGGCCACAGAATTATCCTTGGTTGACCCAATAGACCCCAAAGAAAAACAAGAAGATTACTATTACATTCTTCCCAATGCTGAGCCTTCTCTTGACTTATCATTATCTCCACTGTCTCTAATTGAGAATTATACTTCAAACAAACACCAAGATTATATAGGTAATGCTCGTAAATATACTCAGCAAGTGGATGAGCACAACCCTGTCTTATGATGACACGAAGTTGTATGTCATTAGACATCTTGTATGATAGTCGCAAAACACCCTTCCAACGTTGGGTTCGCCTCACCCTATTTGATTCACCAAATATAACTACTAAATGATGTATACAACACTTTTCTATACTGCTTAGGGAGAACCTCCACAGCTAGAGATCACCGTTCTATTTCCCCGTTACCCTCGCTCGACCCAGCTACACTCTTATTACCTGAAAAGGAATTGTGAAGCAAAAGGGTGAGCACAACTAGCCCAGTAAAGAATATCATGACTAAAGATAAATAAATTATCAATAGTCTTCATCAGTAATAAATCAGAGATTTAGAACATATGGTAGATGATAAAATTTTTCAACCATAGTTGCAGCGGAACGAGCAATCCATTAGAAGAGTCAAATAGACTATAAAGTCTATTATCTTCTCCATGTTAAAAATCCACCAACAATGTTTTATCCCTGTAACATCACTCAACAATTCTGGTCCACAATCATATGAATAACTCATAATCATAATTGTAGTTCTAAATTCTTTTTCTCATCCAGGACAAAGATAATTTTCATCACCTGAAACATCAAACATCATGGTTATACCAAATCACAGTTCATGTTCATAATCATACTAATAAATTCATCTTTGCACCACGGCCCAAAGATATTCATCAACAAGACATCTTTGCACTACAGGCCAAAGATATTCAACAACAGGTCATCTTTGCATTACGAGCCAAAGATATTCATCAATAACTCATCTGTGCACTACAGGCCAAAGATATTCAACAACAAGTCATCTTTGCATTACGAGCCAAAGATATTCATCAATAATTCATCTTTGCACTACGGGCCAAAGATATTCATCAATAATTCATCTTTGCACTACAGGCCAAAGATATTCCTCAACAGTTCATATTTGCACTACAGGCCAAATATATTAATATCTCAAAGAAATATATAATCATTTCAGAATTTATATAAACAATAATTATAACCATGTTAATCAATTCATCTTTGCACTTAAGCTAAAGATATTGAATTATAAATTCAATGGTCATGATCATACAAGTTAACAATTCATCTTTGCACTACAGGCCAAAGATATTCCTTAGTCACGATCATACCAATAATTTACCCATCTTTACACTCAAGTGAAAGAGAAATTCAACATCAGGGTTATAAAAATGTTATATATGATAATAAAAATATTATGATCAACAATTGCATTTATTTTCAAGAGCAACAATCATAAATCAACGATAATTTGGTCAGAAAAAGAAACCAATTTTTATCATGAATAGTACCCGTGAATAGTAACTCGTGAATAGTAACTTATGAATAGTAACTCGTGAATAGTACTTCGTATTCGTACATAGTACCATATACGTAAATAATGTCATATACGTAAATAGTGCCATATACATGAATAGTGTCGTATACGTGAATAGTGTCATATACGTGAATAGTAATCCCGACTCAAAAAGGTAGAAATTTCACAATAAAATTCATACCAATATTCCAGTCTAATGATATTGAAAGAATAACATCATTACGAAGAATATAGCATCCCTTACTATCCCTTACAATCTCTTACCTCAAAAGAGCAGCACTTCTGACTGGATATCGGATATGACGCTGAAGGAAACTTACACCGATGAATAGCAACTCACCAAGTATCTAAATACTCACAAAATACACTCGATAATCTAGAGAGAAAAAGAGAGAAAGCTTATGAATTCTGGTGTGTTTTTCAATTCTAACTTAACCCCTTATTTATAAGAAAATGTTAGCACGCCGAAGCAGACTTGACCTGCAACCTGATGGCTTTACCTGCTACTATTCCACCCACCAAAAATCAGCCACCATCCCCAACAACCAAAAGTGGGGCCCACCCATTTCTAGAATTTTTCACCAAAATCATTTATAAGCCTAATTTCTAAATCAGTCACCTCTTAAAATTCATAACAAATCATACGTTCATTTTTAACGGTTCAAAATTTGTGGACATATACTCAACTTATATATGTATAACATATCCAAATATTGCCACGATCCAACGGTCGGATTAAAAATTATAACCCTCGCAAAATATCTCAAAAATCCTAATTTAATTTTCAATACCTCCGTTCCGACAAAAATATACAGATAAAACACCTCAACATTAACTCCTTCATTTTTAACCACAAAAATATATCCCTCATTTATATCCACATAAAATAAATATTTCCTTATCATATGAATCAATAATTAATTATTCACAAATAATATTACAGAATCATATTTATGACAACCAGGCCGTTCCCAGGAAAGAGGGAATTTTCCGATAAGGATTTCTCCTTACTGGCGCGCAATTAGATGACCAAACCTCTCCTTAGACAGAACTTTCTAGACATTGCCAATAATGCTATCTAATAATATTATTCAAATAATATGAATTATTGATCTGATAATGAAAAATACTATGCAGCAATAATTATTGAAACAACAATAATATAAAATATTAACGTAGCAATTATTGATTCAATAAAATAAAATATTGAATAAAAATTACTGTAACAATTATTGAGAAGTGCCTTCTCACGTAAGAATCAATAATTAAAAAAAATACTGTGCAATGGATGGCATACTAGAGCATTGGGTCTCGGAGAGGCAGGTTTTTCGATTTGGAACTCAGGAGTTGACTCCTACTCTGGAGGAGTATATACGGTTGACGATGCTGCCACTAGACAGACCTTGCGTGCATATGGCTTTGGGGGACATGAGTCGGCGGTTCATGACCCTCACTGGACTGAGGCGTAGAGTGGTGCAGGATGAGCTTACATCTGGCCACGTTATATCCCAGTGTTTTCTGTTTGACAGATTTGGCTCTGAGGATAGTTATAGACGACATTCCGGGGATTTCACCGCACAGAAGAATCATTGGCGTCTGGCCAGGGTAGATGTACTACTATTGTGCGTACTGTCATATGTCTATATGCCACTATATAAGGATAAGTTGGACATAGGAGTTATCATGGCGGTGAGAGCTCTCAGGGAGGGTTGTACCGTCATACCTATGATTATAGTCGAGACATTGAGGTCAGCTACATACTACTACACTTATCCGACATGAGTATTTATAGGCAGTTCGGTCATGCTATACTTGTGGTTTATGTCACACCTGAGACCGATTGGCACTTTCAGATGGCATGGGTATTATTTCACCCATGATATAACCAGGTCATATTCATTTCAGCCTGCGAAGTGTACGGATGCTATGTCTTCGTCCGCTTTCTTAGCTAATATTGTAAACCTGTTTAGTATATTGTCGTGCTCAGGGCTTAGCACACCTTACAGCTTTGTTACTCATGCTCTGGGCATGGATTACATCCCTCTGGCTGGTTTGAGGGGCATGACTACATACCATCCACTGGCCGTGATGTCGCAGTTTGACTAGTTTCAGGATTTTCATCCTTTCGAGGGAGCACTGGGCCAGCGTTTAGCTTCTCGCTATCTTTCAGCAGAGGACCGATCCCGTGTGTATGTATGTTGGGATCAGCGTGAGATAGCTGCTTTCTCCATTAGTCATCCAGGTTGTTCCGCAGAGTATCCCGCATGGATGGAGACAGAGACTGCATCAGTTGCGGTTGTATCCACATTACCGAGTATTAATTTAGATGGTGGAGAGCCCATGGAGGACATTGATTCTCACACCGAGGAGGAGCCATCTACTGGGTTGCCAGTATTTTCTTTAGATTCTCCCAGTACTAGCACTGTCGTGATTTAACATTCAACATAGTACCTTGAGCAGAGTCTTCATCTGATGACCTTTGACAGAGATCAGGCTAGAGCCCTGATGTTGACAACTCTTGATGGGAGAGACGCAACCCTGTTAGAGAGGGACGAGGTATTAGCTCGTATAAATGCCACTGTTGTTGAGTGGGATGAGGCCAGATCAGCCAGAGATGCAGTGATTGTTGAGAGGGATAGTGCCATATCTGCTCGAGATGTAGCCATCACAGATAGTACTGCAGTGAGGTCCCTTACCATTGGCATGATCACAGAGATGAGCACATATATCGATGAGCACATGGTCACCATGCAGATGACTGTAGATCTGTTAGGTCGTGTGGATATCCTCGTACAGGAGATGACAACCTTGCCTCATTCTTCTGAGAGAGATGCCATGTTGGGCTTGTTAGCTCGCATATGCACCAATTTGTAGATGGACTTGTACTTTCCTGCACAGACTAGCTTAGCCATTTTATCATGTGCAGTTTACATTGTGTATATCAAACAGCATTATATAGCAAGGAAATACATTTTTGATCACTTCCCTTTTAGATATGCTCTAATACTTTCTTGATATTTGCCTACTTCTTTAGGGTTTGTGATCTTGATGTATTCTGAATTCCTCCTTGCTGGATGGACAATGAGTTGTCTCTGGATAGTTCAGAATAGATCATGGATCTGTGTGTATCCCTACCAGTTTTTGGTGTCTTGGGACTGGTTTTTGTATGGAAATATGGAGAGGATTGTGGCTTTCCTCTCTGAGATTGACCGCACCACAGATGGTCGCCAGTACCTCTATTTAGGAGGAGCCTAGTTAATTCCATCTCTTATGGATTGGTGTTGCTCTTCAAGGTACAACCGTAGCTTCGATGGTCGCCGAATCTCCTATTTACGAGGAGAGGTTGGGTAATTCCATCCCTTTAGTTTGAAGCTAATGAAATGTGGTGAATTGAGGTTTGATCCCAGTACCATTGACAAGTATTTGGGTTTTGGTAGGGGTGAGACCGAACCATAAATGGCTGCCTACGTACTCCTATTGAAGAGGAGATCAGGTCTGCGTAGTTCGAACCTGGTGTAAGAGGTTCAACGCTGTCTATAAAAGGCAGATGGGTGTAGAAGCTTTATTAATGACAAAGGTTGTAGAAGTGTTTTTGTGATTTTTGTTTTTGTAGAAAAGGGTAGAAATGTTTTTGTTGTTTTTTGTTTATTGCGAAAAGGGTAGAAATGTTTTTGTTATTTTTTGTTTATTGTGACCGGGCCATATAGAATATGATTACCTACGTAATCCCGTGTATCAAGGAGAACAGGTCGACGTAGTTCACCCCTCAGGGCGAGTTGAAAAGCGTGATCCCATGTGCAGGATAAACTGCGGGGAAGAAAGATTAATCCCATGTACAGGTCAAGCTGTGGGGAAGAAAGATTAATCCCATATGCAAGATAGACTACGGGGAAGAGAAAGTTTGATCCTAGGTTGAGGACAAACTGCAGGTACGAGAAGTTTGATCCCATGTATGGGTAGCCAAACTGCAAACATGAGAGGTTCAATCCGTAGTGGGATGACCTAAGTTGTATGAGCGTAGTGATGCCAGGCTGCTGATCTGAGGGGCAAAGTGTGGAAAAGAGTATGTTTCCCTGAGGGGCAAAGTGTGGAAAAGAGTTGTATGTGGTAAAGGGTTAAAGAACCGGAATGGCTGATGATCTGATGATCCAACACCAGGATGTTTGCTTAATGGTAACTTCAGACATAGTACCGTTTCACGGTGTCCGAGTTGATAAGCTGTGGAAATTCATCGCCGTCCATTTCCTGCAATCTGAGAGCACCTCTTGTCATTACCTTCTTGACAATAAATGGGTCTTCCCAGTTAAGAGCGAATTTTCCCTTAGATTGATCCTGGTTGTCAAGGATCTTCTTTAAAATCAAGTCATGTTGTTTAAACTGCCGTAGCCGGACTTTTCTATTGTAGGATCAGGCGATCCTTTGTTGATATAATTGACCATGGAAGATAGCCGCGGTTCGCCTTTCATCTATTAGAGACAATTGGTGATACCTGTCTTGTACCCATTGATCTTCATCCAGCTGAGCGTCCATCAACACCATGACTGATTCCATTTCTACTTCTATGGGGAGTACTGCTTCCATCCCATAGGTTAATGCATTGGGGGTTGCCCCAGTTGAAGTGCGCATTGATGTTCTGTAGGCTAACAAAGTAAGAGGCAATAAGTCAGGCCATCCTTTGTGATTGGCGGACATCTTTTGCATAATCTTCTTGATGTTTTTGTTAGCCGCTTCAACAGCACCATTCATCTTTGGACGGTAGATGATGGAGTTAAGGTGTTTGATGTGGAATTTACTACATAGTTCCTCCATCATTTTGTTGTTGAGGTTCTTAGCATTGTCTAATACAATTACCTCTGGTTGTCCGTATTGACAAATGACATTGTTTCTGATAAAAGTAATGATGACTTATTTGGTAACCCTGGGGAAGGAGGCTGCTTCTACCCACATTGTAAAGTAGTTGATCATGGTGAAGATGAAGCGATGTCCATTACTGGCTCTGGGCTCGATGGGCCCAATCACGTCCATTCCCCACATTGAGAAGGGCCAAGGTGAACTCATATTATGGAGCTCCCGTGGAGGGGCGTGGATAGCATTCCCATGAATTTGGCATTGATAACATCTCCTGACATGGTCATAGCAATTAGCCTTGAGAGAGAGCCAATAATGTCCTGTCCTGAGGATCTTCTTGACAAGGAGGAAGCCACTCATGTGTGGGCCACAGAATCCACCATGGATCTCATCCATGAGTCTCTGAGCTTGGTCTTTGTCTAAACATCTGAGAAGACCTATTCCTGCATCTCTCTTGTAGAGTGCATCTCCGCTCAGGTAGAATTTCATAGCAAGTCGATGAATCCGCCTTTGCTCAGTCAGGCTCGCCTCAGCGGGTGTAGATCCATCTCGTAGGTACTCCTTGATATGCTGATACCAAGGTTGTTGGATGGGAGGTAGCTCATCCGATACTTCTCCAACATAGTTTCCATAGGCTGATGCCTTTTGCAAGGCTAATGTGACGCTTGGCATGTGCTCCTTGTCAGGTATGTGCATCAAGGAAGCCAAAGTTGCTAATGCTTTCGTAAAGTCATTCCTATTATGAGAAATGAGTAAAAAGGAGATTTCTTCGAACTCCAAAGCCATCTGTAAAACTTGTCGATGGTAAGGCAGCAATCACAGCTCTTTGGTTTGATAGATTCCTGTGGATTGTTTGATACCCATTGAACGGGCAAGTTTTATCCCCATGATATAGCCTTCATACTCAGCTGTGTTATTGGTGCTGATAAACTGTAATTTGACGGCGACGAGATATTGCTCCCCCGTACCGGATACTAGAACTGGTCCAGCTCCAGAACCTTCTGTATTAACAGCTCCATCAAAATACATGTTCCATATTGGACGTCCATTGTATTGATGTTGTTGCTGAATTGTCATTACCCCTTCATCTGGAAAGTATGTTTCCAAGGGTTTGAAGTCCCCTGAAGGTGCGGCGGCCAGTTGATCTGCAATTTTTTGACCTTTAATGGCTTTTGAGTCACATGGACAATGTCAAATTATTGTAGGATCAACTGCCATCTGGACAGCCGACAATTTAGTATGGGTTTACTGAACACATACTTGAGATGATCCACACGGGATATGAGATGGGTTGTGTGCCCATGGAGGTAATGTTGTAACCTCATGGCAGCCCATGCTAAAGTACAACAAGTCCTCTCAATCAGAGTGTACTTGTGTTCACTGCTGCTGAATCTTTTGCTGAGGTAATAGATATCTCGTTCTCGGTCTCTATCGCCTTTCTGTCCCATCATGCAGCCCATGGCATTGTCACTTATGGACAGGTACATGAACAGGGGAACATCATCCCTGGGTGGTACCAAAATAGGAGCTTTGACTAGCTGCTCTTTAATTGTAAGGAAGGCATTTTTGCACTCATCATTCCATTTCATGGAGGAGTTCTTCCTTAACAGCTTGAAGATAGGCTCACAGGTTGCTGTGAGTTGAGAAATGAATCGGCTAATGAAGTTGATTCTTCCCAAAAATCCCCGTATTTCCTTCTCTTTCTGAGGAATGGGCATTTCAGTGATGACCTAGATTTTGGTAGGATCCAGCTCAATTCCTTTCTGGCTGACTAGGAATCCTAGCAACTTGCCTGATTTAACGCCAAAGGCGCACTTGGCTGGATTCAACTTCAAGTTATACTTACGCAACCTGTTGAAGAGCTTTCTGAGATGGTCTAAGTGGTCCTCCTCCTTCAGGGACTTGATAATGATGTCATCCATATAGATCTCTATCTCTTTGTGCATTAAGTCGTGGAAGAGAGCCATCCTAGCTCGTTGATAGGTGGCTCCAGCATTGATAAGGCCGAATGACAACCATCTATAGCAAAAGGTTCCCTAAGGAGTGATGAAAGCAGTTTTCTCACGGTCTTCCTTAGCAACCATGATCTGATGGTACCCCGCAAAGCAATCAGCAAAGGAGTACATGCCGTATTGAGCAGTATTGTCAATGAGAATGTGGATAAAGGGCACGGGAAAGCTATCTTTAAGGCAAGCTTTATTCAGATCCCGATAATCCATACAGACTCGCACCTTTCCTCTAGGCTTAGGCACGAGAACGATGTTAGATATCCATTCAGGATATGTGGACACCATGATAATGCCAGCTTGAAATTGTTTCATAATTTCTTCTTTCACCTTTAAACTCCACTCAGGTTTTAATCGCCTGAGCTTCTGCTTGACTGGCTTGAATCCCTCTTTAATGGGAAGGCGATGAAGAACAATGTCAGTGGACAAACCCACCATATCTTTATGAGACCATGCAAACACATCCTGGAATTGGGTTAATAGCGTAACCATGTCATTCCGTTGGTTTGGGGTAAGGTCTGAACCAATCTGGATTAACTTAGGGTTTTCTAAGGTTCCAAGATTGAAGGAGGTGGTTTGATCAAGGTTGGGTTTAGGCTTGTCTTCGACCCATTCTTTGATCTCCGAAGGCACCTCAATGTCCTATTGTATTTCCAGCAAGTCTGAGTCCAACTTTTTATCAAAGTTACAATCCTTGTGGAGAAGAGGCATCTTATCAGCAAGTACAGGCACATCTAAGTTCAGAGTCCTGAAACAAAATATGTTTTCACTTAATATATATGAAACTGTTTAATCATACAAAATGTTAGCATGTACGGACAAAACAACTGCTAATACTATACAGAAAAGTAAGCAGTTATTATATCTACAGGGTAGAAAGAAGTCCTGTCCATTTTACCCTTGTCAACCAATGCAAGGAGTGCTGCCCCAATTGGCAAGGATAAAGTCCGGGTGGACTGCATTGATGGAGGGGTCGTCATCGTCCTCCTTTTCCCGAATGATGACCATGACATCTGGGTAATCATCGTCTGGGGTATATCTATTTGTTTGTTCATCATGAACAATGATGCGCATGCCCGACATTATCCGGATGACATTTTGTTTGATTCTTTATTTCTCTTCCTCCACTCTGGGATATGGAACAAAGACTTTTTTTTGCTTTGAATGACACTGGCTTGGGAAATAGCATTGCCATCACGTGGGTTGGCACCTTTACAGGAGGTTGTGCGGACTCAGAGTTTGAAGGCAAAAATAAATTATGCGTGGTTAAAGCTGAAGGAATCTGCTGATGCTTATGAGGATTCCTTTGACTAGAAATGGCAGAATAGCCTAGTCCAACTGTCCCAGTTTGGTTGGCTACTTGGATGGGGTATTTGATACCTTTGTGATCTTTACCCAGCCCTTGTCCTGGCTGATGACCCAAAGACATCATTTCCTGAGTAACCGACATTACTTCGACAGAGATCTTGGGTACGGGCAATGGCGTTCCCAGGACATGAAATTGAGGGTTGCTTACTTCCAAAGTGTAGAAACTGACCGGCTCAACATCGAAATTAAAACTGATGAACGGTGTGTCACCTTGTTGAGGGCATTCCGGTTCAGCTTTGATTGTAACTAGACTATTGTTGATAATGTATTTCAGTTGCTGATGAAGGGTGGAGGAGACTGCCCCAGTCATATGAATCCATGGTCTTCCCAAGAGCAGGTTGTATCCCGAATCTATCTTGAGTACGTGGAAAGACACGCAGAATGTATGGGGACCAATCTAAATTGGCAGCTCAATCTCTCCGATTGAATTCTGGCGGGATCCATCAAAAGCTTTAATGATCGTATGGCTACTTCAGATTCGATTGAGATTGACGTTCATCTTCAACAATGTAGCGTATGGACAGATATTCAAAGATGAACCTCCGTCAACTAAGACTCCAGCTAGCATATATCCGGAGGACAAGACCGCTGTGAGACCCCAGATTTTATGAATAAAGATTTTAATTTCTCGAAATATTTTTTTTTAAATATTATGGTGTGGATTTGATATAATGTTATAGTTGTGGGTAGTATTTATAAATTTTATAAAGTATGTAAGTTGTTGTATTATATTCGATTGGTCGGGAAATATTCGTTTTAGCAGGAAATATTCGTACAACGGCGCAATCATTGGTGGACCCCACAACAGAATTATTGTCAGATTGAGAAAACGACAAAAATATTTTATTAAAAATAACGACAAAAGTTTTACCATTAATACTGTTGAATTACTCGGTAGTAAAAGTACAGTAATACGCGTGGTTGAATAGTAGCACACGGTAGTGATTATTGATATTTATGTAAGAAGTCACTCAGTTTTGTTTAATTATTGTCACAGTATTTGATGTAAATTTTGCTTATTTTATAAACCCCATTTACCCATTTTTCAAAATAATCGGTAGAAAATTATTTTATATAATAAAGGTGGGCCACATGTGGGGGCCACATATGGGATAAAGAATGGAAATAAGGGTGGGAAAGGTTTACATATTGGTAAGGGATTGATTATTATATATAAACTAAAGGTATGTATATATATATATATATATATATATATATATATATATATATATATATATTTGAAACATGTGGGTGGATGATAAATGATTTTGGCAGGTTATGGGAGAATTTTTCAAGCTTGCACATTATTGGCCAACCTTTTTCAATTATGCTGCATTGATTGACAACTTGTAAATTGGGGTGTATTTTAATTGGTCAAGGATTTTTTTTAATTGGCATGTATTCATTTTCTTTCATTGGACAACTCTTTGAAAAGGATTACTGATACGTTGGATCATTAAAGCTGTCATATTCGCCCGTGAGTCTGCAAATTAATTCATCTGAAATTACTGTACGTCTGTGATAAATTTTTCTAAATAGTATCCTTCCATTCTTCTATAAATAGAAGCTCATTCCTTCATTATTTTCTTACGAATTCATTGAAACTCTAGAGAAAATTTTAGAGAAACTATAGAAAAGTATTCTACTACTTCCCTACTCTTATATCCAGTTTCTTTTATGGTAAGGGGTATTATTTCTTTTGTATTCATGAAGAGAACTTCTGTTATTCCATTATTTATTATTCTGTCGGAATAACCTGTATACGCGGGCTACCCTATACTTGGTGAAATTCTTCTGTTATTCTATTCTTTATTATTCTGTTGGAATATCCTGTCTGTGCGTTTTACGCCGGACCTGGTTCCATTATTTATTATTCTTTCGGAATATCCTGTCTGTACGTTTACGCCGGACCTGGTTCCATTATTTATTATTCTGTCAGAATATCCTGTCTGTGCGTTTACGCCGGACCTGGTTACATTATTTTTTATTCTGTCGGAATATCCTGTCGGTGCGTTTACGCATGACCTGGTTCCGTTATTTATTATTCTGTTGGAATAACCTGTCTGTGCGGTCTATCGCATTCCTGGTGATTTCTTTTGTTATTCCATTTTTTATTATACTCAATTGGTTAAAGTTTTGGCTTTTATACTCCATGAAATTAGTGGAATATCCTTGATATTTGCGCTTCATCCAGTATATTTTCATGAAAATATTCTTCTGAGCATTCTTGAATTTTACTACACAAAGCAGTATCATGTTGACAATTTGGACGTTATTGGTTCCTAGATTAATTAATTCTTGAACTTGTTTTGTTGAATTCTTATATCATTGTCATCATCCTCATGTTTATATTTTATTGAAAGACATCTGTGGCATGTAGTACATAGATGGACTTGGTATGATTATAACCAGGGATTATTTGGTGTAATCATGACCGTAATGTTACAAATGATGTGGTAAAAGTCATCATTATCCCGTAGTGTATTGATGGACAATTGTTGGCATGATCATGACTATTGATGAATACACGAATATCCTTGGCCCGTAGTGCATGGATTATTTGTGGTTGTGATACTAATGAATATCCTTGGCCGTAGTGCAGGGATGATGTGAATTATTTATTAAGCTGAGTCTCAGCGATAACAGTGATGAAAAACCTTTTAAATCATAAAAGATAGTAGATTTTATTCTCTACTTGACTCTTTTAATGGATTGCTTATTCCGTTGCAGTTAAACTTGATGTTTGTTATATTGTATCAGTTTAACATTGTTGAAGGCTAACGATAATTTATTCTGCATTATCTTAGTCATAATATTTCTTACTGGGCTAGTTGAGCTGACCCTTTTGCTTTCATTGTTCTCTTCAGGAAATGAAAACGTAGCGGGGACTAGTTGGGAAACGGAGTGACGGTTCAGATGATAGCATTAGTAGTCCTCACTATTCTATAAAATAGTGTGAAAATAAATGTATTGAGGACTTATTTTGAGTTTGAATACTGTTTAGAAGACAATGTTGTATTAAAACTCACAGCTTATGTTTTGTCGTATTTTACACGACAGCTATATTATTAAGTTGTATTTGAATTTTGTACCATATATTAGGCTACTCAAGATGGGTGATGTATACCTATTTTGGGGGCGTCACAACCGCAATGTGTAACGGCTTGCAATGACCGGTTCCTTCAGGCGATATGTCATCATCATTGAAAGAGATCACATTGTTGTTGAAAATGTGATCAGCTAGATGTTGAAATTTTTCCACATCCACTAATTTTGGCAAGTAGGCTTCTTCCAAAAACCTTTAGTAGAATCTTCCTGTGATCCTCGAAAGTTAAAACCAAGTCTAGTATTGAAATTTGATGTGGAGCTTCTCTTAAGCTTAAAACCACCTTGACTTCATTATGACCCATGGCACGGAGGAATTTTTCAATCTTCTCCATGGGAATTTTCCCCTTTAATTTGATGGTAGACTTCATCACCCGTTGGGGAAGATACAGTGGATTCTCCTTCGACACTGCAACAGTTGTATACGAGGTGGATCCTTCACCTTCTTCATAATTCCACGGAACTGTGTGCAGGCTAACAATAGGATATTGTGCTCTGCATGGAAAGTTGATTGGCTCGGGAGCGACCACTTTCAAAGGATTGTTGCTTCCTCTGAGTTGAATTGCTGGTATAGTGAGTGGCTTGACAATTCCATCAGCCTTAGTGGAGATAACTGCTACCAATCCCTTCCATTTAGTATGACAGCTATTCTCACTACCACGTAGCACATTATCATCATCTGCTAGTTGTAGGACACCGCTATCAATGATATTCTAGATAAGGTGGCGGAGTGCCCAACATTCTTCTGTGTTGTGACCTCGAGAATGGGAGTGATATTGACATACTCCATCAGAATTGTACCGTCCTGAACGGGGATTGATTGGAGTTAGAAGGGAATTAATCCTTCCTTCATTGATTAGCATTTGAAGGATTTCTTCCATAGGTTGGCCCATATATGTAAATTCCCTTCTGTTGGCAAAGTCCTAACGAGCTTTGGCATTCGCTCTCTTTGCCACTTTATCCTCCATTGTTTCACTTTCTGGAGGTGAAGAGGGAATATTCATGACAAGAGGAAGGAGACTAGCATGCTCTTGACTGATTAATTGGCGTGTGACTTGATGCTGGTATGTCACCAGTTCTGCCAATTGCTCAATTTGCTTGCATAGAGCTTTCATCTTTCGTTCCATTAAGAAATGGAACGTGGCATAATCCCATTTGTCAGCACCGTCTTTGGTGATCTGGGATGCTTCACCGTTAGAATTGGAACTTTGTCCACTGCTCCAATTAATCATGTTGACTTCTTCCTCTTTGTGTGGAGGAAAAGGGTTGTCTTGCACATGAGGTTGATCTGGTTTGGTGACCACAATCTCACCGTTGTCTATCAGGTCTTGGATCTTTTGTTTCAAGGCCCAACAATCTTGAGTATCATATCCAGGTGCCCCGGCATGATAAGCACATTTCCGAGCAGCATTGAAACCCCTACCATTAGGGTTGGCTGGTGGAAGAAGATGCGTGATTTTCTTCTGCGTGGTCAGAATAGTAAGAATGTTCTCAAGGGAGTCCCCTAAGGGTGTGAACACTCGGGGGCGTTTGACTTCTCCACCTTTTGGTATTAGAGGGTTTGACGATTGTGCTGGAAAGGGAGTGTAATTTCTCCTCTGGATAGGCATGTTCTGATTGCCTTTTTGACCCTGTAATATCAGGGAAATATCCTCTTCTTTCTTTTTATAGACCTTCCGGGGGTTGTTTCCATAATTTTTGGATTGGATGTGCTTAGCAACAGCTTTAAGGGCAGCTAGGTCTTGAATCTTTCCTGATTTCAATCCCATCTCAGTCATCTCCCCATGTTTGATCATTTCAGAAAATGGTTTACCGATGCCAGCTAAGACTCTCTCATAGAAAGGAGCTTCTTGTATGTCGATAAAGGTCATAACCATCTCTGACTCTGTCATAGAAGGAATAACTTAAACAGCAAGGCGCCTCCGCCTTTGAGCATACTCTCTGAAAGACTCGTTGGACTGTTTCTTGACCTTTGTAATCTGGTACCGGTCAAGAGCCATCTGAGATTGGAAACTGTATTGTGTGAGGAAGGCGTGAGCTAGCTCTTCTCCAGTCAGACTTTTCTAGAACAGCTGTATTCTGAGCTTCTCATCTTCTGCATAAGATTCGAGTTTTCCAATGAACACCTTCAAATGTGTGTAAGGATCTCCTAACCCATTATACTTTTCGAAGTCAGGAGTTTTGAATTTTTCTGGATAATGAACACCAGGGAATATACAAAGGTCGGCATATGAAATACTCCCGTGTGCTCCAATTCCTTTGATAGAACGCATGGTTTCTTCCATTTGAAAAAACTTTCTTTCTGATGTCACCGGTGTCTGGATCTCTTGTAAGATGGGCGGCATCATGACTTTTGTCGGTTGTATCCAACTGCAGTTCAGGTATTGTAATGGCTTTATCAGGACCTTGAGTTCCACCTTGTGTAGAGGATTCAGCATGTTCGGGTATTTTTGGACCCTGCGTAGATTGATGTAGTTCTTTAAGCAGAACAGCCAAGTCTGTGATTTATTTACTTAATCCATCAAATTCTTCGCGAGAGACTGGATTAGACTGGTCAGATGAAGACATGATTGGCTGTAGGCCTACGGCCTTTTTGGACTTTGACCGAGTAATAGGTCCGAATGCTTCCCTGCGACAAAACTGACATAGTTTAGTTTTTAAGGAATGTGTAAATATTAACATGTTATGTGATGTGTCCATTTTAGGAATTTTGTCCTGCAAAACGAATGTTAGCTATTTGTAATACAGGATAGCATGTCAATTTAAATATGTACATGCACATATTTCTTCATATTTCTCATTACATGGAGATGAATATGGAATGTAAATTACAAGTAATATGAAATGAGAAAACATGAAAAGACTTTCCTCCGCGTTTGGTTTATCAGAGGCTAACCTATCTTAGGTTACTCTCGCGGCTTTTCGGCATGAAGGTTCCCAAATCATCGCAATTTACTCGACGGGAAGTTAATCCGGTCTTTCAACTGGAGCGAATTTGGGTGGTGCCTTTCTTGAGCCTCACAAGAATTAGTCTTCCTACGAGTCCAGTAATCAAACACCGACAAGATAGCCTCCTGGTGGAGGGACCACACAACATACATTCACATACATCGCGTCTCACCATATATGAATATGATGACATGTACGAAGCACTAATATCACAAGCAGATATAGTGTAAAGCATTAATCGCAATAAAGATATGCATTCGTACACATTCATCATAAATGTAAATGCAACATCCACACACAAGCATATAACAGTTTTGAAAAGCTTGTAATAGCGGCTTAAGTCCTCTTACTGGAGTCCCCAGCAGAGTCGCCACCTGTCGACGTCGGGATTTTTATTTGTCCCTTTTCGTTACCTATTTTTTTGTGTTCTCATTTTAGGTGAGATTTATTTGAAAAAATAAGTGAAAAAGGTCCGACATGTGTAATATCGACGATTGGACTATAAGAGTCGTCAGTTGGTTTTTTAACTGGTTGTACCAACACAACCGAGAAAAGGTTTGCACATTGACCCAGTGATATGACACTGCTAAACGGGTCGGTGAAACCGAGATTCAATTAGGGTCCAGGGACTTGCTTATGCGGAGGGAAGGTGTTAGGCACCCCCCCCCCCGACATCCGTGTTGCCACGGTAACCGTCACTTTTCAAGAAACTGTTATATGAATGTATGTATGTGTGGGTCAATGTGCTTTTATTTGGAAGTAGTGCGAGGCCTCGTTCGCACCTATATACACAGGATTTGAATTTATATAAAGTTCAATTTTAAACAAGATATGGCAGTGATATTTTAAAAGAGATTTTTCAAACCCAGTGCTCAATAGTAATTGAGACCTTTTACACTCCCATTTTATTCAATATTCGGCTTGGTTGATTTTATTTTACAGATGCGAGGCATCTGTATGAAAATAATGTACAAAAGGTGCTGAATTCCTCGTGGGTATGAAAACCATCTGAGGAGATCCAAACATCACAGATAAATTTACAAGCTACTTACAGCTGAAAAGGTCCATCACGGGAACCGAATCTAGATTCAGTAGGCTGAATCTGTGATTACATGATTTCTAGGCTCACATGATGCCGCAATTGATATAAAAGCAGTAAGCAGGTATATATATAAAAGCTGTAAATATATATATATATATATATATATATATATATATAT
This sequence comes from Panax notoginseng, assembly GCA_016801055.1. NCBI lineage: Eukaryota > Viridiplantae > Streptophyta > Magnoliopsida > Apiales > Araliaceae > Panax > Panax notoginseng. Next base: position 182,558,503 of record CM029019.1, read on the forward strand.
ATATATATATACAGACATGATCACCAACCACGAAGTACCTCCATGGGGGATAAGAAATGTAAATAAAGCTGTAAAAGCTATCTACCGCCACGGAGGAAACTCCAGGCGAGACGGAATGTACAGAAAGTAGTAAACGCGGTCAACCACCACGAAGTATACTCCAGGTGGGATGAAATGTAAATATATATATATATATATATATAAAATGATAAACGCATCGGATATAAAATTCAGGCTCATCGGACAAAGTCCAACAACAGTTAATATATATAAGTATATATATATATATATATATATATATATATATATATATATATATATATATTAATGCAGTAAACGCACCAGATATAAAATCCAAGCTAATCGAACAAAGTTCGACACACAATTCATATATAGAAATATATATATATACGAAAGCAAATAAACGCTCCGGATATAAAATCCAGGCTCATCAAACAAAGTCCGACAATAATTAATATATATATATATAAGCAAGTAAACGCTCCAGACCGAAGTCTAGGCTCAATCGAGACATAACTTGTGACGCCCCCAAAATTAGGTATACATCACCCACCTTGGGTCGTCAGATACATAGTACAGAATATAAATACAACTTACTAATACAACTGTCGTGTACAATACGACAAAACATAAACTGTGAGTTTGAATACAAATATTATCTTCTAGAGAGTATTCATACTCAAAAGGAGTCCTCATTACATTTATTAACACACCATTACATAGAATAGTGAGGACTACTAACTAATACTATCATTCAGACCATCACTCCGTTTCCCGACTTGCCCCAGCTACGTTCTCATTTCCTGAAGAGAACAGTGAAAGAAAGGGTGAGCTCAACTAGCCCAGTAAGAAATATTATGACTAAGATAATGCAGAATAAATTATCATTAGCCTTCAACAATGTTAAACTGATAAAATATAATAGACATCAAGTTTAACTGCAGCGGAACAAGCAATCCATTAAAAGAGTCAAGTAGAAAATAAACTCTACTATCTTTTATGATTTAAAAGATTTTCCAACACTGTGATCGCTGAGACTCAGCTTAATAAAATAATCCACATCATCGAATCACCCCTGCACTACGGCCAAGGATATTCGTATATTCATTAATGGTCATGATCATGCCAACAACTGTCCATCAATGCACTACGGGCCAATGAGGACTTTTACCACATCATTTGTAACATTACGGTCATGATTACACCGAATAATCCCTGGTCATAATCATACCAAGTCCATCTATGCACTACAGGCCACAGATGACTTTCAACAGAATATAAACATGAGGATGATGACAATGATATAAGAATTCAATAAAACAAGTTCAAGAATTAATTTATCCAGGAATTAACAACGTCCAAATTGTCAACATGATACTGCTTTGTGGAGTAAAATTCAAGAATACTTAGAAGAATATTTTCATGAAAAGATACTGGATGAACCGCAATTATCAAGGATATTTCACAAATTTCATGGAGTATAGAAGTCAAAACTTAACCAATTGAGTATAATAAAGAATGGAATAACAAAAGAAATCACCATGCATGCGATAGACCGCACAGACAGGTTATTCCAACAGAATAATAAATAATGGAACCAGGTCCGGCGTAAACGCACAGACAGGATATTCCGACAAAATAATAAATAATGGAACCAGGTCCGGTGTAAAACACACAGACAGGATATTCTGACAGAATAATAAATAATGGAACCAGGTCCGGTGTAAAACACACAGACAGGATATTCCGACAGAATAATAAATAATAGAACCAGGTCCGGTGTAAAACACACAGACATGATATTCCGACAGAATAATAAATAATAGAACCAGGTCCGGTGTAAAACACACAGACAGAATATTCCAACAGAATAATAACAAGACGGAACCAGGTCCGGTGTAAAACACACAGACAGGATGTTCCAACAGAATAATAATAAAAACGGAACCAAGTCCGGTGTAAAACACACAGACAGGGTGTTCCAACAGAATAATAGAAGAATGTCACCAAGTATAGGGTAGACCACGTATACAGGTTATTCCAACAGAATAATAATAAATGGAATAACAACAGTTCTCTTCATGAATAAGAAAGAATAACACCCCTTACCGTTTTAAAGACGAGCTGAAATAAGGAAGTAGTTAAGTAGCAGAATACTCTTCTTCTCTCTCTCTATAGTTTCTCTCTATAGTTTCTCTCTCTAGAGTTCAGTGAATTCGTAAGAAATAATGAAGGAATGAGCTGCTATTTATAGAAAAATAGAATGCATAGTAACTAATCCATGAACGGTCCAGATTGATTACTTTAATCTGACGGTCCATATTTAAAGAAAAATCTTTTAAATAAAATATAATATATTCTATTTATAGAATAACTTTAATAAAGTATTCTGTTTTATATAAAAAGATGTTTCTGTTTTATTACGTTAATAATACGAATAAAACAAAACGTCATTATCGCTAAATAATTCATATTATTAACTGACAATAATTGAATCAAACTGAGTGACTTCTCACATAAGCATTAATAATCAATACCGTGTGCTACTATGCAACCACACGTATTACTGTACTTTTACTACCGAGTAGTTCAACAGTAACAATGGTAAAATTTCTGCCGTTATTTTTAATAAAATATTTTTGTCGTTTTCTCAATCCGACAATAATTCCGTTGTGGGGTCCACCAATGATTGTGTCGTTGTACGAATATTCCCTGTTAAAACGAATATTCCCCGACCAATCGAATATTATATAACAACTTGCGTACTTTGTAAAATTTATAAATATTACCCACAACTATAACATTATATCAAATTAACTCCATAATATTCAAAAATGATATTTATAGAAAATTCATCTTTATTTATAAAAGTTGGGGTCTTACAACCTCCCCTTCTTATAAAATTTCGCCCTCGAAATTAGGGTACGTACCTGGTATGTCGAAGAGGTAAGGATACCTTGATTTCATTTCAGATTCTAACTCCCAAGTCATTTCCTCAACATCGTGGTTTCTCCACAAAACTTTGACTTGAGGTATAACCTTGGAGCGTAGAATATGTTCCTTCTTATCCAAGATTTGAACAGGAACTTCTTCATACGTCAAATCTTCCGCTATTTCGTCCGGTTCTAACTCAATAATGTGGTTCGGGTCTTCCACATATTTGCGTAACATGGATATGTGAAAAACGTTATGAACACGAGACATACTTGGCGGTAAAGCGAGTCTATAAGCCACAGTTTCTACTCGATCGAGGATTAAAAATGGACCGATGAATCGAGGATTGAGCTTTTCTCTCTTTCCAAATCTCGTAACTCCTTTCCATGGAGCAACACGTAAGAACACATGATCTCCTACATCAAATTCCACGTCCTTTCGATGAAGATCAGCATAACTCTTTTGTCGATCTTGTGAGGTTTTTATACGTTGTCGGATCGTTTGAATCTTTTCTGTAGTCATACGTACCAACTCCGGTCCCAACAACGTTGCTTCACCCACCTCATCCCAGCATACTGGAGAACGACATTTTCTTCCATACAATGCTTCGAATGGAGCCATGCCAATACTTGCTTGATAACTGTTGTTGTAGGAAAACTCCACCAATGGTAAGAACTTGTCCCAACTTCCCTTGAAGTCAAAGATATAGAGTTTTAATAGATCTTCAAGAGTTTGAATAGTCCTCTCTGATTGTCCGTCCGTCTGAGGATGATATGCTGAACTAAATCGTAACTCCGTGCCCATAGCTTTTTGTAAACTAAACTAACCCAAAATCGTGAAGTGAATCTTGGGTCTCGGTCAGAAACTATGGATACTGGCATACCATGTAGTCTTACAATCTCGTTTATGTACATACGAGCAAGACGTTCAAGTGTATAAGTTTCTCGTATCGGTAAGAAATGAGCAGACTTGGTCAATCTATCAACAATGACCCAAATCGCATCAATACCTTGAGAAACCCTAGGAAGACCGGTAACGAAATCTATGGTAATGTGCTCTCACTTCCATTCTGGAATTTCAAGTGGTTGCAATGGACCTTTTGGTACTTGATGCTCCGCTTTGACTCGTTGACAAGTTAGACACCTTGAGATAAACAACGCTATCTCTCTCTTCATATTGCTCCACCAAAATGTATGACGAAGATCATGATACATTTTGGTACTTCCAGGATGGATTGCAAACGGTGTGTTGTGCGCCTCCATCATGATTTCATACTTTAAATCAGGGTTGTTAGGAACACAAAGTCTGGAGTTGACTCGAAGTATTCCTTCTTCATCGATTCTTGCTTCCGGCATAGCACCTTCTTGCACTTTCTTCTTCATACGCATCAGCTCCAGGTCTGTAGCTTGAGCAGCTTTAACTTTATCGATTAAAGTCGGTTCTACTCGTATATTCGCCATCATCACATGGGTCCCTGGAGTCTTTAACTCTATCTCCATCCTTTGCAAATCACACAAAATGGGTCTTTGTGTTGACAATATCGCACTCGTACTTGCATATGATCTTCTACTCAATGCGTCAGCTACCACGTTCGCTTTTCCAGGATGGTATTGAATGGTATGATCATAATCTTTCAACAGTTCAAGCCAACGTCGTTGTCGCATGTTGAGTTCCTTTTGAGTGAAGAAATATTTGAGGCTTTTATGATCCGTAAAGATCTCCACCTTCTCCCCATACAAGTAATGCCTCCAAATTTTAAGTGCAAAGACAACAGCTGCCAACTCTAGATCATGAGTAGGATAATTCCTCTCATATTCCTTGAGTTGTCTTGATGCATAGGCTATGACTTTTCCATGTTGCATGAGAACGCATCCCAACCCTTTGCTCGAAGCATCACTGTAGATGACAAATCCCTCCGAGCCAGATGGTATTGTTAGAACAGGTGCTGAAATGAGTCTCCTCTTGAGTTCTTGAAAACTCTGCTCACATTCGTCGCTCCAACCGAACTTTGTATCTTTCCGAGTCAGCTGAGTTAATGGAGTAGCGATTCGAGAAAATCCTTCCACGAATCTCTGATAATAACCAGCTAGAAAATAACCAGCTAGACCGAGAAAGCTACGTACTTCGGTTACTGATTTAGGTTGCTCCCAGCTTTGAATAGCTTCAATCTTTGCCGGGTCAACAGATATTCTACGACTTGATACTACGTGCCCAAGGAATGCTACCTCTTCCAGCCAGAACTCGCATTTCTTCAACTTGGCATAAAGTTTGTATTCACGAAGCTTTTGGAGTACCAGCCTCAAGTGTTGCTCATGATCTTCACGGCTTTTGGAATAAACAAGGATGTCATCGATAAAGACGACCACAAAGTGATCCAAATATTCCTTGAATACCCTGTTCATCATATCCATGAAGGCAGCAGGAGCATTAGTCAATCCAAAAGACATAACTAAGAATTCATAATGCCCATACCGAGTTCTGAAGGCAGTCTTTGGAATATCCTCAGTTCTAACCTTCAGCTGATGATATCCAGAACGAAGATCGATCTTTGAAAAGAATTGTGCTCCTTGCAACTGGTCAAACAGGTCATCAATACGTGGCAATGGGTACCTATTTTTGATGGTGACATGATTCAACTCCCGATAATCAATACAAAGTCGCATACTCCCATCTTTCTTCTTCACGAACAGAACAGGAGCACCCCAAGGAGAAGTACTAGGACGAATAAAACCAATGTCTAACAATTCCTGCAGTTGGGTCTTTAACTCCTGAAGTTCAATAGGAGCCATTCGATATGGGGCTTTGGAAATGGGTTTTGTATCGGGTTCAAGGTCGATACAAAATTCAATTTCACGCTCTGGGGATAAGCCAGGAAGTTCTTTGGGAAATACGTCAGGAAATTTATTAACAACAAAAATATCATTCAAAGCTGACGTATTTTTGTTTAGATCTGTGACATGAGCTAAGAAAGCTTGACATCCGTTTTTCAATAAACGAATAGTTTTATGGCTTAAGATGACAGCGATTGATTTTAATGGTTTGGTTGCTTGAATTTGCATAATAGGTCGATTAGGAATATGAAAGCTAACAACCTTACAAAAACAATCAATTTTTGCATGATGAGTAGTTAACCAATCAATCCCTAGAATCACGTCAAATGCAAGTATTTTTAACGAAATCAGATCGACAGGTAATGTGTGGGTACCAACTTGAACCAAACAAGACTTATAAACCGTGGATGTAATGAAGGTTTCTCCCAATGGAGTTTCAACAGCTAAGTCAAAGTCTAATTTCCCCGGAATCAAATTTAATCGATGAGCGCAAGTAGGAGAAATAAAAGAATGGGTAGAACCGGTATCAAATAAAGTATAGACTTCGTTAGAGTTTATGATAAGCTTACCCGTGATGACCTCATTCGGGTTCCTTGCTTTCTGGGAGTTCACAACAAACGCTCTCCCTTGCACAACCGATTTTGACTTTTTTGGGACGGCCTTTGGTGCCTCCATCCTAGCTGAATTTGTCTTCGGTAAACGACAAAATCGGGCTAAATGACCTTCTCTTCCACAATTATAACATGCTTTGGACGACATCGCGCAGTTTGGACTGATGTGCCCCTCCCCTCCGCATTTGAAACATATGATAGGTGGTCGTTCTCCTTCCTTAACAACGGGTGCTAGTGCTGACGTCTTTCCATCATTGTTGAATCTCCTCTTCTTGAAATGACCAATCTTATTGTTTTGGCCTTGATTACCACCGAAGTGGTTACCATTTCTGGCATGTTGATTCCCTCCACGCTTGTTGTCACCGCTTCGATGACTGCTCTCACTGGTATTATCATTTTGCCGACTGCTCTCTTTTGGTTGCGTTGACTCGTTATCGCGCTCCACTAACTGAGCCCTATTCACAACATCTGAATACAAACACAGTTTATGAGAAATAAGATGTTGACGTATCTCAGGTTTCAAACCTCTTAAAAACATCCGCGTCATTCTCTCTTCATTATCCACCAAGTGGGACGCAAACCGGAACAACTCGGCAAACTTGGCTTCGTACTGCGACACGGTCATGTTATTTTGCTCCAATTTGATAAATTCCACCTCCTTCATGTGACGAAAACTTTCGGGAAAGTATTTGTCATTGAACAGCTCTTGGAACTTCTCCCAAGACATCTTCAGTGCGGCAGGTTGAGTACGTTTTACGATTTCCACCAGTAATCTGCCTCTCCACGCAACATAAAAGTGGCAAAGGGAACCTTTTGCTCCTCGGAGCATCCCAAGACATCAAATATCTTGGTGATCTGCTTTATCCATGTTTCCGCTTAAGTGGTTCTGGCTTTCCCAAAAACTCCGGTGGTCCCAGCTCCTTGAACTGTTTAGCGGTGACCAACCGTGGTTGTCATTGTTTCCTCCTTCATTTTGGATAGGAGCCGCTCTCGCCCGTTGTTGCATGAATTGTTCCTTGAACTGCTTAGCGGTGACCGTCCGAGAGTTATTTGTTGTTGCATGAATTGCATAAAGTCTCTGACCATCCCATCATTCACCATTTCATCGGTGTTATTATTTTCATAAGGATTATTGTCCTCTGGTTGCACATTACCCTGAGCATTGATCGTGGTGATTCAATGGTCTCATGTGCTCCATTGTTTATCTCAACATTTTCGGATGCCATTTGTAAATACTGCAACAAAACAAGGGTTAATTAACATATAACATATTATCCATATATTTGACCGACCAATTAAATACCAAATAAACTTAGGTAGGTCATACTAGCGAAGGAATTCCCCGTCTCTCCCCTCCTAGTTCTATTCTCACATCTTAGCCAGGGATCATATCCCTAAGCTCTGATACCAACTGTGACGCCCCCAAAATTAGGTATACATCACCCATCTTGGGTCGTCAGATATATAGTACATAATACAAATACAACTTACTAATACAACTGTCGTGTACAATACGACAAAACATAAACTGTGAGTTTGAATACAAATATTATCTTCTAGAGAGTATTCATACTCAAAAGGAGTCCTCATTACATTTATTAACACACCATTACATAGAATAGTGAGGACTACTAACTAATACTATCATTCGGACCATCACTCCGTTCCCCGACTTGCCCCAGCTACGTTCTCATTTCCTGAAGAGAACAGTGAAAGAAAGGGTGAGCTCAACTAGCCCAGTAAGAAATATTATGACTAAGATAATGCAGAATAAATTATCATTAGCCTTCAACAATGTTAAACTGATAAAATATAATAGACATCAAGTTTAACTGCAGCGGAACAAGCAATCCATTAAAAGAGTCAAGTAGAAAATAAACTCTACTATCTTTTATGATTTAAAAGATTTTCCAACACTGTGATCGCTGAGACTCAGCTTAATAAAATAATCCACATCATCGAATCACCCCTGCACTACGGCCAAGGATATTCGTATATTCATTAATGGTCATGATCATGCCAACAACTGTCCATCAATGCACTACGGGCCAATAGGACTTTTACCACATCATTTGTAACATTACGGTCATGATTACACCGAATAATCCCTGGTCATAATCATACCAAGTCCATCTATGCACTACAGGCCACAGATGACTTTCAACAGAATATAAACATGAGGATGATGACAATGATATAAGAATTCAATAAAACAAGTTCAAGAATTAATTTATCCAGGAATTAACAACGTCCAAATTGTCAACATGATACTGCTTTGTGGAGTAAAATTCAAGAATGCTTAGAAGAATATTTTCATGAAAAGATACTGGATGAACCGCAATTATCAAGGATATTTCACTAATTTCATGGAGTATAGAAGTCAAAACTTAACCAACTGAGTATAATAAAGAATGGAATAACAAAAGAAATCACCATGCATGCGATAGACCGCACAGACAGGTTATTCTAACAGAATAATAAATAATGGAACCAGGTCCGGCGTAAACGCACAGACAGGATATTCCGACAGAATAATAAATAATGGAACCAGGTCCGGTGTAAAACACACAGACAGGATATTCCGACAGAATAATAAATAATGGAACCAGGTCCGGTGTAAAACACACAGACAGGATATTCCGACAGAATAATAAATAATAGAACCAGGTCCGGTGTAAAACACACAGACATGATATTCCGACAGAATAATAAATAATAGAACCAGGTCCAGTGTAAAACACACAGACAGAATATTCTAACAGAATAATAACAAGACGGAACCAGGTCCGGTGTAAAACACACAGACAGGATGTTCCAACAGAATAATAATAAAAACGGAACCAGGTCCGGTGTAAAACACACAGACAAGATGTTCCAACAGAATAATAGAAGAATGTCACCAAGTATAGGGTAGACCTCGTATACAGGTTATTCCAACAGAATAATAATAAATGGAATAACAACAGTTCTCTTCATGAATAAGAAAGAATAACACCCCTTACCGTTTTAAAGACGAGCTGAAATAAGGAAGTAGTTAAGTAGCAGAATACTCTTCTTCTCTCTCTCTATAGTTTCTCTCTATAGTTTCTCTCTCTAGAGTTCAGTGAATTCGTAAGAAATAATGAAGGAATGAGCTGCTATTTATAGAAAAATAGAATGCATAGTAACTAATCCATGAACGGTCCAGATTGATTACTTTAATCTGACGGTCCATATTTAAAGAAAAATCTTTTAAATAAAATATAATATATTCTATTTATAGAATAACTTTAATAAAGTATTCTGTTTTATATAAAAAGATGTTTCTGTTTTATTACGTTAATAATACGAATAAAACAAAACGTCATTATCGCTAAATAATTCATATTATTAACTGACAATAATTGAATCAAACTGAGTGACTTCTCACATAAGCATTAATAATCAATACCGTGTGCTACTATGCAACCACACGTATTACTGTACTTTTACTACCGAGTAGTTCAACAGTAACAATGGCAAAATTTCCGCCGTTATTTTTAATAAAATATTTTTGCCGTTTTATCAATCCGACAATAATTCCGTTGTGGGGTCCACCAATGATTGTGTCGTTGTACGAATATTCCCTGTTAAAATGAATATTCCCCGACCAATCAAATATTATATAACAACTTGCGTACTTTCCAAAATTTATAAATATTACCCACAACTATAACATTATATCAGATTAACTCCATAATATTCAAAAATGACATTTATAGAAAATTCATCTTTATTTATAAAAGTTGGGGTCTTACATAACTCGATAATGTTAGTCCATATATATAAATATATATGTACAAATATATATGTATATACAAACTGAAATAAAATCACGGACCGAAGTTCGGGCAAACACACTAAACATGACTCTCAACGTAAAGAAGGGTGTGTGCAATTATGGAGAGAAAGACTTGAAAATGTGTAAGAAGGCTTACAGTGGGCTGCTAAAGAAGACTTCAATAACTTTAAAGTAGATAAAAACTGGCTTCCGCTGATACAGAAGTAGCTATATGTGAGCTCATAAGTGTTTAAAATGAGAAAGCACTCAGTTTGGGGTGTGTACAGAGCAAATTAGACAGGGCTTCCTCACCTGCGGCTGGGCCGCAAGTGTACCAGAGGCTGCCCGGGGTGTCCCGAGCTTCGCAGGTCCCGTCGTCTCGAAGTACATGCACGTAGGCAACGTGATGTCCGCTCAAACTTTCAGAATTGTAATTCGGGCATCCGACTGAGGTATATAGGACCTATTTTGGACCACCGTTGTCGAGAGTTATGCAATGACATGGGATTAGAGGTTGTACGAAGTCATAAAGATGGGACGATGCCCTCCGGTCTTTAGCTTAAAATTCTATCTGTTATCTTGCACAATAGTCACTCAGGATTGGTTTTCCTTGGCTTTTGTGGGACATTACTGTGTAGAAATGTATGTTTAAAATGTTGAGATGGCGTGATGTGGCGTTAAGATGGCAAGATGACGACTTTTCCCCTCACCGTGGTTATCTCCGATTTGGGCTGATAAAGCAGACGTTGCTTAGGGTTATCGCTGAGATTGGACTGCTGCAAATGTTGAAGGTCCTCAGTGTCATCTCTGAGGTGTGCCTGTCTTGTACTGAGTGCCTCTGTGTAAGCACCGAGGTTGAAACAAGTATTTTCGGGGTTATCTCCGGAAGTGCCACTTCCTTCCTTGGGGTTATCTCCAAGGTTGGAATTTGCTATTCCCAGTGTTGGGACTGAGACGGAACATCTCGGGGTTATCTCCGGGATGAATCGGTCTTCTCCGGTTTATGTTCCGGTATTGGATCTGCATGCCTCGGGATTATCTCCGAGGTTGGAATTGGTACTCCCGGTGTGTGTTCCGGGGTTGAGCTGTTACTCCCAGTGTGTGTTCTGGGGTTAAGCTGTTCCTCCCGATGGTATCCGGAATGGATATGAACCGTCTTCCAGGGTTTCCTCTTAAAAGACGAATCTGCGCTCCTACGATGTCAGTAATTGATATGCAAAAATTTCGAGTGTCTACAATAGGTTTTATATTTCCTACTACATTCATTTCTTCAATAAATTCTAAGTTTTATTTCATAACTTTCACTTGAACCCAATTATATTTTGAGTATTATATATTCTTTAACCCGTTCATTTTCTTTTCTAAGGATCGTTATCGTAAACACTAGGGATATTATATTCATCCTTTCTTCTAAGAATTTCTTCCTCGAAATTTTATTTATTAATCTTCATTTATTCAATCTATCAAAATAGATTTTACGTTAATACTTTATTCATTCATTGGTTTCGATAACCACTTTCTTTCCATAAAAATCTTCTTACAATTATTAACTTTTCTATTAAAAGTTTTACATTATTCTTTGATAACTCGTCTCCTTCTCATTTCAAAATTTCTTTTCTCACTTATTCAATATATTCAGCATTCAATGTCACATTCTACAACTTACTTCTTTCTAAGGAATATCATTCTTACCGCATTCGCTTTTTAGAATAACAAGAATCTTCCACAATTGCTCAATAATTGAGAAGCAGTATGAATAACTCAAGAATTTAAAAGATTCTCGAATCATGCCAAGGAGTCACAAGACCTTGAACTTCGTCCAGTGTTATAAGTATTTCTGTCAACTTAAACCTAAACAGTTATTAGACTGTAGGGACTCTCGTACTTAAGGTGTTAAGCCCTTCGTACGATGTATTGTGCACTCTGCCTAAGGTTATAAGTATTTTTTTTTCAACTTAAACCTAAACAGTCATTAGACTATAGGGACTCCCGTACTTAAGGCGATCAGCCCTTCATACCATATATTGTACACAAACATCTAAACGCTTCCGCGTACTCCCCTATAAAAGGGTTGTTCACCTCAGCTTTTCGACACCTGAATCCGCACCAAAATAATTTGGTTTGGCATAACTTCTCAAGAAACGCTTGAACTGCATAAGCATCTTTCAATATTTGTCTAGCTGAATCAAATAGTATAAACTTCTAACAACAACTCGAACATCAATTGAAATAGTTTTATCCCATTCATATGGCATATCTTTCTTAGTTTAAAGAAAACCAAAAATCCTTTTATGATGACATGATACCGTACTATCTCGATAGTACGTTAAGGATTCAGTCATTATATGACTTTGTCATTCTACATCATACCACAGTGGGCTGACGATCTTATGATCACATCCAACACTAGGTTCAATTGCATTGATGACTTCCTCATTTGTCAAATCAATATCATATTTAGTGATGCCTTAATGACTACGGGAAAAAAAAACAAAATACATTTTGATATTTTTAAATCATTTTTGTCTAGCCAAAACAATTAGCATAGACATACGAATAACGGTATTGTTTTTAAAACTCACTGGTTCCATCATTTGATCCAATGTTTTTTAAGAAAAATAGAAGTGCAAACATCAGCACGAAGTCAATAAATTTCAAAAATCTAGCAAAGCTAGAAGATTTGGAATATCTAATTTTCTCCATCAATTTCAATCTTTACTCCATTACCTCATTACTAACTAATTATTTTTATTTCTAGCACCACCAATACTCTTATATTAAATATTCTTGTGTTTTAACTTACAATCTTCCTATACCCTCAGTATAGTTCATCAAACATACTACACATTGGAAGTTCAGGAACTTGCCACAATAATATGAGTTTAAGAACTTATCCTAGTCAGACCATAGGTGTCCATTCGCTGAGGAGTTCAAAACATACCATATTATTATGTGTGATGCCCCCAAAATACGTATACAACACCCATTCTGAGTCGCCAAATACATGGTACAAAAAGCAAACTACAACTTTAATAATACAATTGTCGTGCAAAATACGATAACACATACTGTGAGTTTAAATACAAATATCGTCTTCTAGACAATATCCACACTCAAATAAGTCCCCATTACAATTATTCAAACACTATTTTACAGAAATGTGAAATAGTGAGGACTGCTAAAACATCTTTCTAGAACCATCACTCCATACCCCGATTAGATCCTGCTATGTTCTCACCTCCTGAGAAGAAAAATGGAACAAAAAGGAAAATGGTGAGCTCAACTAGCCCAGTAAAGAATATTATGACTGAGATAATATACAACAAATTATCATTAGTATTCAACAGGAAAAAATCTGAAAGAATATAATCGACAACAAGTTTTAGATCAACAACTGCAGCGGAAATAGCAAACCATTAGAAGAGTCAAGTAGAGAATGAATTTTACTATCTTCTAAGATTTAAAAGTCCATCATCAATATTTTATCCCTGTAATATCAATTAATAATCATCTTTAACCAAATATTCATCTTTGCACTACAGGCCAAAGATATTCATTTGTATCACCAGTCAGTCATGTTCATCTCAACACCTGTTCATCTTTGCACTACAGGCCAAAGATATTCATCAGGTAATCATACATCTTTGCACTACAGGCCAAAGATATTCAGTAATATCATCATTTAGGACTGAGGATGATGAAAAATATCTTAAAGAAAACGAATCCAGTGAGACAGAAGGACAAATAGTAGGAATTCGTATAACAGTTTATCCAAGATCAATAATACTTCATAATAATCAATTGTGAAGCAGAATTCAAAAATAAAGATCAAAACATGGATACAACCAAAGATAGTAACCATAATAGACATCTTGAACAAAAAGAGAAAATTTTATTTTTCGGTAAATAGTGTCGTATTCGTGAATAGTGCCGTATACGTGAATCGTGCCGTATACGTGAATAGTAACCCCGACACAAAAAGTTCTAAATTTGATAAAAAGTTTATATCAATATTTTAGCATAATGATATTGAAGAAAATAATATCATTTAAGAAGAAAATAATATCCCTTACCTCAAAATATCAGTACTTCTGGTCGGAATACCGGTATAAGGCTGAAAGAAACTTGCTCTGATGAATAGAAACTCTCAAAGTATCTAAATACTCACAAAATACACTCAATAATCTAGAGAGAGAAAGAGAGAAAACTTGTTTCTGGTGTGATTTTTAATTCTAACTTAGCCCTCTATTTATAGAAAAATGTTAGCACGCCGAAGCAGACTTAACCTGCAACCTGATGGCTTTACCTGCTACTATTCCCACCCACCACATTTGAATAAAAATCTCAGCACATTTTCACCAACCAAAAGTGGGGCCCACCAATTCTAGAATTTTCTACCAAAATGATAAACTCGAAAAATTCAACAATTTCTGAATCAATCATCTCGTAAAATTCACAATAAATCATACGTTCATTTTTAACGGTTCAAAATTTGTGGACATATACTCAACTTATATATGTATAATATATCCAAAAATTACCACGATCCAACGGTCGGATTAAAAATTATAACCCCCGCAATATTTCTCAAAAACCCTAATTTGATTTTTAATACTTCCATTCCGATAAAAATACTGATAAAACACCTCAACATTAACTCCTTCATTTTTAACCACAATAAATATATCTAACATTTATATCCACACAAAATAAATATTTCCTTATCATATGAATCAATAATTAATTATTCACAAATAATATTACAGAATCACATTTATGACAACCAGGTCATTCTCAGGAAAGAGGGGGCTTTCCAATAAGGATTTCTCCTTACTAGAGCGTAATTAGATGACCAAACCTCTCCTTAGACAAAACTTTCTAGACATTGCCAATAATGCTATCTAATAATATTATTCAAATAATATGAATTATTGATTTGATAATGGAAAATACAGTGCAACAATAATTATTGAAACAACAATAATATAAAATATCAACGCAGCAATTATTGAATCAATAAAATAAAATATTGAACAGTAACTACTGTAACAATTATTAAGTAGTACCTTCCTTCGTAAGAATTAATAATTCAAAAATACTGTGCAATCCGTGTGCTACTATGCAACCACGCGTATTACTGTATTTTAACCACCGGGTATTCCAACAGTGTTAACGGTAACAACTACGCCGTTATTTATAAAAACTCAATTTTTATCGTTATTTTCATCCAATCGTTTTTCGTTATGGGGCCCACAAATAGCTGCGCCGTCGTACGAATATTCCCCGACAGAAAGAATATTCCACGACCAAACGAATATTCCCCGATAAATTGAATATTTTATAACCACTTGTTTATTTTGCAAAATTTGCACATTTCACCCATAACCAAAGTATAATATCAAATTAACACCTTATTATTCACAATAATATTTAGAGAAAATTTGATTTTATTCATTAATAAGTTGGGGTCTTACATTATGAGTCACAAACTTACCATGTGCATTAGTTTTAAGAACCGTACCTAATCTTAATATCGTCTAACCTAACCTTAAAAGCATTTAACTATCAAATATACATATGAGAAAAGAATCACCTTTCCAACACATATACATTGATTGCGCGACACCGACATTCCAATGAATCAATTTGAAAAACCAAGTACATGCACAAAATCTCTACCCATAAAAAAGTTTGTACAACTTAGTCACCATATGAGTCCTCAATTGAAATCCCACCTAACATTACCTTACTCTTAACTTATTCTTAACTTGCCCTTAACTTGCTCAATACGAATTCTTCGTATCACATTATCTATAACTCCTCGTGAGTTTATCTCGTACTATATCATAGTACATTATCTTCATAGCATCAAGCTATAATTATTCCAACATTACAGACCATCTTTCTTTTATAACTTAAATAGATCACGCCATGATCTTATTTTATAATTATCTTCCTTAAAATTCTTTTTCTTAACTCGTGATCGTTTTGTTTTACGATTCTCTTTCTTTTCTTTTTCATCATTTATGCTTTTAATCTTATAGACTTTGTCTATTCATCATTATTCGTTATCTTGGCTATTGGAGTTAGGTAACTCCCATTTCTTATCTTTATATCTCTTCAAGATTCTTCTTTGAATTTTCTTGTTTATATAGCAATTATTCCTTTAAGAATTTTAACTTCATTTACATTGCTCAACATTTCATTCAAGTTTCATATTTTCATCGTACATATCCATTTTTTATATTTGGTATACATCGAGTCTCTAATAGTTTCAATATGGTATGCTGAGTGGCTTCCCACAAACAACCAATAAACTAGGTTCTGAGTTGCTAGTTCGTATATACCTCCGCTCTATGAAGGAATCGTTTAGCCCAGATACCATACATCAACTATTAAAGAGTACGATTGTACCATACTTAAATATAACTTTTTATTCTTAACTTCTTTATCATTCTCTTCCTATAGACATTGTCTATTTATTATCACCTTACATCCTTATTATTGGAGTTGGGTAACCCCACATTCATATTCCTTATAACTCTATGAGATTCTTCTTTGAATCATCTCACACATGTTTTAATCCCTTCTTTATAAATTTCTTAAATTACTTTTTATTGTTCAAACTCTATTTGAGCTTATTCTTTCATTATCTTCGCCTCTCTTCTCTAAGGTTATAGCCTAAGGTACTCTTACCTAAAGTTTCTAACCTATCAGCTCTGATATCAACTATAACGACCCCAAAATTCTAAAATTAATACAACTTAACTCTCAACCTTGGTTGTTATCAACACATCTTTATTCTAACATTACATCATTAAACGATGTTAACCTTAATAAAATGCGGAATAATTTAAATTTTTTTATCTTCTTCTTTTATTTTCCCTGAATCACAACCTTTATCATCTTCATGTCTTTAAATCTTATACAATCCATGATTCACTTTATCAGAGTTAATATATATATACTTACATCTCAAATCGATATCCTTTATACATCGGATGACTCAAACTTTAACTTTACAACTCAACAATTATTAAACATCATAAACCATCAAGTACATATCTTAAAACCTTAAACATGGATTAAAAGAATAACAACTATAGCTAAAGTATTTAATCTTCATGCATTGCATCTGATATATGTCATTCAAGTAGCACATAGCGTTACCTTGAAACCTTAACCTACAAAAATGGTTATTTGCAAGGTTGAGCTCGACAACCCAACAAATCTAACAGTTTTCATGCAACACATAGCACATAAATAACATGCTCATCTTATACATGATAAACATCTATCTAAACACATTATACATGTTATACATCACATACCAAATAAAGATTGAGTTTTATAACCCAATCAGCATTCCTTACTCAACCAAGTCATAAATTGACCTTAACATTTGATACTTGCAACATAAATCATACATTATGCTTTTTGCAATAAAGATTTAAAATAATTCATCATCAAGTTCACATAACAAATAGGAACTGAAAGATTTGTCTTGATCGTGGTTTACCAATAATAGTTTAACAGCTTACAGCTATCTGCACTTCACGTGCCCTACACAATTATATAATCATGCACATCAACTTTTAGTCACATAGCAACGCATAGTAGTTATAATATAAAATTTAATCTACATCCTATAACCCTTCCTATTAATCAATACATAATGTTCAATTTGATTGTGTTAACTTTAGACTTATATCTCACTATATTTCTTCTTAGTCAAACTCGAAGTTCATTCAAGTGTTTAAGTCTTGCTAGGAATCATAATTGATTTTATATTACACCCATTTCATATCTTATAATATTCATTTCATTTGACTTAATACACTTTTTACGTTCATTAACACTTGTCACGACGTTTCGACTTTCATTCGTCACACGTCCGATTCGTCTCTCTTGTGTGTGCTTAGTATACTTATACAACTTATCTAATACATCATTTATTAATTTTAAGCATCATTATATTTATTAATATTCATGTTTTATAACTTAGGATAACATCTTTTATCATCAGGAGCACTACACTTGCATACGTGCATGCTCGACGCCCTCCGATTGCCTCCTAATACATATCAGTCTCACAAATAACCATTTTTACCTTTGTTCCCGACATCAAATTGAAATACTTAAAGAAGGAAAGTTGTAGGTCTACTCGTCCTCGTTCCGGATCATCTTGAATCACCTCAATCGGAGTCCATATGAAAACGTTATGGCCGTTTTACTACAGGAGGTCAAAACTATCCGACCCCGACTACTATTTCGGTGCTGCAGCGCCCCAAATAGCCTTGGGGGCCGCGCTGCAGTGCCCCTTAGTAGTAAAGTACGCAATATTTTCCTAGTTTTAATGTTCTTGCGAATCTTTGACCCTTTCTCCTTCCAACCTTCATAACTCGAGTTATAAACACCCAAATCAGTCCGTTTTCGACTCTGTGGATTCGTAATTCATAGAATTACAACATACCAAAGAATTAAAAATTTATAGAAACACTAACTAGCCTAAATCTTCACCCAAAACTCATGTTCATATTAGTTTTACATGTTTTAACATATTTAGCGTAATCATTCACCACGGATTCGATTCCTAACCAAATTAATCCGTTTAAACTATGTTATTTTTGTTTTTCAACATAATAAAAGCATTTATTATCAATTTTAGATTATATACATGTTCTAACCATCAATTTAAGCCTTAAAATAGACCAAAATACATATACTAAGCCATAAACCAAATTTCTTCTTCTAACACTTGTTTCCACGAATTTGATTACATGAAAACCTGTTATAGATTACATATAACAAATTATACATACTAATTAACATATATGATCAATCTCTTAACAATCTAACCATAGAAATCCAATTTTTCAAAGAAACTCAAGAAGTATAATACTAAAAACTCAAAACTAGATTATTACCTTTGATTAGCTATAAAATTTTGAACAATCATCTTGTTTCTTCCTTCCATAATTCTCACAAATTCCTTCTCTCAATTTACAGAGAACTTCTTCTCTTTCTCTCTCAATTTCTCTCTTTCTCTCTTCTTCTCCTCTTCTCTGTTCTTTCTTCCCTTTGTTCTTTTACGTAATAGAAAATATAACTGATACATAACATATAATATAATACGTATTAATATATAATATAAATATATATAACTGATGTCAGTTATAGTTTTTTTTAAAATCAAAAGACATAAGACTTTGTTTGACAAAACTAATTAAAATAACAACTTAATCATTCCTTAAGCCTTGTTTGGCAAAACAAGATTAAAATAAGAATTTTAAAAGCTCTAAGGCTTTGTTTGGCAAAACCAAATTAAAACTCTTTTAATTTATTTTTATAAGTCATTTATAATATAGTTTATTGTCACACTTTATTTAAATAAATTCCCATATTCAAATTAAATTAAATCTAATAACAATTTATTAAATCAATTTACCACATAAACCAATACAATAAAATTATAATTTTCATTATAATTATAATTTTATTTAATAAATTAATACATCACTTTAATTACAAAATCAAATTAAAATAACATTATAATAATTTATTTAATCATAATATAGTTTCAACTTAATTTAAATTACCCAATATTTATAGGGTTAATTTCCCTTGCCACTAAATTCCTTATCATGATTAATTTCTTTTATTTTCTTTAATAGTTTAATCAACTATTAAATCTCATAAAAAAAATTAATTTCTTCACACCAAAACACATAATTCAAAATATATACACCTCATAATAAGAATTTTAATTATCAAATTCTTATTTTAATAATTTATGAAAATTCGTGTTGTCACATACATTCTCTTATAACACTTTTAGGACTCAACTCATACTAAACAAATATATATGTGACAAGAATCACCTTCTCGACATATATATAAGAGCAACACAACACAAGTGTTCAACAACTATCAATGTAGTGAACTGAGTGGCTCCCCACCTATGAACTACTTAATCAGTTCACCATCTCATTAACACTGTCACAAATATATCCCAGTGCGTATATTTATGAAATACTTTTACACTGGAATAACTGGTATTCAGTGAGTTAGATCTGTTCCCTAACGTATCTTAAACTCTGCCCATATAAAGAAGATGTTCTACTCAATTACTGCACGTCAACAATTAAAAAGCATTTGGATGTACTCACAACTTAAACTTAGTTGTACCGTGACATTTGAATAGTCGAAGTTATTAATATCGATTCACTTCTTCTCATCATTCACTATTATGCAAAATTTACCATCTTAAACAGTTCCATTTCTTAAAACTTATCTTTTTAAGTTTGCACGTAAGTGCTGATACTAGTTAGATACGATCTTGCATATAAACATCAACAACCATACAATTGCACGGAGTGGAATCTTATCCATAACAGATCATCTAACATACTTGGCATATATAGAAAGTATTTTGCTCATTACACACATTCTTGCATGGAATGCAAGATAATACCATCTTATGCCTAAATTATTGGATTGACACAACCATCTGATCATAGTTCCTAGAATTATCACCGATAAATTATCCAACAATATATTCTATTCAGAATAATTCAACAATTGACTTAATCCGAAACGAATGGCAAATAACTTTTTTACATACATCATTTAAACACACGCCTTGCATAAAAAGATAATATGTACAAGAATCATACAACATTTGCATTAAATAAAAGTTATCCATCATACATAAAACTTGCTCAATAAAATCTGAGTAAGCTTAGAAAACTTTCACAGAACAATTATCTGAGTAAGTTTACCGGAACACAATCCAATTTCTCTTCAAATGACCTATATATATCATAAGGTTGAACATACCAATTAGCTAGTCATATATAGACTTTGTTTATTGGTTTATGTTATCATTATTCTCATTTCATATTATTCGCACTTTATAGTTTAGTTAACACGATCAATCTTCAAAACATATTTCGGTGTTTCGGCGTTCGGGAACGTCACGACTCCCATTCCAACTCTCCTTGTTGGTTTTCATTAACTTCATTCCATATCTTAAAATTTTTGTTTCATTAGAATCGAAATACTTTTTAAATTTGTTTACATTCGACTCGGTGTTTCGACGTTCGTAACCTATTTATAGGTTTCCAAATACCCCTTTTAAGATGTATATCCCTTTGAAAAGATGAATCCCTTTGAAAAGGTTATATCCCTTTGAAAAGGTACCTTTTCAATTTGAAAAGATATGAAACAAACACACCCTTTCTAAAGGTCACACCCAATGATTTTATTTTAGATAAATTTCGCATTCATTAATATATATATATATATATATATATATATATATATATATATATATATATATATATATATCCAACATCTAGTACATATGCTTAAAGACCCTGCACTTAAGGAAATCATCTTAGAATGACTACAGACAAGCGCGACCGTGCTGGTCTTAGGCTTGCAAGTGACGCGATCGCGCTATATACTTTGAGAAAATTTGTGCTCTATTTTTCTATTGCAAAACCCAGACTTCTATCATACCCAGTCTTCTATTTACTTTACTTCTTTGTTTTCTCAACTTGGTCATAGACAAGTTTGTTTAATAAAATAGAATTGAGAATGTGCATCACCTAATTTTCTTTAATTTCCCATTTTTTTTAGAGAATTACTTCTCTTGGGTTATTTACCAAATAATTCATGGGCATAGGTTAAAAACTCAAATTCACAGAGTTTTGAATAAATCTCATCCTAGATTTCCAATGGAAATCATATATGTATATAGCCAACACAGGTAACCATTTGAATTACATTCTTTACTTATAATTCATTCTAATTAGTAGAACATCATTTCAAGGAAATTGATGCCTCTTGACTGCAGAACTTCCTTACTTAAAGTCTTAACTTCTCAATCCTTCTTATAATCAGAGTATTACTTGAGTTCTTCACTTTTATTTGGCTAACTCAGCTGTCTCTATTAGTTTCTATGAATTTATCTAATGTTAAAATATGAGGTGATTGTACTCGAACAGGGAAACCAAGGAAGAAAACTGGGAAGTCCCTTATAAAGATGGATTTCCTTGTTCAGCACACTTATAACTTGATCCCTACAAATTTTCCTTGGCCAAAACGTTTATAGACTTGGTGAATAAGGAGTCTATGATACTAATGAAATCACAGCTCCTGCTTCCCTTATTTACATACTCAGCATTCTGAAACTTGGGCAACACTCCCCTTTGACAGCTCATGCCTAACCTTAATGCTTATATGTAGTGGCGGAACCAAAATATTTTTAGAGGGGGGTCAAACTACATCAATAAAAAAATTATTTATTAACGCTTGTAGCGCTTCTTTCAAATTTATTTTGCCCAATTATAGTATTTCACAATATCCTATTCCAACCATTGTAAACCTATAAGTTGTGAGTCTAATAACTTTAAATATGTGTGTGTGTGTGTGTGTGTGTATATATATATATATATTAATTTTTTCCGAACTATGAGACTATTAATCAGACTTTGAATTTTTTAATCAACTGATTAGCAACTTTTATAGATAAATTACAAATTATAATATTATATATTCAAAATCTTATATTGTGGTTCTGGTCATCTTCTTTGGAGACAACTGAGAGTAGCCAATCAAAGCAAGAAAATGAATTAAATTATTCTCATTTATAAAAAAAATTGATACCAATGTATGATTAAGTCAGCAAGACAAATGAGTGAAATATTAATTAATTAATTATCAAACTTATTTAATATTATTTTATCTTATAGTAATATTATTAATTTATTATAGGTGAAAAGACATAAAAAAAACAAATAAATTAATATCATCTCATAATAAAGATCAAATTTAACTAATATTAACATGCTTCAGATTCCAAGGTTGCGGGGTCATATGACCCCCCTCGCCCCCTAGTTCCGCCCATGCTTATATGATATATTAATCCTAGCCTAATATTTAAGTTTATATACTAAACAATACCCTTCGTACTTAATGTGTAGAAAATTATCACACATTAAATATCATACCAAAAATCTTTTCTATAAAAATGGAAACTATAAATTAAATAATAAAATAATTTATTTAATGTAATATCTTTATTATATTAAAATAATTTAATATTATAAATTATTTTGATATACTTCATTGATCACAACCAAAATTTTACAACTTATATCCTTTTTATTATAAATTGTTTTTCACAATTTATTTGCATATAATAATAAATAATATTATTTTTATTATTACACAAATCACCACATTGCATAGCATAATTTTATTTATAAAATCAAATATCACATAATAAGAATTTTATTTAATTAAATTCTTATTTTAATAATTTCTGAAAATTTTGAATCGTCACAAAAAGTATCATTTAGAATATCGATAATATTGAGAAAAAATTTTGAAATCCTCAGTCTGACTATGAACAGAACCCGTTATTAATTAATTACGTTTAGTTCCGGAACTAATATAGAACCTACTAAGGCGCACAAATTTTATATGCCCTTCGAGGAGCGTTCATTTTTATAGATACCATAGTAGGGTATGTGATCATTAACGTTATTGAACTTTTGGATCGTGTTATAGGGCTACTGTAACCTTAGTCGCTAAGGCTGTTGATTAAAAGATATATTGTATCTATTGAAATTATTTTTGAATGTGAAATTCGTTTTGTAATCATCTGTTTTAGTTTTGAAAAGTATATTTATTATTATTATCGAACAAAAAGAACTTCGAAAAAGTGTTTTGCAAATTGTACATGATCCTACTAGATAGGAAGGATTGCTTCTTACTGGGCTTCACCGCTCACCCCTTACAATTTTTACGGGTCTCATCGTTGATAGTTGAACACTTGTTTGATATAATTTGGATTATTGGAGTTAATTTAAGATGTTTACCTCTTTTGTCGTTGAATTTGTAATAAAACTCTTAATTTCGAGGATCTGTGTCTCCGTTTTACGATTTTGATATTTAGTGGAATTTCATTTCCATTGGATTGAAAAATGTTCATTGTTGTGTTTAATTAAAGATTATTGTTGAGTTGTTTTATTTGGGTTATGCGTTATTGATATTGTTGCCTTACGGGCCTTTGGGTTTGTGGCATAGCACTTCAGGCATATAAACGAGAATACTTGACTATGTGCATTCTGATGTTTGGGGACCAATGAGGGTAGCTTCAAAAGTGGGATCTCTGTATTTCATGGCCTTTATTGATGATTTTTCGAGGAAAGTTTGGGTTTACTTCATGCGGCACAAGTTTGAGGTTTTTCAGAAATTCAAAGTGTGGAAAGCTGAAGTGGAAAATCAAACAGGGAGACGAATTAAGTGCCTTAGATTAGTTAATGGGACGGAGTACAAGTATGAGCCTTTTGTGAAGTTTTGTGAATAACATGGGATTTAACATCGCTGGACTGTTAGGAAGACACCGTAGAAAAAAGGGGTGGCAGAAAAAGTGAATAGATTTATAGTAGAGAGGGCACGGTGTATTAGGTTGAATGCAGGGTTTTCGAAGGATTTCTGGGCAGAAGCAGTGAGTATGGCAGTTTTCATTATAAGCAGGTCGCCGAGTATTGCTCTGGATAGTAAGGTGGCACAGGAGGTGTGGACATGAAAAGAGGTAGATTACTCAGGTATGAAGATTTTTGGGTGTCCAGCCTATGTTCATGTTCCAAGTGATGAGAGGTCAAAGCTTGATGCAAAGTCCAAACAGTGTATCTTTCTTGGGTATAAGAAAGGAGTGAAAGGGTACAAGCTTTGGGATCTGAAAACAAAGAAAGTTGTGATCAGTAGAGATGTGGTTTTTTATGAAGCTTTTATGGTTAAGGCACATCGGGAAGTTCAAAAAACTGAGGCTGAGGAAGTCACCTGCAAACAACAACAGGATGTACAGATTGAGTTGGAAAGTTGTGACACTGGTAATCCATCGCTAGTGGAACAGGCTGATTAGCAGTAGTAGGAAAACATAGCAGCAAGGAGACCCAGACGCACTATCAAACCACCTGAGAGGTATATGTTTGACGATATGGTTGCATATGCACTATCTACCACTAGTGGGGATTCGTCTACTTTTAGAATGCCATTGTTAGTCCTAAAAGGGACAGATGCATAGAGGCTAGGTGGAGGAGATGGAATCATTGATGTGACGCCCTCAAAATAGGTATATATCACCCATTCTGAGTCGCCAAATATATGGTACAGAATTCAAATACAAACTTAATTTATACAACTACTAAGTGTCGTGCAGAATACGACAAAACATAAGCTGCGAGTTTTAATATAAATATTTTCTCCTAGACAATATCCAAACTCAAAATTAGTCCTCATTACAATTATTATCATACTATTTCACAGAATAGTGAAGACTACTAAAGCAACCATCTGGACCGTTACTCCATTCCCCGACTAGTCCCAGCTATATTCTCATTTCCTGAAGAGAACAGTGAAAGTAAAGGGTGAGCTCAACTAGTCTAGTAAAGAATATTATGACTAAGATAATGCAGAATAAATTATCGTTAGCCTTCAACAGTGTTAAACTGATAGAATATAATAAACAACAAGTTTAACTGCAGCGGAACAACCAATCCATTAGAAGAGTCAAGTAGAGCATGATATCTACTATCTTCTATGATTTAATAAGTTTATCATAAATTTTATAGCTGAGACTCAGCTCAATAAATAATCCACATCACTGAATTATCCATGCACTACGGGCCAAGGATATTCATTATTATCACATCCACGAATTATTCATGCACTACGGGCTAAGGATATTCGTGTTATCACCAATGGTCATGATCATGCCAAACAACAATTCATCTTTGCACCCTTGGCCAAAGAGAACGCTTGGTCATGATCATACCAACAACTGTCCATCAATGTACTACAGGCCAATGAGGACTTTTTTCATATCATTTGTACCATTACAGGTCATGAATATACCGAATAATTCCTTGTCATAATCATACCAATCAACAGTCCATCTATGCACTACGGGCCAAAGATGACTTTCATCACAATATAAGCATGAGGATGATGACAATGATATAAGAATTTAATCAAACGAGATCAAGGATAAATATTAAAGATTTATAATTCAATTTATCCAGAGTTTAAAAATGTCCAAATTGTCAACATGATAACTGCTTTGTGGAGTAAAATTCAAGAATAATATCCATGTATCAAAAATAATATCAACAGAAAAGAAATCAATTTTTCGGGTGAATAGTACCCCGACATAAAAAGATTAAATTTTAACAAGAATGTTCAGAAAAATATTCTTGTGAAATGATACTAAATGAAACGCAAATTTCAAGGATATTCTACTAATTTCAAGGAGTATAGAAGTAATACTTAACAAAATGAGTGTAGAATTCGGAATCTGAAATAAAATAATATTACTTACATACTACAGAGTATAGAAGAAAATATTATTTCTTACGAATATTGAACAAAAATAATATCCCTTACAACTGTTGAACGAAAATAATATTCCTACGAATATTGAACAAAGATAATATTCCTTACGAATATTGAACGAAAATAATATTCCTTACTAATATTGAACAAAAATAAAATTCCTTACAAATACGAAAAATAATATCGTAAGCGAATATGAAATAAATAATACCCCTTACAACTGTTGAACAAAAATAATATTCCTACGAATATTGAATGAAGATAATATTCCTTACGAATATTGAACGAAAATAATATTCCTTATGAATATTGAATGAAAATAAAATTCCTTAAGAATACGAAAAAATAATATCGTAAGCGAATATGAAATAAATAATACCCCTTACAACTGTTGAACGAAAATAATATTCCGACGAATATTGAACGAAGATAATATTCCTTACGAAAATAATATTTGTAAGACCCCAACTTATTAATGAATAAAATCAAATTTTCTCTAAATATTATTGTGAATAATAAGGGGGTTAATTTGATATAATACTTTGGTTATGGGTGAAATGTGTAAATTTTGCAAAATAAGCAAGTGGTTATAAAATATTTATTTTTGGTCGGTGAATATTCGGTTGGTCGTGGAATATTCTTGCTGTCGGGGAATATTCGTACGACGACGCAGCCTTGTGTGGGCCCCATAACGGAAAGCGATTGGATGAAGAAAACGACAAGTATAAGTTGTTTATAAATAACGGCGTAGTTGTTACCGTTAATACTGTTGGAATACCCGGTGGTTAAAATACAGTAGCACACGGTATTGCACCAATTATTGATTCTTACGTAAGAAGGCACTACTCAATAATTGTTACAGTAGTTATTATTCAATATTTTATTTTATTGATTCAATAATTGCTGCGTTGATATTTTATATTATTGTTGTTTCAATAATTGTTGCTGCACAGTATTTTCATTTATCAGATCAATAATTCATATTATTTGAATAATATTATTAGATAACATTATTGGCAATGTCTAGAAAGTTCTGTCTAAGGAGAGGTTTGGTCATCTAATTGCGCGCCAGTAAGGAGAAATCCTTATTGGAAAGCCCCCTCTTTCCTGGGAACGGCCTGGTTGTCATAAATGTGATTCTGTAATATTATTTGTGAATAATTAATTATTGATTCATATGATAAGAAAATATTTATTTTATGTGGATATAAATGAGGGATATATTTTTGTGGTTAAAAATGAAGGAGTTAATGTTGAGGTTTTTATCAGTATTTTTGTCGGAATGGAGGTATTAAAAATCAGGGTTTTTGAGATATTTTGCGGGGGTTATAATTTTTAATCCGACCGTTGGATCGTGGTAATTTTTGGATATGTTATACATATATAAGTTGAGTATATGTCCACAAATTTTGAACCGTTAAAAATGAACGTATGATTTATTACGAATTTTACAAGATGACTGGTTCAGAAATTGTTGAATTTTCGGAGTTTATCATTTTGATGGAAAATTCTAGAATTGGTGGGCCCCACTTGTGGTTGGTGAAGAAATGTGCTGAATTATATTTCAAATGTGGTAGGTGGGAATAGTAGCAGGTAAAGCCATCAGGTTGCAGGTCAAACCTACCAAAATTTTCCTATAAATAGAGGGCTAAGTTAGAATTGAAAATTACACCAGAAACAAGTTTTCTCTCTTTCTCTCTCTAGATTATTGAGTGTATTTTGTGAGTATTTAGATACTTTGAGAGTTTCTATTCATCAGAGCAAGTTTCTTTCAGCCTTATACCGGTATTCCGACCAGAAGTACTGATATTTTGAGGTAAGGGATATTATTTTCTTCTTAAATGATATTATTTTCTTCAATATCATTATGCTGAAATATTGATATGAGTTTTTATCAAATTTGGAACTTTTTGTGTCGGGGTTACTATTCACGTATACGGTACTATTCACGTATACGGCACTATTCACGAATACGGCACTATTCACCGAAAAATAAAATTTTTCCTTTTTGTCCAAGATGTCTATTATGGTTACTATCTTTGATTGTATCCATGTTTTGATCTTTATTTTTGAATTCTGCTTCACAATTGATTATTATGAAGTATTATTGATCTTGGATAAACTGTTATACGAATCCCTACTATTTGTCCTTCTGTCTCATTGGATTCGTTCTCTTTAAGATATTTTTCATCATCCTCAGTCCTAAATGATGATATTACTGAATATCTTTGGCCTGTAGTGCAAAGATGTATAATTACTTGATGAATATCTTTGGCCTGTAGTGCAAAGATGAACAGGTGTTGAGATGAACATGACCGACTGATGATACAAATGAATATCTTTGGCCTGTAGTGCAAAGATGAATATTTGGTTAAAGATGATTATTAATTGATGTTACAGGGATAAAATATTGATGATGGACTTTTAAATCTTAGAAGATAGTAGAATTCTTTCTCTACTTGACTCTTCTAATGGTTTGCTGTTTCCGCTGCAGTTGTTGATCTAAAACTTGTTGTCGATTATATTTTATCAGATTTTTCCCTGTTGAAGACTAACGATAATTTGTTGTATATTATCTTAGTCATAATATTCTTTACTGGGCTAGTTGAGCTCACCCTTTTCCTTTTTGTTCCATTTTTCTTCTCAGGAGGTGAGAACATAGCAGGATCTAGTCGGGGTATGGAGTGATGGTTCTAGAAAGATGTATTAGCAGTCCTCACTATTTCTGTAAAATAGTGTTTGAATAATTGTAATGAGGATTTATTTGAGTGTGGATATTGTCTAGAAGACAATATTTGTATTTAAACTCACAGTATGTGTTGTCGTATTTTGCACGACAATTGTATTATTGAAGTTGTAGTTTGCTTTCTGTACCATGTATTTGGCGACTCAGAATGGGTGTTGTATACCTATTCTGGGGGCGTCACAGTTGGTATCAGAGCTTAGGGATATGATCCCTGGCTGAGATGTGAGACAAGAACTAGGAGGGGAGAGACGGGGAATTCCTTCGCTAGTATGACCTGACTAAGTTTATTTGGTGTTTATTTGGTCGGTCAGAGTATAGGGATAATATATGACATGACTATTAACCCTTGTTTTATGGCAGTATTTAAGAATGGCAGCTGAGAACGTTAATAATGGAGTAAATCAGACCGTGGAGACACCTTTGATCACTACCCAGGGGAACGTGCAACAGGAAGGCAATATTCCTCCTGTAAACAACGTTACCGAGCAAACGATGAATGATGGAATGTTTAGGAGCTTTTTGCAGTTCATGCAAAATCAGACGAGGGAGACTCGTGTGCAGAATACGGGTGGAAATGATAACGCGCGGTTTGTCACAGCTAAGCAGTTCAAAGAATTGGGACCACCAGAATTTAAGGGAAAGCCGGATCCGATCATGGCGGAAACGTGGGTCAAGCAAATTACCAAGATATTCGATGTCTTGGGATGCACGGAGGAACAGAAGGTTCCATTCGCCACCTTTATGTTCCGCGGTGAGGCAGACTACTGGTGGGAGTCTGTGAAGCGTACCCAGCCTGACGCACTCAACATGTCCTGGGAAACATTTCAAAAACTGTTCAATGACAAGTACTTTCCTGAAAGTATTCGTCATATGAAGGAGGTTGAGTTTATTAGACTGGAACAAAACAACATGACGGTGTCCCAGTACGAGGCGAAGTTTGCAGAGTTATCCAGGTTTGCACCTCATTTGGTCGAAAATGAGGAACGAATGACAAGGATGTTTCTGAGAGGTCTAAAACCCGAGATTCGGCAATATCTTATCTCTCATAAATTTTCTCTGTATTCAGACGTTGTCAACAGGGCCCAATTATTAGAGAGAGATAATGAGTATGTGCAACCGAGGGACCACAACCAGGGTCATACCGGTGGCGGCAGTCATCGAAGCGATGATAACCAACGAGGAGGGAAAAATACGAACAAAAGCGGTAACCACTCTGGTGGTAATCGTGGTCGTGATAATAGAAGGAGCGAGTCGGGAAGAGATTTCAGGAAGAGAAGGTACAACAATGATAACGTGAAGACGTCAGCACAAACATCAACTGTTTCTAGGGGAGGAGAACGACCACCGGTCGTATGTTACAAATGTGGGAAAGAGGGACATATCAGCCCAAACTGCCCACAACAATCTAAGGTATGTTATAACTGTGGAAAGGAAGGTCATATAGCTCGAGAGTGTTCTGTAGCAAAACCAAGTTCAGCGGGGATGGTGACTCCAAAAGTTATCCCGGATAAGTCGAAATCAGCGGTTCCTGGAAGGGCGTTTGTCGTGACTGGCCAAAACGCGAGAAACCCGAACGAGGTGATCACGGGTAAGCTAATCTTGAATTCTTGCGAAGTTTATACTTTACTAGATACCGGTTCTACCCATTCTTTTATCTCTCCTGCTTGTGCTCAACGTTTAAACTTGACTCCGGAGAAATTGGACTTTAACTTATCTGTTGAAACTCCGTTGGGTGAAACCTTCGTTACATCTACAGTTTATAAATCTTGCATGATCCAAGTTGGCACTATCACATTACCTGTTGATCTTATCTCTTTAAAGATACTTGCTTTTGATGTGATTTTAGGAATTGATTGGTTAACCACTCATCATGCTAAAATTGATTGTTTTCGTAAGGTTGTTAGTTTTCATATTCCTAACCAACCTGTCATACGAATTCAAACTACTAAACCACTAAAATCAGTCACTGTCATATCAAGCCACAAAGCTATTCGTTTATTGAAAAACGGATGTCAAGCTTTCTTAGCCCATGTTATGGATTTGAACAAAGACAAGTCAGATTTGAATAATATTTCTATTGTTAGAGAATTTCCGATGTATTTCCTGAAGAACTTCCCGGTCTACCCCCGGAACGAGAAATTGAATTCTTTATTGACCTTGAACCCGGTACAAAGCCCATTTCTAAAACCCCATATCGAATGGCTCCTATTGAACTTCAGGAGTTAAAAGTCCAACTACAGGAGTTGTTGGACATCGGTTTTATTCGTCCTAGTACGTCTCCTTGGGGTGCTCCTGTTTTATTCGTAAAGAAGAAAGACGGGAGTATGCGACTTTGTATTGACTATCGAGAATTGAACCATGTCACCATCAAGAATAGGTATCCGCTACCTCGCATTGATGACCTGTTTGACCAGTTGCAAGGAGCACAATTCTTTTCAAAGATCGATCTTCGTTCTGGATATCATCAGCTGAAGATTAAAACTGAGGATATTCCAAAGACTGCCTTCAGAACTCGGTACGGGCATTATGAATTCTTAGTAATGTCTTTTGGATTGACTAATGCTCCTGCTGCCTTCATGGATATGATGAACCGTGTATTCAAAGAATATTTGGATCAGTTCGTTGTTGTCTTTATTGATGACATCCTCATCTATTCCAAAAGCCGTGAAGATCATGAGCGCCATTTGAAGCTGGTACTGCAAAGGCTTCGTGAAAACAAGCTATATGCCAAACTGAAGAAATGCGAGTTCTGGCTTGAGGAAGTAGCATTCCTTGGGCACGTGGTGTCAAAACATGGAGTATCTGTCGACCCGGCGAAGATTGAAGCCATACAAAGTTGGGAGCAACCGAAGTCGGTAACCGAAGTACGTAGCTTTCTGGGCTTAGCTGGTTATTATCGGAGATTTGTGGAAGGATTTTCTCGAATCGCTACTCCGTTAACTCAGCTGACTCGGAAAGATACAAAATTCGTATGGAGTGAGGAATGCGAGAAGAGTTTCCAAGAACTCAAGAGGAGACTCATTTCGGCACCTGTTTTGACAATACCATCTGGTTCGGATGGATTTGTTATCTACAGCGATGCTTCAGGCAAAGGGTTAGGATGTGTTCTCATGCAACATGGGAAAGTCATAGCCTATGCCTCACGACAACTCAAAGAATATGAGAGGAATTATCCTACTCATGATTTGGAGTTGGCAGCAGTCGTTTTTGCGTTGAAGATCTGGAGACACTACCTGTATGGGGAGAAAGTGGAGATCTATACAGATCATAAAAGCCTCAAATATTTCTTCACCCAAAAGGAACTCAACATGCGGCAACGACGTTGGCTTGAGCTGTTGAAAGATTACGATCATACCATCCAATACCATCCTGGAAAAGCAAACGTAGTAGCTGACGCATTGAGTAGAAGATCATATGCGGGTACGAGTGCAATGTTTTTAACACAAAGGCCCATTTTGTATGACTTGCAAAGGATGGAGATAGAGATGAAGGCTCCAAGTACCCACATGATGATATCAAATATACGAGTAGAACCGACTTTAATCGATAAAGTTAAAGCTGCTCAAGCTACGGACATAGAGCTGATGCGTATGAAGAAGAAAGTGCAAGAAGGTGCTATTCCAGAAGCAAGAATCGATGAAGAAGGAATACTTCGAGTCAACTCCAGACTTTGTGTTCCTAACGATTTTGACTTGAAGCATAGAATAATGATGGAGGCACACAACACACCGTTTGCAATCCATCCTGGGAGTACCAAAATGTATCACGATCTTCGACATACATTTTGGTGGAGCAATATGAAAAGAGAGATCGCGGAGTTTATCTCGAGGTGTTTAACTTGTCAACGTGTAAAGGCGGAGCATCAAGTGCCAAAGGGTCCATTGCAACCACTTGAGATTCCGAAATGGAAGTGGGAACACATTACTATGGATTTTGTTACAGGTCTTCCCAAGGTTTCTCAAGGCATAGATGCGATTTGGGTTATTGTTGATAGATTAACCAAGTCCGCTCATTTCTTGCCGATACGTGAGACTTATTCCCTTGAACGTCTTGCTAGTATGTACGTGAACGAGATTGTGAGATTGCATGGCATGCCAGTATCCATAGTTTCGGATCGTGACCCAAGATTCACTTCACGATTTTGGGTTAGCTTGCAGAAAGCTATGGGCACGGATTTACGATTCAGTTCAGCATACCATCCTCAAACGGACGGACAATCAGAGAGGACTATTCAAACTCTTGAAGATCTATTAAGACTTTGTGTCTTAGATCTCAAAGGGAGTTGGGATAAGTACCTACCATTGGTGGAATTCTCCTACAACAACAGTTATCAGGCGAGCATAGGTATGGCTCCATTTGAGGCGTTGTATGGAAGAAAATGTCGTTCTCCAGTATGCTGGGACGAGGTGGGTGAAGCAACATTGTTGGGACCAGAATTGGTACGCATTACTACAGAGAAGATCCAAACGATTCGACAACGTATACAAACGGCACAGGATCGACAAAAGAGTTATGCGGATCTTCATCGGAAGGACGTGGAATTTAATATTGGGGATCATGTATTGTTA
Organism: Panax notoginseng; assembly: GCA_016801055.1. Lineage (NCBI taxonomy): Eukaryota > Viridiplantae > Streptophyta > Magnoliopsida > Apiales > Araliaceae > Panax > Panax notoginseng. The sequence continues at coordinate 182,592,420 of CM029019.1, forward strand.
CGTGTTGCACCATGGAAGGGAGTTACAAGATTTGGGAAGAGAGGAAAGCTCAATCCAAGATTTGTTGGTCCATTTGAGATTCTTGAGCGAATAGGAAATGTGGCATATAGACTCGCATTACCTCCAAGCATGTCTCGTGTTCATAATGTTTTTCACATATCTATGCTTCGTAAATATGTTAAAGACCCGAACCACATTATTGAGTTAGAACCAGACGAGATAGCTGAAGATTTAACGTACGAGGAGGTACCTGTTAAGATCTTGGATAGGAAAGAGCATGTCCTACGCACGAAGGTTATACCACAAGTTAAGGTTTTGTGGAGAAACCATGCTATTGAAGAAATGACCTGGGAGTTGGAATCAGAAATGAAAGCGAGGTATCCTCACCTTTTTGAAACATCAGGTACGTACGTCAATTTCGAGGACGAAATTTCATAAGGAGGGGAGGTTGTAAGACCCCAACTTATTAATGAATAAAATCAAATTTTCTCTAAATATTATTGTGAATAATAAGGGGTTAATTTGATATAATACTTTGGTTATGGGTGAAATGTGCAAATTTTGCAAAATAAGCAAGTGGTTATAAAATATTTATTTTTGGTCGGTGAATATTCGGTTGGTCGTGGAATATTCTTGCTGTCGGGGAATATTCGTACGACGACGCAGCCTTGTGTGGGCCCCATAACGGAAAGCGATTGGATGAAGAAAACGACAAGTATAAGTTGTTTATAAATAACGGCGTAGTTGTTACCGTTAATACTGTTGGAATACCCGGTGGTTAAAATACAGTAGCACACGGTATTGCACCAATTATTGATTCTTACGTAAGAAGGCACTACTCAATAATTGTTACAGTAGTTATTATTCAATATTTTATTTTATTGATTCAATAATTGCTGCGTTGATATTTTATATTATTGTTGTTTCAATAATTGTTGCTGCACAGTATTTTCATTTATCAGATCAATAATTCATATTATTTGAATAATATTATTAGATAACATTATTGGCAATGTCTAGAAAGTTCTGTCTAAGGAGAGGTTTGGTCATCTAATTGCGCGCCAGTAAGGAGAAATCCTTATTGGAAAGCCCCCTCTTTCCTGGGAACGGCCTGGTTGTCATAAATGTGATTCTGTAATATTATTTGTGAATAATTAATTATTGATTCATATGATAAGGAAATATTTATTTTATGTGGATATAAATGAGGGATATATTTTTGTGGTTAAAAATGAAGGAGTTAATGTTGAGGTTTTTATCAGTATTTTTGTCGGAATGGAGGTATTAAAAATCAGGGTTTTTGAGATATTTTGCGGGGGTTATAATTTTTAATCCGACCGTTGGATCGTGGTAATTTTTGGATATGTTATACATATATAAGTTGAGTATATGTCCACAAATTTTGAACCGTTAAAAATGAACGTATGATTTATTACGAATTTTACAAGATGACTGGTTCAGAAATTGTTGAATTTTCGGAGTTTATCATTTTGATGGAAAATTCTAGAATTGGTGGGCCCCACTTGTGGTTGGTGAAGAAATGTGCTGAATTATATTTCAAATGTGGTAGGTGGGAATAGTAGCAGGTAAAGCCATCAGGTTGCAGGTCAAACCTACCAAAATTTTCCTATAAATAGAGGGCTAAGTTAGAATTGAAAATTACACCAGAAACAAGTTTTCTCTCTTTCTCTCTCTAGATTATTGAGTGTATTTTGTGAGTATTTAGATACTTTGAGAGTTTCTATTCATCAGAGCAAGTTTCTTTCAGCCTTATACCGGTATTCCGACCAGAAGTACTGATATTTTGAGGTAAGGGATATTATTTTCTTCTTAAATGATATTATTTTCTTCAATATCATTATGCTGAAATATTGATATGAGTTTTTATCAAATTTGGAACTTTTTGTGTCGGGGTTACTATTCACGTATACGGTACTATTCACGTATACGGCACTATTCACGAATACGGCACTATTCACCGAAAAATAAAATTTTTCTTTTTTGTCCAAGATGTCTATTATGGTTACTATCTTTGATTGTATCCATGTTTTGATCTTTATTTTTGAATTCTGCTTCACAATTGATTATTATGAAGTATTATTGATCTTGGATAAACTGTTATACGAATCCCTACTATTTGTCCTTCTGTCTCATTGGATTCGTTCTCTTTAAGATATTTTTCATCATCCTCAGTCCTAAATGATGATATTACTGAATATCTTTGGCCTGTAGTGCAAAGATGTATAATTACTTGATGAATATCTTTGGCCTGTAGTGCAAAGATGAACAGGTGTTGAGATGAACATGACCGACTGATGATACAAATGAATATCTTTGGCCTGTAGTGCAAAGATGAATATTTGGTTAAAGATGATTATTAATTGATGTTACAGGGATAAAATATTGATGATGGACTTTTAAATCTTAGAAGATAGTAGAATTCTTTCTCTACTTGACTCTTCTAATGGTTTGCTGTTTCCGCTGCAGTTGTTGATCTAAAACTTGTTGTCGATTATATTTTATCAGATTTTTCCCTGTTGAAGACTAACGATAATTTGTTGTATATTATCTTAGTCATAATATTCTTTACTGGGCTAGTTGAGCTCACCCTTTTCCTTTTTGTTCCATTTTTCTTCTCAGGAGGTGAGAACATAGCAGGATCTAGTCGGGGTATGGAGTGATGGTTCTAGAAAGATGTATTAGCAGTCCTCACTATTTCTGTAATATAGTGTTTGAATAATTGTAATGAGGATTTATTTGAGTGTGGATATTGTCTAGAAGACAATATTTGTATTTAAACTCACAGTATGTGTTGTCGTATTTTGCACAACAATTGTATTATTGAAGTTGTAGTTTGCTTTCTGTACCATGTATTTGGCGACTCAAAATGGGTGTTGTATACCTATTCTGGGGGCGTCACAATATTCCTTACTAATATTGAATGAAAATAAAATTCCTTACAAATACGAAAAATAATATCGTAAACGAATATGAAATAAATAATACCCCTTACCTTAAAAGGAGAGTACTTCTGAATGGTAGGGCAGGGATATTCTTGAAAAAAACTTATATTGTTTTCTACGCTCAAAGCCTCCTTAAACTCTAAAGAAATACGCTCAATATTATAGAAGAAGAATTTTTTTATTCTGGTGTGATTTTTAATTCTAAACTAAGCATCCTATTTATAGGAGAATGGAAGGATACTGTTTGAATTTAAAAAATCACGAACGCACAGTAGGAAAATTTTCACGGGCGCAATCTGAAGAATTTTTTTTGATTTTACTATGTTGCACTATGCAACACTATGCAGTACTATACAAATAATAAAATATAATATATTCTAATATATATATATATATATATATATATATATATATATATATATATACTTTATAACTTTCTACCGATTATTTTAAAAAATAAGTAAGTGGGAGTCCATATAATAAGTAAAATTTATAACAAATACTTCATAAAATACCCCTCTATTTATCTCAATTCACTTGGCTTCACTAAACAAATTTTTGAACAACAATTATTCATCATTAATATTATAACTTACAAAATTAACAACCAGATCATTCCCAGAAAAGAGTGGGCTTTCAGATAAGGATTTCTCCCTATTGGCGCGCAATTAGGTGACCAAACCCCTTTTCTCGACAGAACTTTCTAGATATTGTCAATAATATAAATAATAATATGAATAATTTTTTCGTCTCAGTTATTGATTTAATAATATAAAATATTGTGACAATAATTAAATCAATAACGTGAGATATTATGCAGTAATTACTGTGGTAATAATTGTACAAAACTGAGTGACTTCTCACGTAAGCATCAATAATCAATACCGTGTGTTACTATGCAATCACGCATATTATTGTACTTTTATCACCGGGTATTTCGATAGTTAACAGTAAAACTTTCGCCGTTATTTTTATAAAAAGATATTTCTATCGTTTTCTAACTCCGACAGCAATTCCGTTGTGGGGTCCATCAATGATTGTGCCGTCGTACGAATATTTCCTGATAAAATAAATATTCCCCGACCAAACAAATATTTTATGACAACTTGCTTACTTTGCAAAATTTATAAATATTACCCACAACTCTAACATTATATCAAATCCAAACCTTATTATTCAAAAAGATATTTCGAGAAAATTAAATCTTTATTCATAAAATTTGGGGTCTTACAACCTCCCCTCCTCGAAATTGGTGTACGTATCTGGTATGTCGAATAGGTGATGATACTTTGATTTCATTTCAGATTTTAACTCCCAAGTCATTTCCTCAACATCGTGATTTCTCCACAAAACTTTGACTTGATGTATAACCTTGGAGCGTAGAATATGTTCCTGTTAGGTTTGTAATATTCATGAACGCAATCAAATTGCATAAAATAAGCAAAAACGTGTAAAAATCAGAGTTTAAAATTTTACAAACCATATACCCGGATCATCCTTTATGCGCAATTATTAATTAAACGAAAATATGAAGAACAAAAATCATACCCTTGAAGATTCGAGCTTCCTCAGGTACAAGTTCACCTCCAATCCTTTTTGCGTTCAACTTGAATCCACCAGGTTTGGTTCCTTTCTTTGATCAACGTTAGCCACCCAAGTGTTTGGCCTCTAGAGGTGATCCACCAATTAAGAAGAAATATTCAAGAAGAAGGGCGGTTGGCTAAACCCTAGTTTTCTATCTCTATAAAAAAGAATGTACTCTCCAACTATTGGAATTGCGTATGTTGTGAAAAAGTCAACAATAACTCTACACTCATAATAAGACTCCTCTTATTTATAGATGTAGGCAACCCTCCTTAACAATTAAGGAATTGAGTTTTATTTTAATTAATTAAACTCCTTTAATTAATTAGACTCCTAATCTTATTAGGAATAATTAATTAAACTTTTAATTAATTAGTCTCTTAATCTTATTACGAATAAATGAGAGTACTTTTATTAACTCCTTTAGGAATTAAATAATAATAATAGTAATAATAATAATAATAATAATACTCCTCTTATTAATTTATATTTAATATTTCTAAAATATTAAATAATAAATATTAAGCTATTTAATGTATTCTATCACCATAGATTAAATTAAATATGCTTAACTTATTATTACGAATATGCCATTAACTTTTTAAATAATTATTCTTCCTTTTATGGTGTGACCCTTTAGGTTCTCCATATTAAACCGGTTGTGAATAAATCAATTAGAACAATTCTAATCTTATTTAAATAAATAAATTAAACTATTAATTTATTTAAATAAATAATATTTATTCTACAATAGGGATAAGCCTCCCTAGCGATTAACGACTTTCCAGATAATATAGATTTCAATATTAATCATAAAAGAACCTTTGAGTACATAGTTACCGTACAATTCAATCCTTCCATCATACAATGTCCCAATTAAATATAAGACATGGAATTACTGTCAAGTCTTATTTTATTTAATTATATGTATTTTGATCCTTAAATGCACAACTCCAAATAATGCAAATTAGAAACTCTTTTCTAATTTCATTCTGCCTTGGCCAAGGACTACTGGGTTGTCATTTATCGAATCACATAGGACATTTCTCTTCTTTTACTAGAAGCGGTAGATTCTTTATTGATCATACATTATCTCCATGTACAATTTATTATACCCAAGTATACCCTTTGATATACCCTAAAGGTCTTAAGGAATAAGTCAAAGTATAACTCATCATACACAAGATACTATGATAATCTCAAGTCCGAGGATCACTTGTACTACTATCACTACAGGAATTCCTATTGACAGGCAAGTAAAACTCCATTAGGTATTCCTTAGAGAGCCACGTTCGGTGAACTTATTCTCTAATAAGCACCTACATACTTGCTTTAGTGTCTCCACACAAATGATCATGAGATCAATCATCCTCATCCAATGAGCAATCAACGTATGTACCAATCTATCCGGATTCACTAATCTCCAATTTAGTAATCCAACGATTGGGAACTATTTTATTTTTAAGCTTTCTAAGAATTTAGATCTCATTAGAATGATCATCATCATTATTCTAAAAGTATTGCTTAAAACTATGGGTTTATCACATATTATAAAACAGCATCATGTAGATAATTAAAAGCCTTTAATAAATTAATACCTTTTATTAATAAATGAATAAGATTGTTTACAAAGTATATGCTTTATCATCAAATATGATTGGCTTGTGTTTATATTACTTTCAATCTCCCACTTGCACTAAAGCCAATCGCCATGGTATCTCATACCCTTCTTCTCTAAGTGACGATTATCCTGCTGTTGGATAAGCTTTAGTAAATGGATATGTAATGTTGTTCTTGAGAGTCCACTATCTCTATAGTGATTTTCCATCTTTCAATGATTCCTATAATCAAATGAAAGTGTCATAACACATGTTTAGATCCAAGATGAGACTTAGGAACTATTCCTAGTTCTGTAATGAACTTTTATCCAAATAATCAACTTGTAGCTTCATTTCTAGCTATATACTTTGTCTTTATCACTATACCAGTAACCTTTTGTTGTTTGGAAACTTTCCAATTCACTGCACCACTGTTCAAGGTAACGCTTTACCTTAAAGTGAATTTACTGTCGTCTTGGTCTATCTTAAAAACTTGAGTCTGTTAAGCTCTCTAGTTTTAATTTAGACCCACCATGAATATGATCAAATCCTTAGTGCCGGTTAAGTACTTTAAGATATTTTTCACTGACTCATAGTGAACTTTTCCAGAATATGACTGATCAAAATCAGGTCTTGTAGTTACTCATGCGATCTCTCTTTTATGAGTCTATGGGGACTATTAAGAGAGATACACTCTAGGGCTCATCAACATGAGACATCCTATGGAGTTTGCTATGCTAAACGTTTTTAGCATAAAATGAATATACGTTCCTCGGGTTATGTCGAGCATCCTCTCAAATCTATCTATATAGATTTATATCCCCAATTAAGATATTCTTCCCAAATTATTCATGGAAGAATGTTTAAACAACTTTATCTTTACTGATTGTAGCATTAGTATGTCATTCCTTATCCATAGTATATCAATATATAATATTAGGAATGTCACAGCGCTCCCACTGACCCTATTGTACTCACTAGAACTCTTACATCATCGTATGTAATTGGATCACCATCGTCTATGATGTGTACCTCATCATTATCATCTATGATGAATCCATACCTCCTAGGTATCTTTGGTACTATTCCAGATTTACGATTCGTTTGTGGTACAATAGGTCTATCTACAAGTTTCACTTATTTGACTTATAGTATTTTGTGGTTCTTGAACTTTTCAAGATCTATTATCCTCCCACTAGCCCTTTTAATGATAAACACCTTTATCTTAGAAGGTAACATATTTCGCAACAAACACCTTTTTGCTAAGTAGGATTATAGAACATATACCCTAAACTTACTTTAGGATGTCCCACAAATTGACACTTGTCAAATCTTGTCCCAAGCTTATCCTTTGAAACCTTTTACACTTAAGTTGGACAACCCCTTATCTTAACATACTTAAGATTAGGAATCCTCCCTGTCCATAACTTTTATGGAGTCTTGGGGCCGGATTTTGAGGTTACCTTTTTCGTAGATATGCAGCCATTTCTAGGGCATTATCCCAGAAGGATACTGGAATGTCGGTAAAATCATTATGGACCGCACCATGTTCAACAAGGTATAATTTTTTCTTTCAGATACATCAATCAATTATTGCGTATCAGGAGGTATCCTTTGTGAGAAAACTATTTGAGATGATCTAGAAACTTATTGCACAAGTATTTATTCATTGATCCGATCAAAGAATCCTAGTACTTTACCAATTTGTTTCACTTCTGAATTCTTTGAACCTTTCAAATAATTCACACTTGTATTTCAGCAAATACATACATTCAACTCTTTGAATGATCATCTCTTTTTCTTATACTAGTTTGTTCAATTTACAAAATAATTTTTCACGTAAGTCAAGTATACAAAATCCATTAAGTAATATTTCAGTTCTATACAAAACATTAGTATTATAAATAGAACAATAATTGTTCTTAAATATAATACCAAAGATTTCATTGTCCAACAATAAAATGGAAATAATGTTTCTAACGAGAACTGGAATACAATAATAACTTATTGACTTAATAGACTTGCCCGTAGGCTGTGCTAAACTATAAGTTCCTATGGCTGATGCAGTAACCTTTGCTTTATTTCCACACGTAGGGTTACTTATCTCTTGTTTAACCTTCTACTTCTGCTTGGTCCCTTCATAAATCTATATTTATGATAACCAAAGTCGGTATCCAATACCCAAGTAGAACCTTGACTTAAAGAAAAATTTGTTTTAAGTCATGAACAAAATTATATTTGTAACCGAAACTTCACTAAGCTTCTTCTGGTTAGCCTCTGCAAGATGCTTCTTGCAGTTTCTTTCTAGTGTCCAGGCTTATTGCAGTGGAAGCAAACTCTTTTGCTATCCATATCAGTTTTGTTCTTATTATCCTTTATTTTTGCCTTTCTATTTACCTTCTTTGAATCGTTCTTCTTTTCAGAAGATCTTTTGGCCCCTGCCAGTAAGACATGGTCTTTCTTGGTTAGAAAGTGACTCTCAACATTTTTTAACATGTTGAGCAAATCAGCGAGGCTGATATCTAGCTTGTTCATATGAAAAATTCACTACAATTGTGAAAGGAGTCCGAGAGTGAGTGCAAGATCAAATCTTGGCTCAACTCTCCATCCATGACAAAACCCGTTGTCCTTATTGTTCAATTTAATTGATCATGTTAAGGACTTTTGTCTGTACTGTAGTGTCATTGGTCATTCTAGATTGGAAGAGCTCATTAGATATTTAATATCTATCAGTCCTACTTTTTTCACCATCAACTACTTGATGTGAAGGAATATAGTAGGAGCATCCATAGTTTCATGCTGACGCTGAAGCTCTTTACTCATGGATGTGAGCATGATGCATTGAGTCAACTGTGCATCATCTTGCCACTTTCTAAAAGTAGCAATCTTTCCTAAGAGGCATTATCTACAACCATTGCAGGGGTAGGCGTATTAAGGACATAAGATATCTTTTTAGCCGTGAGAACTTTTCTCAAATTCCTTAACCAATCCGTTTAATTCGGTCCGATTAATTTAGCATCTAATATGCTAAGCAGTGATAGTAATTTTAGACATTGTAAAATTCTATAAATAAATTTGTACTTAACAACATTTAGCATACATTCTTTTATTAATTACCAAAATAAATTAGGTCTTGTTTTAAATTGGTATCTCCCACTATTTTGATCAAACTATATCACCCTCACTTATATAGTTCGGCAAAATCTAATTAAAGATTTGCTAGTGAGAATAAGGATCCCATTTCAAATGTATATAGCCTTGTGGTGACACAACAAACTATATATAAATAAATAGGTAGACAACTCTTTTCAATTACATCAACTATGCAACTCCTTATATTTTGCCTCTTAGATCATAATGGTCAAGTGTGTGCAAATCCGAACTAAAATAATTTAATTTAAGTCTAACCTAGCACTCTATATATTCAAAAAAGAAAAATATTGTCCTTGTGGTGACACAACAAAATAATATTGTTCAATTTTCTTTATAGCATCAAATGTAATAAAATTAACATCTCAAAGAATTAAGATAAGCATTGTGGTGACACAACAAACTTATAATAATTAATTGATACTCTATTATTTTTATCATGCTAGAAGGCAACGTTCGATATTCTAAATATCTTTGAACGCTTAGGACTTAATAAAAAATTTGAGGGGTTTGCATGTAATTAATTTGTCTCATCTTGTTTAGCGCGCATGCACATATATATATAAAATACGCGTCATATTAATTAACATGTGAAGCATGTTTGTATAATATATAATATATGTATAGTATAAGCATGCACATATAGAATACTATACTATACCCGGATTGATTATGGACTTTTATTCTAGTTTGGTTCACTAGAGCCACCAAGTGAACCAAAAGGTCAAACCCTAAGGGTGCAAGAATTAATATTTAAATATAACTATTACATTTAAACTCGAGCTCCATTACAAACGGGTCTTCAAGCGCTCCTTGCTCCTTGATCTCTAATTCTTCAAAATTAATTCTAACTATTCATATTACAAAACTATTTAAAATAAATAGAAACATTGATCAGCAGTCAAGAGAAAGTACATAGGAAGGAGTTAGAATTTACATTAAGAAAAATTAAAGAAGACGAGGTACGCAGACCCCATTTAATAAAACCCATATATTCATGCATCCAACTAAAATAAAATTCAATCACATTGGTCAATAGTCCATAATCAATCCCATTTATTATCATACACATCACCATATGCATCAATAAATAACATTCATCTCATGAATAATAAACATTCAATATATATATTGATATCATTTAATGGGCAAATTTAGTTAGTATAAAATCTAATTTTGAATCAAAATAAACTCTTTTATTTTAATCCAAATTTAAATCAAAATAAACCTTTTTTATTTTAATCAAAATCTTTAATTAAAATAAACTCTTTTATTTTAATTAATTATGGAATCCAATTCCAAGTAAAAAAAATTTTCTTTATTAGAGGAAACACGAATTCTCTTTCCTATTCACAAATAAACTATTTTATTTTGAATAATATAAAATCTTATTTCATATCTAAATAAACTCTTTTATTTAAGAAAATACGGATTATGTTTCCTATTCACAAATAAACTCTTTTATTTTGAATAATATGAAATCTTATTTCATATCTAAATAAACTCTTTATTTAAGGAAACATGGAATCCAATTTTAACTCCAATTAGTTATCATGGAATCCAATTCTAACTCTAATAAGTTAGCATGAAAATCAATTTTAAAATTAAAATAAACCTTTTTATTTTAATATTAAAATAAATTTTTTATTTTAATTATAAAATTATTAAAATATATATTACATATACATAATATATATTTCGATAATATTATATATATATAATACATATATTACCGAACCAATTCTTGTTTAAAGTGAATCACTTATTCACTTTACAGGATTCACATGTTCTTATATATATGTAATCCAGATGAAGCCTTCTTGGTGAATCCCATAATATATATATATATATATATATATATATATATATATATATATATATATATATATATAAAAATCAATTTCCAAAAAAAAATCACAGACTCAGCGAAATCAAAAGAGATTAGGTCGGGATTACCGTTTTTTTAAAATAAATTTCATACAACAAATTATGCAAAATTAAATAGTTCTAAACACATATCAAATTAAAATAATTAATAATTCGCATAAAGGTTTGGCTCTGATGCCACTGTTAGGTTTATAATATTCATGAACGCAATCAAATTGAATAAAATAAGCAAAAACGTGTAAAAATTAGAGTTTAAAATTTTACAAATCATATACCCAGATCATCCTTTATGCGCAATTATTAATTAAACGAAAATATGAAGAACAAAAATCATACCCTTGAAGATTCGAACTTCTTCAGGTACAAGTTCACCTCCAATCCTTTTCGCGTTCAACTTGAATCCACCAAGTTTTGTTTCTTTCTTTGATCAACGTTAGCCACCCAAGTGTTTGCCCTCTAGAGGTGATCCACCAAGGAAGAAGAAATATTCAAGAAGAAGGGCGGTTGGCTAAACCCTAGTTTTCTATCTCTATAAAAAAGAACGTACTCTCCAACTATTGGAATTGCGTATATTGTGAAAAAGTCAACAACAACTCTGCACCCATAATAAGACTCCTCTTAATTATAGATGTAGGCAACCCTCCTTAACAATTAAGGAATTGGGCTTTATTTTAATTAATTAGGCTCCTAATCTTATTAGGAATAATTAATTAAACTTTTAATTAATTAGCCTATTAATCTTATTAGGAATAAATGAGAGTACTTTTATTAATTAATTCCCAAACTCCTTTAAGAATTAAATAATAACAATAGTAATAATAATAATAAGACCCCTCTTAATAATTTATATTTAATATTTCCAAAATATTAAATAATAAATATTAAGCTATTTAATTTATTCTATCACCATAGATTAAATTAAATATGCTTAACTTATTATTACGATTATGCCATTAACTTCTTAAATAATTATTCTTCCTTTTATGGTGTGACCCTTTAGGTTCTCCATATTAAACCGGTTGTGAATAAATCAATTAGAACAATTCTAATCTTATTTAAATAAATAAATTAAACTATTAATTTATTTAAATAAATAATATTTATTCTACAATAGGGATAAGCCTCCCTAGCGATTAACGACTTTTCAGATAATATAGATTTCAACATTAATCATAAAAGAACCTTTGAGTACATAGTTACCGTACAATTCAATCCTTCCACCATACAATATCCCAATTAAATATAAGACATGGAATTACTGTCAAGTCTTATTTTATTTAATTATATGTATTTCGATCCTTAAATGCATAACTCCAAATAATGCAAATTAGAAACTCCTTTCTAATTTCATTCTGCCTTGGCTAAGGACTACTGGGTTGTCATTTATCGAATCACATAGGACATTTCTCTTCTTTTACTAGAAGCGGTAGATTCTTTATTGATCATACATTATTTCCATGTACAACTTATTATACCCAAGTATACCCTTTGATATACCCTAAAGGTCTTAAGGAATAAGTCAAAGTATAACTCATCATACACAAGATACTATGATAATCTCAAGTCCGATGATCACTTGTACTACTATCACTACAGAAATTCTTATTGACAGGCAAATAAAACTCCATTAGGTATTCCTTAGCGAGCCACGTTCAGTCAACTTATTCTCTAATAAGCACCTACATACTTGATTTAGTGTTTCCACACAAATGATCATGAGATCAATCATCCTCATCCAATGAGCAAGCAACGTATGTACCAATCTATCCGGATTCACTAATCTCCAATTTAGTAGTCCAAAGATTGAGAACTATTTTAGTTTTAAGCTTTCTAAGAATTTAGATCTCATTAGAATGATCATCATCATTATTCTAAAAGGATTGCTTAAAACTATGGGTTTATCACATATTATAAAACAGAATCATGTAGATAATTAAAAGCCTTTAATAAATTAATACCTTTTATTAATAAATGAATAAGATTGTTTACAAAATATATCCTTTATCATCAAACATGATTGGCTTGTGTCCATACTACTTTCAGTTCCTTCTTATCCAAGATTTTAACAGGTACATCTTCATATGTTAAATCTTCCGCTATCTCGTCCAGTTCTAAATCAATAATGTGGTTCAGGTTTTTCACATATTTACGTAACATAGATATGTGAAAAACGTTATGAACACGAGACATACTTTGCGGTAAGGCGAGTCTATATGCCACAGTTCCTACTCAATCGAGGATTTCAAATAGACCAATAAAATTGAGGGTTTGAGCTTTCCTCACTTTGTCGATTCTCGCTTTTAGAATAACGACTTCTTGTACTTTCTTTTTCATATTTATCAGTTCCGGGTCTGTAGCTTGAGTGACTTTAACTTTATCGATTAAAGTCGATTCTATTCGTATATTTGACATCATCATGTGGGTCCCTAGAGTCTTTAATTCTATCTCCATCATTTGTAAGTCATACGAAATGGGTCTTTGTGTTAACGTCGCACTCGTAACCGCATACGATCTTCTACTCAACGCGTCAACTACCGCATTCGCTTTTCTATGATGTTATTGAATGGTATAGTCGTAATCTTTCAATAACTCGAGCCAGCGTCTTCGGTGCATGTTACGTTTGTTTTGGTTGAAGAAATATTTGAGGTTTTAAAAATGGATTTTGTACCGGGTTCAAGGTCAATACAAAATTTGATTTCACGCTCTGGGGGTAGGCTAGGAAGTTCTTCGGGGAATACGTTAGGAAATTTATTAACAATAGAAATATCATTCAAAATTGTGACTCTCATCCAAGAGTTGGATAGCACATCACATTGATACCTATCAACTTGCCGTCGTTATTCACTGCGTCTCTTACGGAAAGTCTGGCTTCAGTGCATCCCATACAAGAAAGTCACCAGCAAAAGGCTCGGGGCACTTTACTTATAGCTTGATATGACAGTGATTGACTTTAGTGGTTTGGTTACTTGAATTCACATAATAGGTTGGTTAGGAATATGAAGGCTAACAACCTTAAGAAAACAATCAATTTTAGCATGATGAGTAGTTAACCAGTCAATTCCTAAAATCACATCAAAGGCAAGTATTTTCAAAGAGATAAGATCGACAGGTAACATGAGGGTGCTGATTTAAATCAAACAAGATTTATAAACAGTGGAAGTAACGAAGGTTTCTCCTAACGAAGTTTCAACAGATAAGTCAAAGTCTAATTTCTTTGGAGTCAAATTTAAACGTTGAGCGTAAGTAGGTGAAATAAAAGAGTGGGTTGAACCGATATCGAATAAGGTATAGATTTTGTAAGAGTTTATGATTAGGTTACCCGTGATAACTCCGTTCGGGTTCCTAGTCGCAAAAAATGCTCTCCCTTAAACTACCGACTCTGACTTGTCTGGGACATCCTTTGGCGTCACCATCCTAGCTGGACTTGACTTCACTACACGACAAAATCGAGCTAGGTGACCTTCTCTTCCGCAAGTGAAACATGTGTTGGGTTGCTGCGTTATTCTTCAATGATCTTTTGTTTGTCGACTTCGGGGATAGTCGATTTCTCAAATTTTTAATTTTTAGGCGTTCATACTTTTTCTCCAGATCGGCAGTTTCCTCCAGTAGGTTTCTCATTCTCTGGTGTAGTTCCTCGAACTGGTATTTGAGGGTTATGTAAGCCTTTCACAAGGCTTCTTTATCGTTTTTCAGCTCGGCCCGTTGGATAAGAAGTTTTTCCTTCTACTCGGTGAGCTCGGAGATCTTCCATTTCAATTCTTTTACTTCTAATGTCAGTGCATCAGAGTGGAGTCAAGTGGTGTTGTGTTTGCCTCTTTCTTCCATCAATTCGAAAGAAGATTTTTCAAGTTCTATTTGAAGGCGTTCGGCTGTAGCTTCAAGTTCTTTCTTCCGAGTTGATATCTATTCAACTCGGAGTAGCAGACGACCAAAAGATGATAATGCCTGAAGAATTATATAAGTAAGGTGATTAATTTTTAAAATTGAATGAGAAAATTTAAATGTTCTTAATTACCCGACCTGTGTGGACAGCCGTGGCGATTACTAGGTCTTCGGGTTTGAGGCCCTCAAACTTTTCATCGACTCCAGGCAGGACAAAGGGGTTGGAATTCTCATATAGAAAATTGTGAGGCATGTCTTGTGGCCAGGCTGTGTTTAAAAATCATCAGGGTGGATTTGCAGAAGAGGTGGGTTCTTCGGGGGGAGGAGGAGGAGTGATGAGGTTGGTTTCGTTTGTTCGAGTTCTTTTCAGAGGAGGTTCGGCTACGGTTTCGTCGGGTTAGATTTCAAATGGAGTTTTTTGGGCAGTTTTGCGTTCGAGAATTTGGGGGGCAATATCAGTGGTGATAGGAACTTCAGAAGTTGAACATGGGAGTGATGTGGATGTTTTGGCTTGTCATCTTCTCTCCTTTTCCATCAAAACCAGTTTATCGGATCTGGTCATGTCCAAGGATTTTTTGGTTGTAATGGTTGACGAGGTCATCGGGAAGACGGAGATTGGATTTACGGTGAGGGCACCTTTTATGGTGAATGCTGGTGTGGGGATAGGGTTGATAAGAGAAGATTGTGGAGGCTTCGGTGAGTAGGAGGGAGAAGAAGATGTGGTCGGGGGGTCATTTTTAGTCTCAGTTGGGTGATCGGTTTCATTGGTTTTTAGGATGGGGGAAGATTTTCCGACCTCAACAATTGAGAGCGGCTTGATGAGAGATATTACAAAAAAGTGGGGTCAGAATGAGTGGATATATTACATTTGTGGTTATACAACCAAGTTTGGTCGCTGAGAAGGTTGATGCTTCATTCCTTTTGAGGGAGTTTATCGATGAGTGATATATTAGTTCTTCAAGATGACTTCGGGGGGAATAATAGAACACGAAGTTGGGCCTGGTAGCTTCAACCCAATTTGGCAGTTGATGGATGTTGGGTCCTCGGATGTAGAACCATTGCGAGTGTCATCCTTTATTGCTTGAAGGGGTCTTCATCATGGTTTGTTTTTCTATTCGCTTGCATTGTTGTTTGCTTATTTGGCAGAACCCTGCCTCCCTAGAATGACTCATGGAATATAGGGTGAAGGAGAAGTCAATGCAAAGAGGAATGCCACATTCATGACAAAAGGCGATACAAGTGATGATGTGGATATAGGAGTTTGGCACGAGCTGGGTAAAGCCAAATCCTATAAATCCCAATATGGTAACAATGAAGACATGAAAGAGGAGACGAACCCCATATATGAGGGTAGAAAGGGAGATATCAATCCAACCATTAGGGCGAAGGTAAATTATGTGTTCAGGAAGGGATGATCGAAGTTCGTAGGTTGCTAGGATTCAATATAAATTACGAATTTCAAAAAGGGATTGATTATCATTGGTAGAAATAGTGTTGATATGGGCGAAAGTATCTTCGTTGAAATATTCCTTTTGCATTTTTTGGGTTTCAAGCTCAAGTTTGGTTGGGCTGGTGGCTGGGGGGCTGAAGAGGTAGTGGTGGTTACTGTAGTAGCTTCGGTAAGGATGATGTTGATTTCGAAAGAAGCTGGGGCAGCCATGGGTGGTTTAGATGTTTAGAGAATCGGAGGTAGCTTCACCGGAAAACAGGGAGTTGCAGTTAGCAAAAAAGGTTATATAGGGAACTTGTTTTGAAAATTAGATTTGGAAATGCATGTGACGATTAACTTTGGGCGTGAAAGTTTTGAAGTAACTAATTGACCCTTTGTCTTCACACGTTTCCCTAAATGCGGCGCATTACATGGTTAGATGGTAATGATGGTGGGTCATTGCGTTAAGTGTGGGGTACGAAACCGATGTGTCCAACTTTGGATTTTACGTTGGATATTCAATTATTGGGCTTTAAATGTTGAACCCTTTCATTAAATGTCCCATTATAATAAAAGACTGGGGACAATATTGGGGCATGATTATTTGGGCTCATATAATTTGGTGGGCCATAGTACACGTAAAGGAAGTCTCCCCACATAAGAATTTATTTTGGGCAGTTGGAGAACTTTAAGTAATCTAAGATTCCTAACTATATTTAATTTTCAATTCCTAAGGAAAGAGTCGGGGTAATATTCGACTTCCTTTCTTTAAGGAGATTCAGTTTTGTCCCATTAAGTGTCCATCCTATTGAGAAATTCTATTTCCATATGAGGATAGGCATGTAGGAGGAAGGCTACACCATAATTCTTAGGTGTCTCATTATTTTCTAGCACTAAAGTTTAATATCTCAATTGTTAACCTTATTAGCATGTACTTATTTTCATACCGAAGCTATCTCCCGGCGGCCAAAGCTGTCAAGTTTCTCCGTGTGACTTCGTTTTTGTGCGGGATTGGACACGTTATTGGTGATTGAGACTCGTGGACAAATTTTGGCGTTACCAGGTTGGTTTAATGAAGGTACAAGATTCATCAATAAAAGCTAGTATTAGTAAACCAATGATTTAACCCCGGCAATTGTCGTAGTGGTTTAAAGGAGGTTTCGGGCGACCTGTAAACTCGAACATCTTGGGATCGAATATCACCAGCAGCAATTTGTTAATAGTGTTAAATGGTCTCACAGGGTCACAGACTGCCAGCGCAAACTAGTTCAAAGAAAAGGAAGGCACGGGCTGGGGGATTAGTCAAACTGCGATTGAGAAACATATAATTCTGTGTATGTGCACACCTAGAGGGGGGGTGAATAGGTGTTTAAGCTAAAACTGATAAACGGCGAAAACTTTTTATAACTTTATGCTACAGGTATAATTCAGACAGCTACGCCTGTCTGCTTTAGTGTCTGCTTTAGCTCATGTTCTTCGTTTCTTATTATCAGACAGCTAGACCTGTCTGCTTTAGTGTCTGGATTAGTGGCGTGAATAACAAAAAGTGCAGAACGTGAATGACAATTAAAGAGATAAACAGAAGTAAAAATCACACCAAGATTTTTACGTGGTTCAACCCCTATCCTCTAATCTAGTGGCCTAATCCACGTCCAATCCCAACTAGGATTGGAGACTCTTTTTATTAAACTTAATATTCAATTAAATACAATAAAAAGAACTCCCTGTTACAAAGAAGTTTTTCACTGATGGACACCTCTGCCCCTTTTGCACCTCTGCAACCTTTCTCACCACTGAGACCTTTGAAGCTTCCTTTGAACAGACTTACTACTATCAACTACACTTGTACTCAGAATACAAACTTTGTGATTACAAGAATATTATCAGCCCACAATAAAATAAGAGTGATGAAATATAAAGACTGTAACTAAAGTTGACTTAAGAGCTTTCTGAGTTTGAATGGTATATGCTAGTGTTGCTCTTCTTAAGTCTCTACTTCCAATGCCGTGCAAAATTTATAGAGAAAGGAACAAACGGCTAGAAGAAAATAGTTAGCATTAATCATGGAATAAAGATATGATTACTTAATTTAAGGAGCTAACAAAGGATATCAAATCAGATAAGATTTACATGCTTGAAATAGAATTTCAAATTCAAAATACAAACAAACTTCCTTAATTAAATTATCACCCACGAGATATACTGATGAACAGAGGAGCCCATTTGGGCTAGCAACAAATCTTCCTTGATAATATCAGTTATACCAACATACCTTAATAAACTCCAATCCAAAACTTCATTGATATCCTCCAAAACAAATCTTCCATAATTTTAAAAACATTCCAACTTACCAACGGAAAGAAATCAATGATAATAAATCATGCAATACCCATAACTAATGCATGTCAATTATAATATAATAACACACCATGAACCATGCACACTTAAATTAGTCATCAATCAAAACATCATAAATTCAAAAATCAACATTCTCCCCCTTTTTGATGATGACAATTTATGCACCAACATGCTCCCCCTAAGTATATGTCTCCCCCTAAATTTATGCATATTAAGGAGCAAAAGAAAATTACTTTATCTAAATAACCATCATTGCATATTCCAGCATAATATATTATCTCAATATCAACATGAATACCAATTCAAACCAAGTTAAATATACCCAAATATCTCTTCCCCTTTGTCATTATCAAAAAGAAATAAATCATCAAGTTATATCTCTCCCCCTTTGTCATCAACAAAAAATAATTCATATAATTAGTTATCTCACCCCATTTTGCAAATTGAAAGAATTAAGCATAAAGAATGACATTGGAGCAAGGTTATAACAAAATCACATATAGCAAGTAAACAATATAATCATACCTTTGTGATTTGTTACCTACATATTAACATTTTGTTACCAGTAAAAATCTTGATAGCTGTTGTGCTCCTTAGTGTAGATTTGACTTTTGTATTTTCAGAATCAAAAAATCTCTTCACTAGCTCTCCTTTTGGTCATCCCAATGTTGATGTCTTTAAAGCTCAGGTTAGGAGGATAATTTTTCACTGTTCTAGATGATCTAGGAAGCCTTACTGCAGTCATTTGCTTTTTAGGTTCAGGTTCTAAAATGTCAAGCTCCACATCAAACTGATCATCAAATTTTTCTTCTAATACAGACGGGTTGAGCTGTCTGACGTTAGGCGTCTACATGTCTGCATTTTCAACTAAAATAGATGACTCAGGTTGTCT
The DNA here is from genome assembly GCA_016801055.1 of Panax notoginseng. Classification (NCBI taxonomy): domain Eukaryota; kingdom Viridiplantae; phylum Streptophyta; class Magnoliopsida; order Apiales; family Araliaceae; genus Panax; species Panax notoginseng. Next base: position 182,612,163 of record CM029019.1, read on the forward strand.
AATTTCATTTGTTTGCTGTCCACGTTCATCTGATTTTTCTTCTGATGCAGACGGCTCAGGCTGTCCGGATTGAGCTGTCTGTTTTCCACTAAACAAGTTGTCTTTACCTGCAGAAAAGATTTTGCCAAATAATTTATAGGTAACTTACTCTCTCAGTATCATCCATCTCCTTTTTGATCTTGAGACACCTACAAAATAAACAAATAGTCTCTATCTTTTTGGTACCCAAATCTTCTTGGGTCCTTTTGGGTTAGTAGCATATAAATCACTTTTCTTTACCCAAACTTGTTTTATTTTTATTTTATTACAATTAGTATTAAAATGACCTTTAAAACCACATTTTTTACAAGTAACAAACGGTGAACAATAAAGTGGTTTATGCCTTGATTTACTATTAATCATTCTAATATTATTATTAGTCCTATTTTTTACATTTTTAATAGGATTATACCCAATCCCTTGCTTATCAAGACTGGACCTTTGTGCCCCTAACATAACATTTAGGTTCTCTTCTCCTTGTACAAATTTAGCAAGATCATTTTTTAAAGATGCTATTTCTGCATTTATTACATTATCATCATGTTGCATATTCATAATTTTTCCATCATTAAAAGCATCTATGCATACATCTCTCATTTTCAATTTTTCTTTTAAAATTTGATTTTCATTTTTAAGACATTCATTTTCTTTTCTTTCTTCAATAAGTGACTCAACTTTATTCATTAGCTCATTTACGCAGTTCTTAAAATAAGCAGTTTTCTTTTTAAGCCTTTGATTTTCATTTTGTAAAGCAATATAATCAGGCATAGATATTTCAAAAGCTTCATGAAAATTTGTTACCTCAAGTTGATCATCGTCTTCTAGTTCCATGAAACATAATTGGCCAATTTCTTCATCTTGTTCTGTTTTGGACTTGCTCCTTGGAGTTGAGATGCCTTCTTGATTCTTCCTTTGTTTCTTTCTTTGAAGTAGTCTCTCGAGTTTTCTTGAGAGCTTTTCAATTTCTTCATCAAAATCTTCATTATTGCCTTCTATGTAGCTTTCAGCTTGTAGAGCCAAGGTCTTCTTCTTAGGTGCCTCATCTTCTTCATCGTAAAATTTTAATTGGTTTTCAAACTCTTCAAGTTCTCCAAATAAGGTAAGAGTTTCCATTGTGCTAATTGTGACCGAGTCTTGAAGTGTAGTAACCTTTGGAGCGAATCGCTTTGGCATAACTCTGAGAAGCTTTCGGTTGATTTCCTTTTGATCAATCTTTCGTCCGAGCATGCTTAGAGAATTCATTAGAGTAAGGATTCTTGCTTGGGCATCTCTAATTGATTCATTTTTTTCCAATTTGAATAGTTCATATTCGTGCATTAACATGCTCAGTTTGACCTCCTTCACTTTAGTAGTTCTCTCGTGGCTCATGATGATTGTGTCCCAAATTTCCTTAGCCGTAGTACAAGAAGATACTTTATCTATCTCTGACTGAACCATGCCACTTAAAAGTGTATTCATGGCCTTGGAATTATAAGATACCATATACAATTCATTTGGGTCCATTTTCATGAGATTCTTTGGCTTGCCATCATCATGTCGCGGAATGACTGGTCCATTTTCGACCACCCACCATTCCCATGGGTCACGGTTAAGAAAGATCTTCATTTTGAACTTCCAAAAGTTGAAGTTCTCACTTCCAAACAACAGCGGTGGCCTACTTGTGGACTGACCTTCTTGAAAGTTTAGGTGTGCCATAGGATCTTCCCCTACGACCTGCAACGATCAATATTAGTAGAGCCTTGCTCTGATACCAAATGTAATTCTGTGTATGTGCACACCTAGAGGGGGGTGAATAGGTGTTTAAGCTAAAAGTGATAAACGGTGAAAACTTTTTATAACTTTATGCTACAGGTATAATTCAGACAGCTACGCCTGTCTGTTTTAGTGTCTGCTTTAGCTTATGTTCTTCGTTTCTTATTATCAGACATCTAGACCTGTCTGCTTTAGTGTCTGGATTAGTGGCGTGAATAACAAAAAGTGCAGAACGTGAATGACAATTAAAGAGATAAACAGAAGTAAAAATCACACCAAGATTTTTACGTGGTTCAGCCCCTATCCTCTAATCTAGTGGCCTAATCCACGTCCAATCCCAACTAGGATTGGAGACTCTTTTTATTAAACTTAATATTCAATTAAATACAATAAAAAGAACTCCCTGTTACAAAGAAGCTTTTCACTGATGGACACATCTGCCCCTTTTGCACCTATGCAACCTTTCTCACCACTGAGACCTTTGAAGCTTCCTTTGAACAGACTTACTACTATCAACTACACTTGTACTCGGAATACAAACTTTGTGATTACAAGAATATTATCAGCCCACAATAAAATAAGAGTGGTGAAATATAAAGGCTGTAACAAAAGTTGACTTAAGAGCTTTCTGAGTCTGAATGGTATATGCTAGTGTTGCTCTTCTTAAGTCTCTACTTCCAATGTCGTGCAGGATTTATAGAGAAATGAACAAACGGCTAGAAGAAAATAGTTAGCATTAATCATGGAATAAAGATATGATTACTTAATTTAAGGAGCTAACAAAGGATATCAAATCAGATAAGATTTACATGCTTGAAATAGAATTTCAAATTCAAAATACAAACAGACTTCCTTAATTAAATTATCACCCACGAGATATACTGATGAACAGAGGAGCCCATTTGGGCTAGCAACAAATCTTCCTTGATAATATCAGTTATACTAACATACCTTAATAAACTCCAATCCAAAACTTCCTTGATATCCTCCAAAACAAATCTTCCATAATTTTAAAAACATTCCAACTTACCAACAGAAAGAAATCAGTGATAATAAATCATGCAATACCCATAACTAATGCATGTCAATTATAATATAATAACACACTATGAACCATGCACACTTAAATTAATCATCAATCAAAACATCATAAATTCAAAAACTAACAAAACCCCACATTATAAAAAAAATGATAATTTAATCCCATGAAACACTACAAGAAAAATAAGTTTTCAATTGAATTCTTTTATGTAGTGAAAAACTATATTTCCAAATATTGCTCTCACCCTTTTATTTTCCATGCAGAACAACAGAACCAAAAGCATAAGTTCATTTTGAGGTATACTATAAAGTCGTAACCTGTTTTATTTTAACTCGGCTTATTCTTAATTTTTAAAATAAAAAAAATATTACGAATAGAAAATGTTCTTTATGTGGAACGGAGAGAAAAGCAATGTGGAGAGTCAGCACTGGATATAGTATATTAATTTTAATTTACTCAACGAAAATACATAAATATATAGAAAAATAATTCATAGCTTCCGTTAGTTATGTGCACTATTCTAGCTAACTCATCTCCTACCGTTCAATCGAAAATTTAAGGGGCTGAGTTGGGGCTAGCTGCTACTCCCTCTAGCGGCCATCCAAATTCTTTATGTTGGTCGCTACTCCCTCTAGCGGCCAATCAAAATGACCGTGTTTTGACTGGTCGCTAGAGAGAGTAGCGGCCAACATAAAAGAATTTGGCTTAATCAAGGACTTAAAATAATTATAATTTAAATTAAAAAAATATAGCTAATTAATACTCCACTCTCTAATTGGTGCACAAATATAAATATTTATAAAACGAGTAGTAGACTAATATAAGGAATAGTACTTGATTAGGTAATTTGGGAACAGTAGTTGAATACGTAATTTGTTTGAGTAGTAATATAATATAAACTCAATCACTATTCTTTATATTTTAATTATAAACAAAAAATAATGATTGAGTTTATATTATATTCATGATCAAATAAATTACGTATTCAACTATTATTCCCAAATTACATAGTAAAGTACTATTCCTTATATTAGTCTACTACTTATTTTATAATTCTTTATATTTGTGAACCATTAACGAGTGGAGTATTAATTAGCTATATATTTTTAATTTAAATTATAATTATTTTAAGTCCATGATTAAGCCAAATTCTTTTATGTTGGCCGCTATTCCTTCTAGCGACAAGTCAAGATGCAGTCGTTTTGACTGGCCGCTAGAAGGAGTAGCGGTCAACATAAAAAAATTTGACTAGCTGCTAGAGGGAGTAGCGACTGGTCCCAACTCAGCCCCTTAGATCTTCCATTGAACGACAGAAGATGGGTTAGCTGGAATAGTGTCCATAGCTAACGGAAGCTATGAATCATTTCCCATATATATATATATATATTCTGAAAAAGTCAAAGTCGAAGTATGGCTTTCAAATTAATTTATGTATTAGTAGATGTTAAAGGGAGTGTGATGCCATACGCAAAAAGGAAAAAAAGAAGAGAGTCATACAATGGCATAGAAACAAAATTTTTGCACATTTTTCTTAATTCTTGATCGGAATCTATGCATCTCTATCAGTAAAGAATCAAAAGGAAAAAAAAGAATCAGAATTGATAAATAATTCCAAAATAACACTCCATGGCAGCCTACAGATCAAACAAACAAACAGCTAATTAGGCAAAAAGGGAAAAATAAAATTTAAGAAAAAGAAAAGTAAAGCAAACAAGCAACTATAATCCAAACAACATTTTTCATTTTTTTCCAGTTGCTCCAATAATTGACATAGGCAGTGGGATCAGACACTCGACCCTTCATTCTCTGTAGAGCATTCAATTTGTGTGGGTCGAGATTGATCATATGTAGCGCATTCATTTGCTATATCGGTTTCATTACGGGTTTGATAAGATAAGAATGTTAAAGAAACTTCATTTTGATCAGATGCATAGAGTATTCAAATATGAATTCAGATTTGTTGTCCCTTTTTCTATCTTTTATAAATCAAAAAATTTATTTCATTCTAAACTTCGAATTAATAGTTAACTCTCTTATCCATTGCTCTGTCTAAACTTCATTCTAAAATTTATCCATTGTTCCGTCTGATCTTATCTTAAGTACCAAGTTTATCAATTTAAAAAGTTAATTGTAAATTAATAGTCAAGTTAAATTTAGAAACAACATATAACATGGAATAAAAGATAAGACACAGGATAAATAGAAGATTTTGACTATCAAACAATTATACTTTTTGACGACATGCCACACACATTACAAACTTACAGGGAGCACATTCAAAAACTAATCTCCCAATGCCAATATTACTAGTACCACAACGGCCACACGTGGCTTTCTTAATTTTATTTTGGACAAATGTGAGGTGGTGGGGGTGGAGATTGTCAACTTTAACAGTAGCCCCAAACTTCATATTTGAGTAAATATCATCACGAAGGAGGCATCCAACATGAAAGGACATATCACAATCGCGACAATGATAAAACCAATAGTTCGGATTTATATATATTGAGCACACTTCACAGTCGAATTCATGTGGATGATCTTTGACAGGCGGAAACATCAAGTGGAGTGGATGTGGGTCCCATCTGTGCATGACTGTACGTGGCATAATAGCACGACTTTTTCTTAGGTAAAAATTGCAAGTTTCACATCCAAATCCGAAACCTGAATATTGATACTCACTTACACTGCATTTCGAGATTTTAAGTTGCTTAAGGGGGTGTGTGTGAACTTCATGTTTGATCTTATTGGGCAGTGAAGCACACACGATATCTATGTAGAATTTGCAGAGCTTACAATAATAGACTATGCCGTTGCAATACTTTTGGCAAAAATCACATTTAAAGAATTGATGAGGACTAGTATATTGACCTTTGACCAACTTGTGTTCTAGGTGAGATGGATGTTGCAACACTTTCGGCAGCTCGGCACAATATTTGTGCAGAAAGTATTTACATTGCAGACAACCATAGAATGGATCGGCGGTGAGAGGTTGCACACACCCATCACATTGCATTACCTCATTTTTCATCTCATTATTATTCCTTTTAAATTCATGAAAAAGGATTAGTGGGTGATCTTTATGTGCCCAATGATTGATATGATCACCTGTTATTGTTGAGGTATCATTTGTAAGACTAATGTCCTTGACAAATTGGCATATTAATGAACGAAGAGAGGCTTCATCAGGTATTGGGAAGAGCATCAAATTCTCGTCATCAGCTTCATAAATATTCTCATTCTCACTACATTTGAAACCAAGAAAAAAAGAAAGGTAAATTAAGAATCTTTAGCAAGAAGAAAGAAGCCAAGTTAGAATAAAAAAAATCACAGAAAATAAAAATATGACAGGAAGATAATGAACCTCAACGTCAAAGGTTCTGCCGTCTTTGTTGAAGTAGCGCATTTGATGTGGGCAAAAAATCTACAATCTGCACAATAATAAATCCAATAGTTCGGAAAAAGTTTTCTGTTGCATATACTACAATTTTGCCCGAAAGTACGATATTGTTCGGGAAGAGAATAGGCAAGGACAAGAGGGTGATCTTCGTGAAATTGACATTTGAGGGTGGTTGTTGCGGACGCACAACTCTTGTGTAACCAGAATAGACAGGTGGTACAAAAGTAGGAGAAATCTTTATCTTCTGTGTGGCAAGCATCACATCTGAACAAGGCTTCCTGAGGCATTAAAGTTAATGGGTGATTGTGGGATTCATGATGAAAGTCGCGATCCTGCAAAGCACATGTCAAACAAACGTCAAACTCACAACTTACACACTGATAGGTGAACCACTTCCAACCCTTGACGCAGCAGACATTACAAATGCAAGACCGGCTGCGATACTGTGGATGTGAATGCAGGATAAGAAGGTGATCTTGGTGCCTAGGATATTCAAGTTCTTGGGGCAATTCCGCACATGTTTTGTGTAGAAAGAAATTGTCACAATCACCTTCGGTTCTATTATCACTAGTATTACTAGTGCTGCAACTATAGGTTGATTCACCTATGAGTATTGATTTATTGCACCCACAACAATTAACGTCCTCCTGAGCATGATCCTCAACGTTGAGGATCAACGGATGCTCATGGCTAAAGTGTTTAAGTTGCTCCATCTCAATACGTGAGTACGGTTAAAATTAAGACAAGGAGACAAAGAGAAGAGGATTACAATTGGCAAGACAGTTGTGAAAATTTTAACACCAAGAACTCATCATATAAAGCAAAGTCTACCACCAAGTCTTTGTACATATATGTATATAGGACAAATAGTATTTATCTTAAACACAAAAAAAATGGTTTGAAAAATGATATGTAATTAGAAAATGAAAAGTAATAAGTGAAAGGGAAAGAGAAAGAGAAATGAAAATTGGGAAGTTAGAATGGAATAGCAAAGTCTACTATCTAGTCTTTGTTTATGTTCTAAATATATATTAAGTACAAAAATTTAATATAAAATATTTTTCCTGCTTGATCACGCAGATCAAAAAAATAGATAAACAAATAGAAAACTTGATCACAAAAGTCCATTTTGATTGGACATTAAAACCACTTGTAATACAATATCAGTAATGCGTACGGACAGAAAAGTTGGACCGGTCCAATTTTTTTTATTTTTTATTTTTTTTTGTTAGTGACCCTTAAAAAATGTATAGTATTTATTCCAACAGGAATTTTTACAAAATATAGTGTTTTAGGTGTAATTTGGATACATATACAAATACAGGGTTATACAGCTTTTTAAGGGTCACTAGCAAAAAAAAAAAAAAAAAAAAAAAATTGGACCGGTCCAATTTTCCGGTCCAACTTTCCTGTCTGCCAAGACTTATTCATACAATATTAAAGTGTGAAAATGTGTGAAATAGATTCCATTAATTAAATAAATAAGGTAAATGATATTTCCACAACAGTTTTTGATATTTTCACACGCAAAGTGTCACTGTAGATGTAAAAATCATCACTATAGGATCTATAGCGACACTTTTCGTGTGAAAATATCAAAAATTGTTGTGGAAATATCATTTCCCATTAAATAACTTTTATGTGTTGTGATTAAGAAACCTTACCAATTACAAAACTTTATGAATATAAAACTTGCTTTGATTTAGCATCACTATATTTTATTGCTGGAGTCAACTCTATGTTTACACCAACTAATTACTTTTATTATAGATTCGTTCCAAGTCTAATTACTTATCCAAACAAGGTGTAATATTTTATTAAGTTTGTTGTTTAGACGCCTCATGTAGAAAATTTGATATATATGCATTTAGGAATCGTAATTGCTGTTAAGTGTACTTTCGATGATGACTAAATGATTCAAAAGGATGTTATTGAGAGAAGAATGCTCCCTTTGTTCTAAATATAATATTATTATTTAGTATAAGATTAATTGTTCACAAATCATATTAAACTTGGGCTTAAAAGTATCTTAATTTGACTTTAAAAATAATTTTATAATTTAAAACGGAGGAAATACTAAATTAGGTTCCGTATTATGCTAAATAAATAGAATTGTTTTAATAATCTAGTCAAGCTGCAAGTTCAATATACAAAGAACTCTCCCTTTTTTTTCTTTTCTTTTTTTCCTTCAGAAAATATAAATTAAAGTGATTGATTTTTTGAATTAAAATTGATGTGGCCAACTAAAGTTGAAATTAAATGAATTTTAAAAGTAAGTGACTTGAATTGAAACGAAATATCTAAAGGAATGACTGAATTGAAAGTTTAATATGAAATTAGGCTGAATAACATTTTTGTCCGGTTGCCACCACATTTTAAAGTCATCCTCCGTGTTCAAATTTTGACTTTAAATACTCCATCTGTTTTAAATTATAAAATTAATATTGACTTTTGAAAAGTCAATTTCAAACTCAAAATTAAGATAAATTCATTTATTTTATGTCAGTGCAATTATGATATCATAAACAATCTAAAAAATATTATTAATTATAAGATTTATTGTTTTAAAAACTTGAATAAATCGTGTCAATATCAAATTTTAAATTGTCTCAAATTGATTTTTAGAAAATCAATAGAGCCCTTATAATTCGGAACAGAGGGTGCAAACATGAACATTCATCCAACCAACCAAAACATAACGATATAAAAATAAAAGAAATTGAATAAATTCAGCAAGACCATGAATCACTTAATTACCCTCTCTACAAATATGAGCAAAAAATCACCAACTCAAAACTATTTGTTATCAAACAACAGTCTTCAAGAATGTACGAAAGGTATGAGTTATCCGGTGGCATCTTAGTAAGCCTACCAATAATATTAATATGAGAATTGTTAAATTTATACTCCCTCCGATCCTTAATATAAATCGTTTTAAAGAAATATTTTTGTTCTTTAATATAAGTCGTTTGATAATTTCAAGTAAGCATTAATTGTTTAGTTTCCAATATTACCCCAAGTATTAAATGTAACTTTGGTTCTCTCACTATCTTTTGTCCAATAAATAACAATCTCTTCTTTCAATACAAGGGCAATATAGACAATTGATATTATAGTTAATGCTATACAATTATTTCCTTAATACTTGTGCATAACTCTAAAACGACCTATATTAAGAAACGGATGGAATAATATTTTTTTATTATTTTCACAATAAAAATATTACTATAAATATATAGCGAAAACTGTCGCTGTATGATGTACAGCTCTGTTTCAATCTTATTCCAATAGGATTGTTGAAGTACAATATTTTTATTAATAGTAATATATTTTATTGTTGGAGTCACCTCTATGTTTACAATAGACCTGATAAATGATAATATGGGTTGACACCCACTAAGCAGTCCATATTAGAATTTTGCCTTTTTTAAAATGGGCTCACTCATATTCAATCATATAATATATGGGTGGCTAAAAGACAATTTACACCCCAAATTTTATATTGTTATTGATTTTTACACCCCAAATCGAAAAAGGTGTCTAAGTACACTCCAAACTTCATTATACGTAACAAAACGCACACTTTCTTCACTTAACCGGTCAAAAGTGACCGGCTAAGGCGGCAACAAAAGTTTGGGATGCAAATTGTAACAGTTTAAAAAAATTTAAACTTTTTTTAACAATTCTTTTTTAAAACAAACTAAAATTTATAACAGTTTAAAAAAAATTATAACAGTCTAAAATTTTTTTTGTTAAAAACAGTTTTAAAAAAAATTGCTAAAAGCAGTTAAAAAAAATTGTTTTGTTTTAAAAAATTTTTTATAACAGTTAAAAAAAAAGTTTATAACAGTTTAAATAAAAATTTGTTAAAAACAGTTTAAAATTTTTTTTGTTAAAAAAATTTATTTTGTTTTAAAAAATTTTTTTAACAGTTTAAAAAAAAAAGTATAACAGTCTAAAAAAATTTGTTAAAAACAGTTTAAATTTTTTTTACTAAAAACAGTTAAAACAAATTTTTTTTTATAACAGTTAAATTTTTTTTTTATCACAGTTTATAAAAAAGAATTTGTTAAAAACAGCTTAAAAGAAATAGTTAAAAACAGTTTAAATTTTTTTTTGTTAAAAACAGTTAAAAAAAATAATTTTATTTTAAAAAAAAAATTAACAGTTTAAAAAAAATTGTTAAAAACCGTTAAACAAATTTATTTTATTTTTAAAAAAATTTATAACAGTTTAAATTTTTTTTTTATAACAGTCTAAAAAAAATTTGTTAAAAACAGTTTAAAAAAATTGCTAAAAATAGTTAAAACAATTTATTTTGTTTTTAAATTTTTTTTATAACAGTTTTAGTTTTTTTTTTGTTAAAAACAGTTTAAAAAAAATTGTTAAAAAACAGTTTTAAAAAAAATTGTTAAAAACAGTTAAACAAATTTATTTTGTTTTAAAAAAAATTTATAACAGTTTAAAAAAAAAATTTATAACAGTCTAAAAAAAAATTTGTTAAAAACAGTTTAAAAAATATTGTTAAAAACAGTTAAAAAATGTATTTTGTCTTAAAAAAAAGTTTAACAGTTGGAGTATTTTAAGGAATCTTAGATTCCTAATTATACTTGATTTCTAAATATAGGAGGTGGCGTTGGGATTTGCGTCACCTTCCTTATTTTCAGGAGATCTTATACAGTCGTCCTATGAGGAATTGTAGTGAATGTGGAACTCTAATCCAATACGGGATAGGACTCTGCGAAGGTGGTGAGATTACTATAAATACAAAGCTTTACCCTGATTTTAAGGTACATACACATTATTTCTTTCTAACACTAGAGCTTTAAGCCTCCATTATTAATCTTGTCTAGCATGTACTTATTCTTACACCGGAGCTATCCCCCGTTTTTGTGCATAATTTGACGCGCTTTTGGTGATTAATTGGAGCGCGTGGACGGATCTTGGTGTTAACATTGGCGTTAGGAGGGCATTCTATTGCTGAGATTTTTCAATCACAATAAGGAGTTATCTGGAAGTAACAATGGTGAACGGTAAGACAATTTCTGGCATGGGGAGGTCGACGGCGGAAGGTTCTGTTGGACAGCGAGGTTTGGTGAAGGACATGCTAGGGCCTTCTAGAAGCATCTAAGATAGACTAGCCCCCCAAAGCCTTTCAGTGGGATCCCAGGGCCACGATAAGGAGGAAGGTCCCCGAATGAGGTTATTCTCCACAGCCAGTAAAGACGGCAGAGTCAGGGACCGTGTAGGGGACGCACCACCCACGTGTCCAAGGCACGGGTAACGATGAGCGGCGATCCATCTTGTCCAGGAAGGCACAGGAGACAGACGATGCATTGAAAGCCTTGCTCATGCAGAGGCAGAAGATTAATTAGCAGATGATACTTCTGATCGGAGGAAACGAGGATGCGGCCTCAAGCCACAGTCGAAGACGGGGACGATCGCCAGAGGTTCAGTCGAGGACACATTGTCCGGACGAGTCTCGGAGAGCCAAAAGTAGGCTTCAAAGCCGTTCCCATGATAGAAACAAGTCTAAAGATTGTTCACCAGAAAATCGATCAAGGACACATCGTCCGGACGGTTATTGGCTGAACGAAAGCTGAAATCAAAGCCTCTCTAGAGCAGCCAGCCCGCGGGCAACCGAAGGGCGGACGGAAGAAATCTGGAATCCTCTTCCGATCGACTAAGACGGGAGAATCAGGTCCCACCACCAGAAACTGATGGGCGGAGGCACTGACCAAAAAGCTGGAGGAAATTCAGAAGGAGCTAGCAGAAGTAAAAAATCGAAGGGGAGTTCAGCCAAAATATCATCGTCGTTCTCTCCTGATATTAACTGAGAGAAGGCAGATCCGGGAAAAAAACTCCCCTATATGGAGAGTTATAATGGTTCGGGAGACCGCTACGAACACAGCGTAGCATACGATCTATTAATTTATTATTATGACTACTCCGATGCTGCTAAGTGTCATACGTTCCTGACAACTCTGTAAAGGGATGCAAGACAATGGATGATGACTCTGGCGCCAAATCTCCTCTTGGGAGGAGCTGTGCGACAAGTTCCAAACTTGGTTCAGCAGTAATAAACGAAGGGGAAAGCCGACCGGATCATTATCTCAGGTTCGGTAGTATTTAAACGAGACTTTGGGCCAGTATGTTAAACGGTTTCGAGTGGTGGTAGGCCAAGTCTGAGATCTAAATGACCTTCAGGCGGTCAGATTGTTCCAGAATGGATTGGACCTCGCGAGGTCAGAGAAGTTAGTGAAAAAATTGATGTTCAAACACCCAAAAAGCTTGACCGAAGCATTCAAAAAGCCGAAGGCTTCATAGTGGAAGAAGAGGCAATGAGTAGTTTGAAACAAGGACCTTCATAGAAACTGAAAGAAAAAGACAAGAGCAGTTATAACGGGGACAAAAATAACGGTAGGTCAGACGGGTACCAGAGAAAGTTCAACAATGATAAACCCAATTCGGGATCGGGCCGTCTTCCTTATCCGAAGGCTACTCTGTCAACAAAATTTATAACAAGCTGAACACTGATCGAGCTACCATTCTGGAGTGTATCAGGGACAAACCTTATTTTGAACTACTAAAGGACAACATATGTGACAACCCCAAAACAGGTTCATTCCATCCAACCTATTCTGAGTCGTCAAATACATGGTACATAAAACAACTACAACTTTATTACAATAATTGTCGTGTAAAATACAACAACACATATGCTGTAAGTTTGGATACAAATATATACCAAATGTGACACATGTCCCAACCGTGGACAGCACGTCACAATGACACCTTACATAAAGGTATAGTCAAAAACTGTTTTAGAAATTAGAATCTTTGGGAAGTGCTCAAGGAAACCTTCGTACATGGGAGGTCATGCGTCTAGGTTATTATAGATATCATATGTCCATAGAATTATCCTTGGTTGACCAAATATATTCCAAAGAAAAACGAGAAGATTACAATCATATTCTTCCCAATGGTGAGTCTTCTCTTGACTTATCATTATCTCTACTATTTCTAATTGAGAATTATACTTCAAACAAACACCAAGATTATATAGGTAGTGCTCGTAAATATACTCAGCAAGTGGATGAACACAATCCTGTCTTATGATGACACGAGGTTGAATGTCATTAGACATCTTGTATGATAGTGGCAAAACACCCTTCCAACGTTGGGTTCGCCTCACCCTAGTTGATTCACCAAATATAACTACTAAATGATGACCACCGTTCTATTCCCCTGTTACCCCCGCTCGACCCAGCTACACTCTTATTACCTGAAAGGAATTGTGAAGCAAAAGGGTGAGAACAACTAGCTCAGTAAAGAATATCATGACTAAAGATAATTAAATTATCAATTGCCTTCATCAATAATAAATCAGAGATTTAGAACATATGGTAGATGATAAAAAATTTCAACCATAGTTGCAGCGGAACGAGCAATCCATTAGAAGAGTCAAATAGACTATAAAGTCTATTATCTTCTCCATGTTAAAAATCTACCAACAATATTTTATCCCTGTAACATCAATCAACAATTCTGGCCCACAATCATATGAATAACTCATAGTCATAATTGTAGTTCTAAATTCCTCTTCTCATCCAGGACGAAGATAATTTTCATCACCTATCTTTACCTGAAACATCAAAGATCATGGTTACACCAAATCACATTTTCTGTTCATAATCATACTAATAACTTCATCTTTACACTATGACCAAATATATTCATTTGTATCACCAGTTGATCATGTTCATCTCAACACATGTTCATCTTTGCACTACTGGCCAAAGATATTCAACAACATGTCATCTTTGCACTACGGGCCAACGATATTCATCAACAATTCATCTTTGCACTACATGCCAAAGATATTCCTTAACAATTCATATTTGCACTACAGGCCAAATATATTTATCAACAGTTCATATTTGCACTACAGGCCAAATATATTATTATCTCATAGAAATATATAATCATTTCAGAATTTATATAAACAATAATTATAACCATGTTGATCATTTCACCTTTGCACTTAAGCTAAAGATATTCAATTATAAATTCAATGGTCATAATCATACCAGTCAACAATTCAACTTTGCACTACTGGCCAAAGAGAACCCATAGTCATGATCATACCAATAATCTACTCATCTTTACACTCAAGTCAAAGAGAAATGAATATCATCATTAGGGTTATAAAAATGTTATATATGATAATAAAAATAATATAATCAACATATAGATTTAATCTCAAGAGTAATATTCATAACTCAACTATAATTTGGTTAGAAAAAAAAACCAATTTTGTCATGAATAGTAACTCGTGAATAGTAACCCATGAATAGTAACTTCATGAATAGTAACTCATGAATAGTAAACTCGACACAAAAAGATAGAAATTTCATAATAAAATTTATACCAATATTTTGGTATAATGATATTGAAATAACATTTCTTAAACTTATAACCAATTTATTTTAATTGTTTACACTTTATTAAATAATACATTTAATCATCATAAAATGTCAAACTCCTAAGATTTCATCACCAATAACCAAAACCCTCATCAAAAATCTGCATATAACTCATATATGATATTCAAGCCATAAAATCATATTTTTCTAATTTTCTTACTTCACATAACATATTTAATTCATTTACTCATAATTAGACTATTTTCATGAAAAATACCAAATCAGTTCCAAAAATATTTCTTTCCTGGGATTTAGCAGAATATAGTCCCATATTGAACATATATTTTTCTCGGAATTTTTAAAATTTATTTACTATTTTTCATATGGCCAAAACCGCCGAATATTTAGACATTTATCATAAATTATACTTTTATCCAAAAATTCTGAATTTCACAGAGTACACTGATATTATATAGAAGTACTCCCAATAAAAATTTTAACAATTTTAGAGTTAACCACAAGGAGTTATAAGCGGTTACTTTTAAAATAGTCTTTTCCCGTAAAATTCATGACTCTTAATCTATACATCCAAAAATCGCCATTTTTGGACACAATCAATAAAACTTATCAAAATATCATTTCAAATTTTTTCTGAATTTTCTGAAGGACGGAAGAAGTACGAACTGAAAAACATAATAGCCCTTAAAATCTCTTACCTCAAAAGAGTAGTACTTCGGAGGAAAAATTGAAGGAAACTTCTACTAAATAGCAACTCTCAAGTATCTAAATACTTTCAAAAATATGCTTGATAATATAGAGAGAGAAAAAACTTATTTCTGGTGTGATTTTTAATTCTAACATAAGCACCTATTTATAAGAAAATACTAGAACGTCATAGGAGACTAAAATAATAAAATATATTATTTTATTTCTTCTTTTCTACGCATGCCCACATGTTTGATCAGCCACCAGCCACCTTTGAACAAAGCTAGCAACCCACATGTGTTAAAACACAAGTGGATCCCACACATAAATTAATAAAAATCATTTTATATTTCGAAACTTCCATAATTCGTAGAAAATAGCCCGTTTATAAGAAAAATACGAATCTCATGACTTTTTATAGAAAATTCAATTCTCTACAACTTTGCAGAAGAAAGTTTTTCCAAATTTCAAACAAAAATTGACTGAAATCCACATACGGACGATTTTACATGCTATAATCAAATTTCAGTCAAGAAACTGGGTCCACCGACACACAAAACATATGTTAATCATTTAATGCAATAAAAATACTATTTCTCCTCATATACTCATATATCACATATTCATTGTAAAAATTTCATCATTATTATATTATAATAATATAATAAAATATTATTTTATCAGAATAGATAAAATATCAATTTTTAACAATTGTCACTTTAAAAATTTTCTCCATCTATATCCATATAAAATGAAAATTTTCCTTATCATATAATCAATAATTAATTATTCACAAATAATATTACAGAATCACAATCTTGACAACCAGGCAGTTCTCAAGAAAGAGGGGGCTTTCCAATAAGAATTTCTTCTTACTGGCGCGCAATTAGGTGACCAAACCTCTCCTTAGACAGAACTTTCTAGACATTGCCAATAGTGTTATCTAATAATATTATTCAAATAATATGAATTATTGATCTGATAATGGGAAATACTGTGCAGTAACAATTATTGAACAACAATAATATAAAATATCAACGCAGCAATTATTGAATCAATAAAATAAAATATTGAACAGTAATTACTGTAACAATTATTGAGTAGTGTCTTCTTACGTAAGAATCAATAATTTAAAAATACTGTGCAAAATCGTGTACTACTGTGCAATAACGCGTATTACTTTACTTTACCCACCGGGTATTCCAACAGTGTTAACGGTAACAACTACACCGTTATTTATAAAAACTCAATTTTTGTCGTTTTCTTCATCCGACAGTTACTCGTTATGGGGTCCACAAATGGCTGCGCCGTCGTACGAATATTCCCCGACAGAAAGAATATTCCACGACCAAACGAATATTCCCCGACAACAATGAATATTTTATAACCACTTGTATATTTTAAAAAAATTTTATATATCACCCTTAACTTTAACTTTTATCAATTTAACCATTTACTGAATAGTAATTATAAGAAAAATTTAATACTTTTATTTCATAAAATTCGGGGTCTTACAACATAAAGTCAGGAAAAAAGAAATTTGAGAAAGTATTGTGATTACCATGGGGCTGCTAGACACTCCACAGACACGTGTTGGAGCCTCATGGACCTGATAGAGAAGAATGTGCAAAATGGGACATTAGTAGAGTACGTGGCAGGTCGGGAGACTTCAGGGAGCGCGACAGCCGAATAATCCCCCGGCATCGAATTCGACTACCCAACCACAACAGCAGGATCCAGTACAGGTAGTTCGCCAGGTGGTAGATGTGATTACAAGAGGATCGGTGGGAATGGTCACTAGCAGAAAACGACGAAGGATTCTAAATGCAGTGATATCAATGTCCGAACAGCCGGGTCGGAGGGAAAGACTGTACCCGAGTTCAGTCATATCATTTATAGACGAAGATTTCCCAACAGAACCTTTCCCACAACGGGGTATGCTCTGCTCAATTTTATGGTTGCCTTTTTGGGATTCCATTAGATCTCAATGTGCAAAGAAGATATCCCGAAGACAACATTCATCACACATAGGTCGGTTTACGCTTACAAGAAGATGACCTTCGGATTGTTGAATGTCGGGGCTACGTATCAGAGGATGATGAACAGGGTGTTTTCTAAGAAACTAGGAAGAAGCATGGAGATCTATGTAGATGATATAATTGTCAAAATCATGTCGGTATGAGGTCATTTGGACGATCTAAAGGATTGCTTCTATGACGCCCCCAAATTAGGTATACATCACCTATTCTGAGTCGCCAAATACATGGTACAGAATTCAAATACAACTTAATTATACAACTGTCGTGTAAAATACAACAAAACATAGCTGAGAATTTTAACACGAATATTGTCTTCAAGACAATATCCAAACTCAAATGGAGTCCTCATTATAATTATTGTCACACTATTTTATAAAATAGTGAGGACTACTACAGCCACCATCTCGGACCAACACTCCATTCCCCGACTAGTCTCGGCTACGTTCTCATTTCCTGAAGAGAATAATGAAAGCAAAAGGGTGAGCTCAACTAGCCCAGTAAGAAATATTATGACTAAGATAATGCAGAATAATTTATCGTTAGCCTTCAACAGTGTTAAACTGATAGAATACAATAAACAAACAAGTTCAACTGCAGCAGAACAAACAATCCATTAGAAGAGTCAAGTAGAGCATGATATCTACTATCTTCTATGATTTAAAAAGTTTATCATCAATTTTATCGCTGAGACTCAGCTTAATAAATAATCCACATCACTGAATTATCTATGCACTACGGCCAATGATATTCATTAGTATCACATCCACGAATTATCCATGCACTACTTGTCAATGATATTCGTGTTATCACCAATGGTCATGATCATGCCAACAACTGTCCATCAATGCACTACGGGCCAATGAGGATTTTTACCACATCATTTGTAACATTAGAGGTCATGATTATACCGAATATTCCCTGGTCATAATCATATCAATCAATAGTCCATCTATGCACTACGGGTCAAAGATGACTTTCATCACAATATAAGCATGAGGATGATGACAATTGTAAGACCCCAACTTTTATGAATAAAATGAAATTTCCTCTATTAATTATTTTGAGATAGTAAGGGATTGATTTGATTAATGTGGTTAGTTATGGGTAAAATACGCAAATATTTTTAAATAAGCAAGTGGTTATAAAATATTCATTGTTGTCGGAGAATATTCGTTTGGTCGTGGAATATTCTTGCTGTCGGGGAATATTCGTACGACGGTGCAGCCTTTTGTGGGCCCCATAATGGAAAGCGATTGGATGAAGAAAACGACAAGTATGAGTTTTATAAATAACGGCGTAGTTGTTACCGTTAACACTATTAGAATGCCCCATGGTTAAAACACAGTAATACGCGGTGTTGCACAATAGCACACGGTATTGCACCAATTATTGATTCTTACGTAAGAATTGATTCTTACGTAAGAAGGCACCACTCAATAATTGTTACAGTAATTATTGTTCAATATTTTATTTTATTGATTCAATAATTACTGCGTTGATATTTTATATTTTCGATTCAATAATTGTCATTTCAAAGTATTTCTCATTATCAGATCAATAATTCATAATATTTGAATAATATTATTAGATAGCATTATTGATAATGTCTAAGGAAGTTCTGTCATAAGGAGAGGTTTGGTCACCTAATTGCGCGCCAGTAAGGAGAAATTCTTATCGAAAAGCCTCCTTTTTCTTGGGAACGACCTGGTTGTCATTATTGTGATTCTGTAATATTATTTGTGAATAATTAATTATTGATTTATATGATAAAAAGAATATTTATTTTATGTGGATATAAATGGTGAAATTCTTAAAAAAGTGACAATTATTGAAAATTGATATTTTATCTATATTATTATATTACATTATAAATGTATAATGTGACAATATAATAATATAATAACGGTAATATTTTTACAATGAATGTGCGATATATGAATAAATGAGGAAGAATAGTATTTTTGTTACAATAAATGTTAAAAACATGTTAGAGGGCCCCGTTTTTGACTAAAATTTGATTATAGTATGCAAAATCGTCCGTATGTGGATTTCGGTCAATTTCTGTTTAGAATTTGGAAAACTTTAAAGCTACAAAATTGTAGAGAATTAAATTTCTTATGGAATGGACATAAGATTTGAATTTTGCTGATAAAATGGCTATTTATTATGCATTATTGAAGTTCTGGAATAATTAATTTTTGGAGTTTTATATTTTTATTTTAAGAAAAACATTTTTATCATTGTTGGTAGGCCCCACTGGTGGCTGAAATTAGATTTTCAAGAAGTGGACGTGAATTTTTTTTATAAATATAATATTTTATTAAATTTTTTGCTTTGGTGTTCTAAGCATTTTCTTATAAATAGGGTGCTTAGGTTAGAATTAAAAATCACACCAGAATCTGAAGTTTTTTCTCTCAATATTATCGAGTGTATTTTTGTGAGTATTTTGATATATTGAGTGTTGCTATACGGTGCAAGTTTTCTTCAGTGTTATAACTGATATTCCAGCCAGAAGTATTATTCTTTTGAGGTAAGGGATGTTATTTTTTTCGTAAGTGATATTATTTTTTTCAATATCATTATACCGAAATATTGGTAAGAATTTTATTATGAAAATTTTACCTTTTTATGTCGAGGTTACTATTCACGTATACGACACAATTCATGAATACGGTACTATTCACGAAGTATAATTTTTCTTGTGGAATTTTTGCCTTTTCGTGTCGGGGTTACTATTCACGTATACGACATTATTCACAGAAAAATAAAATTTTATCTTCTGTGTCCAAGATTGTCTGTTATGATTCCTATCTTTGATTGGATCTATGTTTTGATCTTCATTTTTGAATTCTGCTCCACAATTGATTATTATGGAGTATTTTCGAACTTGGATAAACTAAAGTACGAATCCCTTATCTTTGTCATTTTATCTCTTTGGATTCGTTTTCTTAAAAATATTTTCATCATCCTCAGTCTTAAATGATGATATTACTGAATATCTTTGGCCTGTAGTGCAAAGATGAATGATTGACTGATGAATATCTTTGGCACGTAGTGCAAAGATGAACAGGTGTTGAGATGAACACGACCAACTGGTGATACAAATGAATATCTTTGGCCTGTAGTGCAAAGATGAATATTTGATTCAAGATGTATTTTGATTGATGTTACAGGGATACAATATTGATGATGGACTTTTAAATCTTAGAAGATAGTAGAATTCATTCCCTACTTGACTCTTCTAATGGATTGTTGTTTCCGCTGCAGTTGTTGATCTAAAACTTGTTGTCTATTATATTTCATCAGATTTTCCCCTGTTGAAGACTAATGATAATTTGTTGTATATTATCTTAGTCATAATATTCTTTACTAGCACTACTACAAAACAGTAAATAGATAACGCGTAATAAACGCTGTAGAAGGTCTTACAGAAACGTCGTGGTTAAGGGTGTCATCTATTTGACACCCTTTATACAACGTTTTTAAAACGTTGTGGTTAGATTACGTTTACAACGTTTTTTCTTAAAAAATGTTGTATATTTATTTTCCAGAAATCATTGGATGCTTGAAAACGTTGTAGATGGTATGATTCTACAACGTTTTTTGGCTTAAAATTTTGTAATTTGATACATCAGATAACGTTTAGACTCATTTATACAATGTTTAGAAGGTGTCATCTATTTAAAGCCAAACTGTATCAAATATTCAAAACATACCAATTACAAATAATATTACTATCCATACATCTCAAATTCATGACTATAAAAGATTACAAGCACTATGCCCAACAAAACTATTACAGAAACTAACATTTTTACATAAGACATCAAAAATTCCAAAGGACCAAGGACATGAAATTTCATAAGCCAAAAGGATCAACAATCAGGAGGACAACAGAAGCCCAGCTGCAGCAACTCCCAAACAACTACATAGGCACATAGTTGCAGCCGAAGCATCAAATGAGCAATTGTATCAACAAAGCTTTTCAGCCACAATAAGAAAACTAGGAGTAACAGCAGCATCAACAGGCCAACATACAACAGCAGCAGGCCAACCACGTGCAGCAGACTTTAGAGCAGACCACATGTAGCAACAGGCATGATCAGGCCCCATTGCATAACCCAAGAGCAGACATGAGCAGGACCTAAAATTTTTTGCCAGTCCGGCCAAACCCACTGTCCCCAAGGCATCAGCCCACTCACCTGCAGCAGCAAGCGACAGACTGTGCACAGAGGCAGACAAATCAGCCAAAGCTAGCAGCAAACCAGGCCTTGCCCAAACACCCAAAGAAACCTGCTCTGATGTAGCATCGAAATGGCCCAACCCAAACAGCCACAACACAGTGCACCTAAAGGCCTAACCCAACCTGCAGAAATATAAATCTTCTCACTGCAGCAGAGCAAGACATTCGCAATGACAAACAAAACCTAATTGCCTAGCAGTTCAGCACTTCCATCATCCCAGGAACAACGAAATCACAGACCCATAGAATAAACAACAATTTTAAAATTACAGGCACTATGCTCAGCAAACTAAACAGAAATTATCATTTGTACATAGCCAAATAAGATCCACAATAAGGACATATGAAGCCCATAGCAGTAGCAGTATCCAAAAAGGGTGTATCCCGCAGCAGTATACCCCATAACATGGTTGCCTAGCCTAGCTCAGTAGCTATAGTAGAGACAAATTAGAGAAAAGCAATTTACCCAGTCTGCAGCAAACCCCATAATATTGATGCTAAACTGTCCAGAAAACAAGATAATAGAATAGTGCATAGATACACCATTACACCATTACATAGCCTCCATAAGTAATAACACATATGTATGCCTACATAAATACACCATTACATAGCAGGCATTGCAAATAGATGTAAGCAGATTCACCCTCCCTTAATAGAAAAAGGCATTCAAATTTCCTTTTTGTGCACATTTTGACCCCATCTAAGATATTTAAAGGACTAATAGCATTGGGCATGAACTCTGTACCTGATCAAACATATGTTATGCTTGAGAGGCATTAGGACACTGTTAACCTATCTCATATGTAAGAGGTACAAGGAAAGAGATGTTTCACCATGAAAAAGAAATTTTAAATGTAATAGTCATTAGTCAGGACACAGGCCAAAGAATTATTGCTTTAATCAAGAAACTCAATCACATATCTACTCTGGTACACAAAACTAAAACAAAGTTAATGAATACGAGCATACACATAATTTTTTAAGCACAGTAGATGTTCAAATCAGCTGCTTCAAGAGAAACATGAAAGTAATCATACTGCAAGATTAGTACTGACAACAACCATATGCTTTGCAACCGCTTAAGCCCTGAATAATATGAAGGCCAATTGACAATCACAACTATGTCCCACAACAACTGCAAGTAAAGCAAGTAAACATAAATGAATATAATAACAACCCCCAGTGGTCCTAATAGTGCATAAAAAAGTGTTTTTTAATAATATTTGACGAGTAAATACATGATAACACAAAGTTACCTAGTGTAGTTTTAGGGTTCAAGCCTGTGATATTTCTGGCGACATCTATTGGATCAACATTTGCTAGACTGTAAATAAATGCATAACAGGCAATAAGGGATAAGATAATATCAATTCTATGCCATAAACTTCAGTGTTGGGCAATTGCAGACGAGTAAGGGTGATTGAACAGAAAATAAAGCACAAAATATTTTACATTGATGCAAGTGACATTTCAAAAGAGCAGCAAATTCTGAAACCTATAGTAAATCAGAATACTTGTAAATAATCTATAACCCTGACATTGTAATGTGAAGCTCTCTGTATAAATCAAAGAGTGAGGTCAAAGTCAAACCCGACAATGATCGTCTGTAAGTTGCTGGTTAGAGTGAACTAACTGATGAAGATCTGTGTCCATCAATTCATAAACAATATAGACATCATTAAAACTTTCAATCAGTGGAGGCCTTATGATGTCTTTAAGTGCAATAACCTGCAATTGGAGAGAAAATCAGAAATTAAAGCTTTTGAGATTCTAAAAAAAATAAATAGAATCCAATAATACAGATGCAGAAATAAGTCCATGTAAGAAGTTCCTATGTAAGATAAAAGAAGATGCACAAAGACCTACAATAACCCAAAAACTGGCTACCACCAAGCGCAAGTGCTAGCTTTTTATGCTTTTGTACTAGTGTTGGCAAGAGAAAATGAGTAGATTAAGTGGCCCTAGGTATGATTTTGAGGGTTTAGAAAACAAAAGAATGCCAAGTTATGTACATCCAAAGCTTAGGCAAATTGTATAATACAAACCTGAATTTGTAATTCTCTTTGCCCAGATGCCCACTCTAACTCTGCTGCATGTTTACATTCATCAGTTACCTTGTGCATTTCATGCCCACAATGCCCAATGTCAACAGTTGTATCCCCCAGACCAGATTGACTACTGAAGTAATTAACATAATATAAATGTGTAAGAAGAAGAATAGGCAGTCAAAAATTGTTTAATGCTTTTGGAACACAATAGTACACATAAAGAAGATAATAATATCTATGCAAGTAAGTATTCACCCAATCAAAGATCCAACTACTGAAGATAATAATACAGTACGATTACGCGAGATACTCCAACACCCAATGTAATTAAGTAAATATTAGAACTCTCATCACCATGATATTATCACCTTTCACCTGTATAAGTTGCTTTCAGTCTACCATAAGTCCCTGACGAAAAGAGATGGGCCTTGTAAGTTATAAATTTGACTATATACACAAGTCATTTTAACAATGTTCGAATATGGATATCTATTTGGGGCGCCCATGGAGGGTCCGAACCATTTGGGTTAATTAACTGTTCTCTAATTGACAAGGTCAATAGAGACGTTCGTGATTTTGAACGTGGGAGTGACTAGACGTGGGAAGAGAGTTGGGATTTGGCTCAACCACTTTCTTGTTAAATAGTCACCTCTATCGATCAATACGGAACAACACTCCAATTGTCACTCCCAATATTGAGACCAAAACTCTAATTGTTACGTACTGTGAATTAGTATTCCGTTCTCGATCGTAGTTCGGAGACGCTGTTGGGTTAAAGGAACGGTAGGAGATTTTCGCATCAAAGGCTTAATCACGCTTCAAGAGGTATGCCTTTGATTCTCTTAATTATGTGTAAATATGAATAGCATGCATATTAAAAACCCTTCATTGGTATCAGAGCAAGGTTTAACGATTCAATGTATGCTATGTATGGAATATTTACGCTTTATGCCATGATTGTATGTTTAAAAAGCTTGAAAACATCATTAATGGCAAACTTAGATACATTAAATATTATGGGCTAATATTGCAGTATATTGTAGCCTAAACATAGTGTATATGATCTGCATAATTTGGGTTTAATTGGATAATTAATTTAAAATTAATTTGAAACCCTAGTTTGCAAACAGCCTTCTTTGAACAGCCATAACTTTTTTCTGTGATTGTCCAATTCGGTTGATTTTTGCATGTATGCGTAGTACTCGTTGTAAGCTTTCCAACGATATATTATGGGCCTAAATCGGAGTTGTGTAGAGTGAGATATGACTTTTCAAAGTTTTAGTCGCAAAATAGTATTTCTGTAAATTCTGTTGTCTGGAGGTTGAAGATGATTATCAGCCCGACCCGCGCATCTGACCCGCGGCCCTGACCCGTTTTGACAGATTTTTTATATTTAATTTCCAGAAAATGATTTATTAATTGTTTTTAACATGGAAATTAATTTAAAAATAGTAACAATGACTGTTAAATTCTGAAAAATTAGTAGAAATTAATTATTGGCATATAATTACTTATGATACTGGAATTTGGATATATTAACAGTTTTTGATATTTTTGGTTAATTTTTTACCTAATAATTAATGGTTTATTAATTATGAAAATTAGCAAATATATCATGAAAATTCCAGTAAAATATCAGTGACTATATTATGATGCTACGTTACTGTTATGAATTTTTCAGATGGAAAATAACTGTATTATATAGTTTTGGCTAATTTCCTATTAATTGTGCAATAGTTTATTAATTATGATAATTAGCATAATTATCAAAATAAATTCCAGAAAATTACAGTAGCCTTTTAATGATGATAATCTACTGTTATGAAAATTTTTTGGAAGAAATTAACAGATTTGGATATCTTTGGTTAATTTCCATCTTTTTATGCATGATTAATTAATTGTGATAATTAGCAAAATTATCAAAATAAATTCCAGAAAATTACAGTAATGTTTTATAATGTTAATTTACTATTGAGAATTTTTTGGATGCATTTTAATATTTTTATAGCATACTTGATATATTAATCGAGTAATAATATCTATTATTTAATTCTATTTGTTAATATTTTTGGGATATTAATTGTTGGTGCTTGAAATTAAATTATCATGCTATAATTACATGTATACCCCTGTTCCTAGTGGGAGTGATTTAGGTTGTACTAATTTAATTAAATTATTCTCTAAATTATATGTCTTGTGCGCTGAAAAATTAAATTTAAATAATTAGACATTTATACGGATTATGATTCCTAAGCCTGGCGAAGTCTCCTTTCTATATTTATGTCCTATTATTTTTATGTTAATTTGGTTCATGCGACAAAGATGGTTTATATACTGTGGTGAACGTTGAATATCTCTAATGAATCCTCGTTTTTTAAATCAAAGCAGAAAATGGCTTTAAAACACATTATCGCAGATCTTAACCAAGGAAACAAACTAGATGGAGATAACTATGATGTGTGGCACCGGAAAGTCAAGATGGTTTTGGAGGAGCAAGAGGTTAAAGAAACCCTGTTGTCCAAAATGGCTAAACCAGAGGGTGAAAATGCAAATGATCCGATCAAGGTTGCTGCCTTCGAAAGTTGGCGCAAAAAGGATCGTATCTCTCCCATAACGTTGCTGAGCTGCATGAATAATGACTTTCTGTTTGAGTATGAACAATACTCTACTGCACACGATATTTGGGAGGCTCTCAAAACTAAGTTTGGTGGCACCTCGTTGACAAGGATGAGGGAATTAGTCATAAAGTTCGATGGTTACAAAAAGAAAGATAACCACACTATGAAACAACACCTTCGAATCATGGCTAATATGATCCGGGAGTTGAAATTCGGAGGTACTCAATTGTCAGACGAACAGCAGATTTCAGCGGTGGTTCGCTCTCTTCTCGATAATTGGGAACATATGAGGGTCAACATGACTCATAACGAGAATATCAAGACTTTTGATGATATTCGTCGTCACTTGGAGCTCGAGGCTGAACGCCTTGATGTTGTCAAGACCTCCAGGGCATATGTGGCTGAATCAAACTCTCGTAGAGGGTTCACACCTAAGAAGGGGAAGAAACCTGCTCATCCTGCTGCGCCTAAAGGGGCTGCAAATGGGGGTGCTGTCAAGCGTAAGAGAGACAAACGAGGTTCTGGTAAAAAGGACAAAACCAAGATGATATGCTACAACTGTGGCAAGGCGGGACACTTCGCTCGTGAGTGCACTGAGCCGAAGAAGGTAATTCCTTGTCCTAATCTATCTATGTGCTTAGTATCAAGTACTGTTTTATTGCTCATTCTCTCTATATGTGGATTGTAGACTCCGGAGCAACGGACCACATAGCTAGAGATCGGAATGGATACGTGGAATACCGCCGAGTTTTGGCTGGTAGAAAAGTATACATGGGGAACGATTCCAGTGTGAACGTGTGGGCATTGGCACTTACAAACTGGAAATGCGAGGATGCTCAGCATTGATCCTTTATGATGTACTTTATGCGCCGGATGTCTGGCAGAATTTATTTTCTGTTTTATCAGTACTTCGTTTAGGCTATTCAGTTAGTTTTGAGAACAATTCTGTAGTAATTTCACATGGGACGAATGTTTTTGGACATGGTTTTATGTTGAATGGTTTTATAATTTTGGATACTATTGATTCTAGCTGTAATAGTAGTCATTATTATTCCTTCCTTGTTGAAAATGATCATGATGGTTCAATTCAATGGCATGCTAGATTAGGCCATATTGGACAAGATAGAATGGCCAGGTTAGCTCGAGCAGGTCTTTTAGGCCTACTTGCTAAGGTCAATCTACCCACATATGAACATTATTTGGTAGGAAAATCAACTAGAAAATCATTCGGTAAAGCAACTAGGGCAGAAACACCATTACAACTTATTCACTCAGATATCTGTGGCCCTATGAATGTAAAAGAAAGGCATGGACGTTCCTACTTTCTCACAATGATAGATGACTATACGCGCTTCGGCTACACTTTCTTGATCTCGCATAAGTCTGAGGCATTAGATTTCTTTAGACGTTATTTGATTGAGGTCGAGAATCAGTTAGATAAAAGTGTTAAGGCACTTCGAACTGACCGAGGCCGCGAGTATCTGTCCGATCAGTTTAAAGAACTTTGTGAGGAAAAAGGGATAATCAGGCAACTGACAATCCCTAGAACTCCGCAACAAAACGGTGTGGCGGAGTGGAGGAACTGAACATTATTAGACATGGTTAGGTCTATGATGGCGCACGCAAATTTTCATATCTCCTATTGGGGTGATGCATTGTTGACTGCGACATATATACTTAATCGTGTGCCTTCAAAATCAGTTCAGTCCACCCCATATGAAATGTGGACCGACAGAAAGCCCGAATTGGGCGGAATGCGGCCTTGGGGATCGGCAGCTTACGTGCACAACACTTCTCATCAGCATGGGAAGTTAAGCCCGAGGGGTAAGAAGTGTATTTTTGTAAAATATTCTGAACACTCCAAAGGCTATGTGTTTGTAGGAGAACAGCCTGATGGAACTGTATCTGAAATAGAGTCACGAGATGCGGATTTCCTTGAGATGGATTTTCCTAATAGAGGTGATGTGAGCAAGGAGATGAACCTTTATGAGATGGAGGAAGATTTAGGCGCCCCAACTCATACAGTAGAAGCTGAAGAGGTTATTCCTCAGGCTCCTATAGAAAGTGGGAATGACATGCCTTCGAGCAGTTCTCATCCATCGAATGAAGAGTCTCATATTCCTTAAGTGCGTAGAAGTCAAAGGGGTAACATTCCACGTCGTTCTTTTGAGATTGAGGGGAATGCCTTTGTAGCTGATGCGCAAGACGATGAGGAACCTCGATCTTATCGAGATACTCTATCATCTGCTATGAGAGATAAGTGGATGATTGCAATGGAAGAAGAGATGGAGTCCATGAGGACTAATAAAGTCTGGGACTTGGTTGACCTTCCACCAGGGCGAAAGGCTATTGGGAACAAATAAGTTCTTAAAGTCAAACGCAAGGCGGATGGTTCCATTGAAAGGTACAAAGCTCGCCTTGTAGCCAAGGGCTACACCCAGCAACAGGGAATTGATTACGAGGAAACCTTCTCATCAGTAGTGAGGTTTGCCTCAATTCACCTCATCCTAGCGATTGTCGCGCATTTAGATTTGGAGTTATATCAAATGGACGTTAAGACAGCTTTTCTCAATGGTGATTTAGCTGAGGAGATATACATGGGTCAGCCAGAGGGTTTCATCATGGAAGGACAAGAGCGCAAAGTATGCAAGCTCAAACGTTCTATCTTGGTTTGAAACAGGCGTCCAGACAATGGTATCTGAGATTCCATCGAGCCGTCATTACTGATGGGTTTACGATGATCGAGGAAGACCATTGTGTATATATCAAACGGTCCAAAGATAAATTCTTTATCTTATCTATGTATGTCGATGACATCCTTCTAGCTGGGAACGATAAGGAGATGATTGTCGCCACCAAAGGGTGGTTGTCCTCTAACTTTGAGATGAAGGACATGGGGGAAGCAGCTTATGTTCTCGGAGTTTAGATCTTTAGAGATCGCTCAAGAAAGCTTCTTGGTTTGTCTCAAGAGACTTACCTTAAGAAGGTTCTTGAGCAATTCTAGATGAACAACTGCAAACCCATAGACACTCTTATCGCTAAAGGCGACGCTATTGGACCCGAACAATGCCCTACTTCTCCATAGGAAATTAAGATGATGTCCCATTATCCGTATGCCAATGCTATAGGAAAGCTAATGTATGTAGTTGTGTGTACTCGGCCTGATATAGCATATGCAGTCGGTTATCTCGGTCGGTATCAGTCAAACCCTGGGATTACTCATTGGAAGGCAATCAAGAGGATCTTGCGATATTTGAAAGGTACTTTGGACTACATGTTATGCTATGGAGGACCGGACCTGCGATTGATTGGTTACACTGATGCCAGTTGGGGAGGTAACCAGGGGATGCGCAAGTCGACCTCAGGATATGCATTCTTGTTACATAGCGGTGCCATCACTTGGTGTAGCAAGAAACAGACTTGCGTTGCTATTTCTACGATGGAGTCGGAGTTTGTGGCTTGTACGTCAGCTGTTCAGGAAGCCATGTGGCTGAAGAGATTCTTCGAGGATCTTGGTGTCGTCTCTCATGCTTCAGATCTTGTGACTATTTACTGTGATAGCACGGCGGCCCTAGATTACACTAAGGACCCCAAGTATCACGGTAGGACGAAGCACATCGACTTGAGGATGAACTTCATCAGAGATATCATAGCAAATAATGAGGTGATATTGGAGTACATGCCCACTGGTCTTATGGTAGCTGATCCTTTGACGAAGCCAATCCCTAAAGATGCCTTTTGTAGGCATGTTAGTTCATTAGGGCTTCGTAGGATTTGATGTACTTTCTATTATTTCCTTACATATCACTCATTATTTGGCTTGTATTAGAGATATTCATTGTTATTTCGAGATATTTATCATTTATGCGAGTTTCATTTATATCCACTTGTGTTTGGTTATTTTAGCGCATATGATAAATTTTATATGTTCACACAGTTTATTATGCATATTGGATATGCACACACATTAAATATATGTCAACAGGATGATTGGCTCACTCACACGAGCAATCACCCTTGGCGCTTTAAAAAGCAAGCAAGGTTGAGACAGTTCATTTATTGGCGCTTTGAGTAGCGAGATATTGATGATTTTGATAGAAATCAATTGGCGCTTAGTGGTGAGCAAAATGAACATGATGTCGCCTTGGCATGAGCCAAGATGAGGTTAACTTGGATTAACCAAATATAGTATGCCCCACCATCTATATTAACCTGTACTGATAGCCGGATACGAAATTTTAGATTTAGCGCTTAGATAAGCGAGCAATCTAAAAAATTCGAGTTAGGCGCTTATGAAGCGACTGAACTAAGATCCGTACGGCACGACCATAGGACATATGCTCATGTAGATGAGATTATCTGTCATAACATGATAACCAGATGCGAATTTCAAATATGGCGCTTAGATAAGCGAGCAATTTGAAATGTTTTAAGGTCCGCACAACAAGGCTATAGAATAGCATGTTGTGAGCGAGTTGCATGTGCTTAGCGACCATGTAAAAGAGGTGAGAGAATGAATCCCTGCTTCCTCACCGTGTGAGTCTTGTAGGACAAGTTTTGTTCCTACGTTAAGTGCTCTTTGTGATCTTTGACTATACTAAAGACATGGATTAATGTTGCTACTTTGGTTTCGATTCCTAAGGTCAGGATTGATGAGACTATAAGGACCGATTCTGGGAAAGCAGTTGATTCATTTTTAGTAGTATTAGGGCAAAGGAAAGACAATTTGAATTCACCTCGTTCTGCACTTATTGTCGACAACTATAGCGTTTTGATAGCGATATAGTAATAAGTGAGATACGAAATGGACTTGGGCCCAAAGGTGGTTAAGTAAGGCTCTTTGAGGGTTAGAGATACTTAACCTAGTGAAAATTTAAATGTGTCTGGGGTACTCTGAGTTTGTGGGTTGTAGCCTCTACGTGAACTAATTAAGTTTGACGTGAAAGCTCCCGTATTATTTCTTTGAAAGGGTAGATGTCTCTATGTTGGCCCTAACAGGTTTGATATAGAGCTCCCACATTGCAGGTGAACTCAGCAGTCGCACGGTTCGGCAGTTAGAGATTTTATATGTTTTGGTTTGAGCTGTTTTTGGCAGATATAAGGATTACATCGTCCCCGCCATAGGCGAGTGGGAGATGTTGGAATATGGATATCCAATTGGGGCGCCCATGGAGGGTCCGACCCATTTGGGTTAATTAACTGTTCTCTAATTGACAAGGTCAATAGAGATGTTCATGATTTTGAACGTGGGAGTGACTAGACGTGGGAAGAGAGTTGGGAAGTGGCTCAACCACTTCCTTGTTAAATAGTCACCTCTATCGATCAATACGGAACAACACTCCAATTGTCGCTCCCAATATTGAGACCAAAACTCTAATTGTTACGTACTGTGAATTAGTGCTCCGTTCTCGATCGTAGTTCGGAGACGCTGTTGGGTTAAAGGAACGGCAGGAGATTTTTGCATCAAAGACTTAATCACGCTTCAAGAGGTATGCCTTTGATTCTCCTAATTATGTGTAAATATGAATAGCATGCGTATTAAAAACCATTCAAACACCTAGCTTGTAATATTTGAGAAGCCAAAACCAACACTATGATAATTTTTAAACCTTAGCAAATTAAAGAATCAAGTACACATTGGTAAGATATTTACCTTAGCAACAACAAGAAATTCAACGCAACAACACCTAGAACAAAATTCTAAATCCTACCCCAAACTAAATGTCCAAAATGTTCTAAAAAGCCCTAAAAATATCGAACAACAAAGTTCAATATTCTATATAATTAAAAACAGTTGTGAAGAGAAATAAAAAACTACGACTCAAACAAGGTAAAGAGTTAATTCGGCATGATGAAGGAAACTGGTGGGGCAGATTCAGACAAGTACATAGTCGAACAAAAAATTCAGTAGATATAATTTATAGATTGAAGAAAAATTCATGTTCAAAATAGTTACCTGAAAGGGCTAGGTTGGACGATTGCAGAAGATTATTACCTGAACTGAACCTTAATTATGTTCCGAAAGGATTTTGTAGAAGAGGGCAAGGTCGAATTATTGCAGATTTGTGTGTCGTATGGTGAGGGATACAAAATTTAGAGAAAGAGAGAGAGGGCCAAATAACGCGACAGAGTGAAGTGAGATGGGTAAATGATTGGGGAATTGAGGAATCCATTAGCAAGGGGAGGGTTTTTAATTTTAAGTTTTCACTTCCGCGCCTTTAATTTTAAGCTCCGTGTTTTTGACATAGATAACGTTTTTTTTTAAAAAAACGTTATTTATTTAAAACCAAAAATTGCTCTTATATATAGATAACGTTTTTTCATATGTATCTACAATGTTTTGTTAAAAAAACGTTGTGAAAATAAATACCACAATATTTTTTATAAAAACGGTGTTGTTTAAGTGTTGTCTATTTACTATTTTATACTGGTGTAGGCTAGTTGAGCTCACCCTTTTCTTTTTTATTCCATTTTTCTTCTCAAGAGGCGAGAATATAGCGGGAACTAGTCGGGGTGTGGAGTGATATTTTCAGTCAGTTGTTTTAGCAGTCCTCACTATTTTATAAAATAGTGTGATAATAATTGTAATGAGGACTCCTTTTGAGTTTGAATACTGTCTATTAGACAATATTTATATTTAAATTCACAGTATATGTGTTATCGTATTTTGCACGACAATTGTATTAATGAAGTTGTATTTGTTTTTATAGCATGTATTTGGTGACTCAGAATGGGTGATGTATACCTATTTTGGGGGCGTCATAGTTTGTATCAGAGCTTAGGGATATGGTTTCTGGCGAAGATCGAGGAATAAAACTAGGAGGGGAGAGACGAGTAAATCCTTCACTAGTGTGTCCTACCTAAACTTATTTGTTATTTAATTGGTCGATCATAATATACGAGTATTATGTGATATGTCAATTTTTTTAATTAACCCTTATTTTGTGACAGTATTTGAGAATGGCAGCTGAAAATGTTAACAATGGAGTGAATGAGACCGTTGAGACACCTCTAGTCACCAACCAGGATAATGTGATGTCAGGTGAAGAAGAAGTTAGAGATATCTATGTGGTGAGTGAAGAATTAATAGTTGCACCCGAATTAGTCGCAGAGGTAGTATTTGAGAGTGAGAAAGAAGAGGAACCTGAGGAGAATTTATTAGAAGAATTTTACGATCAAAATGTAGAATTGCAAAATCGTATTCATGAGTTAGAAGAGCAGGCTAAAGAACGGCAGGCGGTCGTGGAGCAAAGGGATGCCACAATTCAAAATTTTGTTACCCGATGTGTGATGCTTGAACAGAAACCCTCTTTGGCAGAGTATAAGATGTTAGAGCTGGAATCTGAGAATGCTATGATCAAAGTTCTGATGAAAGAAGAAACAACTGAAAGAATGAGAATAAAGGATGCATGGGTAAAAGCCGCACGACGCGTTGATATTGTAGAAAAAGATGTCCGATCCAACAAGGCCAAAATAGATGAAATGAATTTTGCTTTTTGGACAGCAATTGGGAGAATCCAACATCGAGTTCAGAATTACCCTGTGCAGAGCGGTCAACCCGAATATGATATGGATCGGAGAGTAATGATTCAAATCATGGATCAGGAATGCAACGAAGCAATTGAGGGTGGAATGTACTCAATAGAAAAGTTAAGTCCAGTTGGGAAGATGATACCAAAGGCTATCCTAGACAAGTCAAAGTCAGCGGTTCAAGGGAGAGCGTTTGTCGTGACTTCCAAAAATATGAAGAACCCAAACGAAGTTATCACGGGTTAGTTAATCATAAATTCTTGTGAAGTCTATACCTTATTAGATACCGGTTCTATCCATTCTTTTATCTCACCTTCTTGTGCTCAACGTTTGAACTTGACACCTGAAAAATTAGACTTTGACTTATCTGTTGAGACTCCATTAGGAGAAACTTTCATTACATTCACTGTTTATAAACCTTGTTTTATCTAAGTTGGCATCATCACATTACCTGTTGATCTTATCTCTTTAAAGATACTTGTATTTGATGTGATTTTAGGGATTGGTTGGGTAACTACTCATCATGCTAAAATTGATTATTTTCGTAAGGTTGTTAGTTTTCATATTCCTAACCAACATGTTGTACGAATTCAAGCAACCAAACTATTAAAGTTAATCACTGTCATATCAAGCCATAAAGCCATTCGTTTATTAAAAAATAGATGTCAAGCTTTCTTAGCCCATTTCATGGATTTAAACAAAAATACGTCAGATTTGAATGATATTTCTGTTGTTAGTGAATTTCCTGACGTATTTCCTGAAGAACTTCCTGGCCTACCCCCAGAGCATGATATTGAATTTTGTATCGACTTTGAACCCGGTACAAAATCTATTTCTAAAATCTCATATCGAATGGCTCCTATTGAACTTCAAGAGTTAAAAACCTAACTACAGGAGTTGGTACCCTAGCCTCTATCTGGTGACTTCCTTTGTGGAATGCACCGAAGCCAAACTCTCCGTAGGGGACGTCATATTCGTTCGGTGGTAAACTGATAGGTGTCATTGTGACGTGCTATCCAAGATTGGGATATGAGTCACAGTTGAGAGCAACCTAAGTCAGTATATCGAAATACGTAGCTTTCTAGGCTTAGCTGGTTATTATCAGAGATTCGTGAAAAGAATTTTCTCGAATCGCTACTCCATTAACTCAGCTGACTCGAAAAGATACAAAATTCAAATAGAGCGAGAAATGTGAGAAGGGCTTCTAAGAACTCAAGAGAAGACTCATTTCGGTACCTATTCTGACCATACCATGTTGGAAAAGTGAATGTGGTAGCTGACGTGTTGAGTAGAAGATCGTATGCGGGTACGAGTGCGATATTGTCGAACACAAAGACCCATTTTGTATGACTTACAAATGAGAGAGATAGAGTTAAAGGCTCTAGTGACCCACGTGATGATATACGAGTAGAATCGACTTTAATCGATAAAGTTAAAACTGCTCAAGCGACACACCAGAGTTGATGTATATAAAGAAGAAGGTGCAAGAAGGCATTATTCTAGAAGTAAGAGTCGATGAAGAGATGAAATCTCAACCCTCAATTTGTTGGTTCATTTGAAATTCTTGATCGAGTAGGAAATATGGCCTATAGACTCGCTTGACCGCCAAGTATGTCTCGTGTTTATAACATTTTTCGCATATCCACACTACGTAAATATGTGAAAGACCCGAACCATATTATTGAGTTAGAACCAGATGAGATAGTCGAAGATTTAACGTATGAGGAGGTACATGTCAAGATCTTGGATAGGAAGGAGCATGTCCTACGCACAAAAGTTATACCACAAGTCAAAGTTTTATGGAAGAACCATGCTATTGAGAAAATGACCTGGGAGTTAGAAATGGAAATGAAAGTGAGGCATCTTCACCTTTTCAAAACACAAGGTATGTACATCAATTTCGAGGATGAAATTTCATAAGGAGGGGAGGTTGTAAGACCCCAACTTTTATGAATAAAATAGAATTTTCTCTATTTATTATTTTGAAATAGTAAGGGATTGATTTGATTACTGTGGTTAGTTATGGGTGAAATGCGCAAATATTTTTAAATAAGCAAGTGGTTATAAAATATTCATTATTATCAGAGAATATTCGTTTGGTCGTGGAATATTCTTGCTGTCGGGGAATATTTGTACGACAGCGCATCCTTTTGTAGGCCCCATAACGGAAAGCGATTGGATGAAGAAAACGACAAGTATGAGTTTTTATAAATAACGACGTAGTTGTTACTGTTAACAATGTTGGAATACCCGGTGGTTAAAACACAGTAATATGCGGTGTTACACAGTAGCACACGGTATTGCACCAATTATTGATTCTTACGTAAGAAGGCACTACTCAATAATTGTTATAGTGATTACTGTTTAATATTTTATTTTATTGATTCAATAATTGCTGCGTTGATATTTTATATTGTCGATTCAATAATTGCCATTTCACAATATTTTCTATTATCAGATCAATAATTCATATTATTTGAATAATATTATTAGATAATATTATTGGCAATGCCTAAGAAAGTTCTATCTAAGGAGAGGTTTGGTCACCTAATTGCGCGCCAGTAAGGAAAAATTCTTATCGGAAAGCCCCCTCTTTCCTGGGAACGACCTGGTTGTCATTATTGTGATTCTGTAATATTATTTGTGAATAATTAATTATTAATTTATATGATAAGAAAAATATTTATTCTATGTGGATATAAATGGAGAAATTTTTAGAAAAGTGACAATTATTAAAAATTGATATTTTATCTATATTATTATATTACATTATAAATATATAATGTGATAATATAATAATATAATAACGGTGATATTTTTACAATGAATGTGCGATATATGGATAAATGAGGAGGAAGAGTATTTTTGTTGCAATAAATACTAAAAACATGTTAAACATGTTAGTGGGCCCCGTTTT
Organism: Panax notoginseng; assembly: GCA_016801055.1. NCBI lineage: Eukaryota > Viridiplantae > Streptophyta > Magnoliopsida > Apiales > Araliaceae > Panax > Panax notoginseng. Next base: position 182,648,925 of record CM029019.1, read on the forward strand.
TGACATAAATTTGATTATAGCTTGCAAAATCGTCCGTATGTGGATTTCGGTCAATTTCTGTTTAGAATTTAGAAAAACATAAAGCTACAAAGTTATAGAGAATTAAATTTCCTATAGAATGGACATAAGATTCGAATTTTCTGATAAAAGGGCTATTTATTATGAATTATTGAAGTTCTGGAATAATTGATTTTTGGAGTTTTTTTTATTTTAAGAAAAACATTTTTATCATTGTTGGTGGGCCCCACTGGTGGCTGAAATCAGATTTTCAAGAAGTGGGCATGAAATTTTTTTATAAATATAATATTTTATTAAATTTTCTATTTTGATGTTGTAAGCATTTTCCTATAAATAGGGTGTTTATATTAGAATTAAAAATCAAACCAGAATCTGAAGTTCTCTCTCTATATGATCGAGCGTATTTTTGTGAGTATTTTGATATATTGAGTGTTGCTATACGGTGCACGTTTTTTTCAGCGTTATATCTGATATTCCAATCAGAAGTATTATTATTTTGAGGTAAGGGATGTTATTTTTTTTTGTAAATGATATTATTTCTTTCAATATCATTATACCAAAATATTGGTAAGAATTTTATTATGAAAATTTTACCTTTTCATGTCGAGATTACTATTCACGTATACGGCACTATTCACGAATACGGTACTATTCACGAAGTATAATTTTTCTTATGGAATTTTTGCCCTTTCGTGTCGGGGTTACTATTCACGTATACGGCACTATTCACGTATACGACAATATTCACAGAAAAATAAAATTTTCTTTTATGTGTCCAAGATTGTCTGTTATTGTGACGCCCCCAAAATAGGTATACAACACCTATTCTGAGTCGCCAAATACATGGTACAAAAAGCAAACTACAACTTCAATAATACAATTGTCGTGCAAAATACGACAACACATAATGTGAGTTTAATACAAGTATTGTCTTCTGGACAATATCCACACTCAAATAAGTCCTCATTACAATTATTCAAACACTATTTTACAAAAATAGTGATGACTGCTAAAACATCTTTCTAGAACCATCACTCCATACCCCGACTAGTTCCTGCTATGCTCTCACCTCCTGAGAAGAAAAATGGAACAAAAAGGAAAAGGGTGAGCTCAACTAGCCCAGTAAAGAATATTATGACTAAGATAATATACAACAAATTATCATTAGTATTCAACAGGGAAAAATCTGATAGAATATAATCGACAACAAGTTTTAGATCAACAACTGCAGCGGAAACAGCAAACCATTTGAAGAGTCAAGTAGAGAATGAATTCTACTATCTTCTAAGATTTAAAAGTCCATCATCAATATTTTATCCCTGTAACATCAATTAATAATCATCTTTATCTAAATATTCATCTTTGCACTACAGGCCAAAGATATTTATTTGTATCACCTGTCAATTATGTTCATCTCTACACCTGTTCATCTTTGCACTACAGGCCAAAGATATTCATCAAGTAATCATACATCTTTGCACTACAGGCCAAAGATATTCAGTAATATCATCATTTAGGACTGAGGATGATGAAAAATATCTTAAAGATAACGAATCCAGTGAGACAGAAGGACAAATAGTATGGATTCGTATAACAGTTTATCCAAGATCAATAATACTTCATAATAATCAATTGTGAAGCAGAATTCAAAAATAAAGATCAAAACATGGATACAATCAAAGATAGTAACCATAATAGACATCTTGGACAAAAAGGAAAATTTTTATTTTTAGATGAATAGTGTCGTATTCGTGAATAGTGTTGTATACGTGAACAGTAACGTATACGTGAATAGTAACTCCGACACAAAAAGTTCCAAATTTGATAAAAAAAACTCATATCAATATTTCAGCATAATGATATTGAAGAAAATAATATCATTTAAGAAGAAAATAATATCCCTTACCTCGAAATATCAGTACTTCTGGTCGGAATACCGGTATAAGGCTGAAAGAAACTTGCTCTGATGAATAGAAACTCTCAAAGTATCTAAATACTCACAAAATATACTCAATAATCTAGAGAGAGAAAGAGAGAAAACTTGTTTCTAGTGTGATTTTCAATTCTAACTTAGCCCTCTATTTATAGAAAAATGTTAGCACACCGAAGCAGACTTAACCTGCAACCTGATGGCTTTACCTGCTACTATTCAATCCTACCACATTTGAATAAAAATCTCAGCACATTTCTTCACCAACCAAGAGTGGGGTCCACCAATTCTAGAATTTTTTACCAAAATGATAAACTCCGAAAATTCAACAATTTCTGAACCAGTCATCTCGTAAAATTCATAATAAATCATACGTTTATTTTTAACGGTTCAAAATTTATGGACATATACTCAATTTATATATGTATAACATATCCAAAAATTACCACGATCCAACGGTCGGATTAAAAATTATAACCCTCGCAAAATATCTCAAAAACCCTAATTTGATTTTCAATACCTCCGTTCCGACAAAAATACAGATAAAACACCTCAACATTAACTTCTTCATTTTTAACCACAAAAATATATCCCTCATTTATATCCACATAAAATAAATATTTCCTTATCATATGAATCAATAATTAATTATTCACAAATAATATTACAGAATCACATTTATGACAACCAGGCCGTTCCTAAGAAAGATGGGGCTTTTCAATAAGGATTTGTCCTTACTGGCGCGCAATTAGATGACCAAACCTCTCCTTAGACAGAACTTTCTAGACATTGCCAATAATGTTATCTAATAATATTATTCAAATAATATGAATTATTGATCTGATAAAGGAAAATACTGTGCAACAATAATTATTGAAACAACAATAATATAAAATATCAACGCAGCAATTATTGAATCAATAAAATAAAATATTGAACAATAACTACTGTAACAATTATTGAGTAGTGCCTTCTTACGTAAGAATCAATAATTGGTGCAATACCGTGTGCTACTGTATTTTAACTACCGGTTATTCCAACAGTATTAACGGTAACAACTACGCCGTTATTTATAAACAACTTATACTTGTCGTTTTCTTCATCCAATCGCTTTCCGTTATGGGGCCCACACAAGGCTGCGCCGTCGTACGAATATTCTCCGACAACAAGAATATTCCACGACCAAACGAATATTCCCCTACAAAATGAATATTTTATAACCACTTGCTTATTTTGCAAAATTTGCACATTTCACCCATAACCAAAGTATTATATCAAATTAACCCTTATTATTCACAATAATATTTAGAGAAAATTTAATTTTATTCATTAATAAGTTGGGGTCTTACAACCTCCCCTCCTTATGAAATTTCGTCCTCGAAATTGACGCACGTACCTGATATTTCGAAAAGGTGAGGATACCTCGCTTTCATTTCTGATTCCAACTCCCAGGTCATTTCTTCAATAGCATGGTTTCTCCACAAAACCTTAACTTGTGGTATAACCTTTGTGCGTATGACATGCTCTTTCCTATCCAAGATCTTAACAGGTACCTCCTCGTACGTTAAATATTCAACTATCTCGTCTAGTTCTAACTCAATAATGTGGTTCGGGTCTTTAACATATTTACGAAGCATAGATATGTAAAAAACATTATGAACACGAGACATGCTTGGAGGTAATGCGAGTCTATATGCCACATTTCCTATTTGCTCAAGAATCTCAAATGGACCAACAAATCTTGGATTGAGCTTTCCTCTCTTTCCAAATCTTGTAAGTCCCTTCCATGGTGCAACACGTAACAATACATGATCCCCAATATTAAATTCCACGTCCTTTCGATGAAGATCCACATAACTCTTTTGTCGATCCTGTGTCGTTTGTATACGTTGTCGAATCGTTTGGATCTTCTCTGTAGTCATGCGTACCAACTCTGGTCCCAACAATGTTACTTCACCCACCTCGTCCCAGCATACTGGAGAACGACATTTTCTTCTATACAACGCCTCGAATGGAGCCACACCTATGCTCGCCTGATAACTGTTGTTGTAGGAGAATTCCACCAATGGTAGGTACTTATCCCAACTCCCTTTGAGATCTAGGACACAGAGTATTAATAGATCTTCAAGAGTTTAAATAGTCCTCTCTGATTGTCCGTCCGTTTGAGGATGGTATGCCTAACTGAATCGTAAATCCGTGCCCATAGCTTTCTGCAAGCTAACCCAAAATCGTGAAGTGAATCTTGGGTCACGATCTGAAACTATGGATACTGGCATGCCATGCAATCTCACAATCTCGTTCACATATATACTAGCAAGACGTTCAAGGGAATAAGTCTCACGTATCGGTAAGAAATGAGCAGACTTGGTTAATCTATCAACAACAACCCAAATCGCATCTATGCCTTGAGAAACCTTGGGAAGACCTGTAACGAAATCCATGGTAATGTGTTCCCACTTCCATTTCGGGATCTCAAGTGGTTGCAATGGACCCTTTGGCACTTGATGCTCCGCCTTTACACGTTGACAAGTTAAACACCTCGAGATAAACTCCGCGATCTCTCTTTTCATATTGCTCCACCAAAATGTATGTCGAAGATCATGATACATTTTGGTACTCCCAGGATGGATTGCAAACGGTGTGTTGTGTGCCTCCATCATTATTCTATGCTTCAAGTCAAAATTGTTAGGAACACAAAATCTGGAGTTGACTCGAAGTATTCCTTCTTCATCGATTCTTGCTTCTGGAATAGCACCTTCTTGCACTTTCTTCTTCATACGCATCAGCTCCATGTCCATAGCTTGAGCAGCTTTAACTTTATCGATTAAAGTCGGTTTTACTTGTATATTTGATATCATCATGTGGGTACTTGGAGCCTTTATCTCTATCTCCATCCTTTCCAAGTCATAAGAAATGGGCCTTTGTGTTAACAATGTAAGACCCCAACTTTTATAAATAAAGATGAATTTTTTATAAATATCATTTTTGAATATTATGGAGTTAAATTGATATAATGTTATAGTTGTGGGTAATATTTATAAATTTTACAAAGTACGCAAGTTGTTATATAATATTCGATTGGTCGGGGAATATTCGTTTAACAGGAAATATTCGTACAACGACACAATCATTGGTGGACTCCACAACGGAAATATTGTCGGATTGAGAAAACGACAAAAATATTTTATTAAAAATAACGGCAGAAATTTTACCATTGTTACTGTTGAACTACTCGGTAGTAAAAGTACAGTAATACGTGTGGTTGCATAGTAGCACACGGTATTGATTATTAATGCTTATGTGAGAAGTCACTCAGTTTGATTCAATTATGGTCAGTTAATAATATGAATTATTTAGCGATAATGACGTTTTGTTTTATTCGTATTATTAACGTAATAAAACAGAAACATCTTTTTATATAAAATAGAATACTTTATTAAAGTTATTCTATAAATAGAATATATTATATTTTATTTAAAAGATTTTTCTTTAAATATGGACCGTCAGATTAAAGTAATCAATCTGGACCGTTCATGGATTAGTTACTATGCATTCTATTTTTCTATAAATAGCAGCTCATTCCTTCATTATTTCTTACGAATTCACTGAACTCTAGAGAGAGAAACTATAGAGAGAAACTATAGAGAGAGAGAAGAAGAGTATTCTGCTACTTAACTACTTCCTTATTTCAGCTCGTCTTTAAAACGGTAAGGGGTGTTATTCTTTCTTATTCATGAAGAGAACTGTTGTTATTCCATTTCTTATTATTCTGTTGGAATAACCTGTATACGCGGAATACCCTATACTTGGTGACATCCTTCTATTATTCTGTTGGAACTTCCTGTCTGTGTGTTTTACACCGGACCTGGTTCCGTTGTTATTATTATTCTGTTGGAACTTCCTGTCTGTGTGTTTTACACCGGACCTGGTTCTATTGTTATTATTATTCTGTTGGAACATCCTGTCTATGTGTTTTACACCGGACCTGGTTCTGTCTTTATTATTCCGTCTTTATTATTCTGTTGGAATATCCTGTCTGTGTGTTTTACACTAGACCTGGTACCATCTTCATTATTCTGTATTTATTATTCTGTCGGAACATCCTGTCGGTGTGATTTTCACCTGACCTGGTTCCATTCTCTATTATTCTATTGGAATAACCTGTTGTGCGGTCTATCGCATGCATGGTGATTTCTTCTGTTATTCCATTCTCTATTGTACTAAGTTGGTTAAAACTTTGACTTCTATACCCCATGAAATTAGTGGAATATCCTTGATATTTGTGTTTCATCTAGTATCTTTTTATGGAAATATTCTTCTGATCATTCTTGAATTTTACTCCACAATGCAGTATCATGTTGACAATTTGGACGTTGTTAATTCTTGGATAAATTAATTCTTGAACTTATTTTATTGAATTCTTATATCATTGTCATCATCCTCATGTTTATAAAATGTTGAAAGTCATCTGTGGCCTGTAGTGCATAGATGGACTTGGTATGATTATGACCAGGGATTATTCGGTATAATCATGACCGTAATGTTACAAATGGTATGGTAAAAGTCCTCATTGGCCCGTAGTGCATTGATGGACAGTTGTTGGCATGATCATGACCATTAATGAATACACGAATATCCTTGGCCGTAGTGCAGGGGTGATTCGATGATATGGATTATTTTATTAAGCTGAGTCACAGCGATCACAGTGTTGAAAAACCTTTTAAATCATAAAAGATAGTAGAGTTTATTTTCTACTTGACTTTTTTAATGGATTGCTTATTCCACTGCAGTTAAACTTGATGTCTATTATATTTTATCAGTTTAACATTGTTGAAGGCTAATGATAATTTATTCTGCATTATCTTAGTCATAATATTTCTTACCGGGCTAGTTGAGCTCACCCTTTCTTTCACTGTTCTCTTCAGGAAATGAGAATGTAGCTGGGGCAAGTCGGAGAACAGAGTGATGGTTCGAATGATAGTATTAGTTAGTAGTCCTCACTATTCTATGTAATAGTGTGTTAATAAATGTAATGAGGACTCCTTTTGAGTATGAATACTCTCTAGAAGATAATATTTGTATTCAAACTCACAGTTTATGTTTTGTCGTATTGTACACGACAGTTGTATTAGTAAGTTGTATTTGTATTCTGTACTATGTATCTGACGACCCAAGATGGGTGATGTATACCTATTTTTGGGGGCATCACAGTTGGTATCAGAGCTTAGGGATATGATCCCTGGCTAAGATGTGAGAATAGAACTAGGAGGGGAGAGACGGGGAATTCCTTCGCTAGTATGACCTACCTAAGTTTATTTGCATGGTATTTAATTGGTCGGTCATACTATAAGGATAATATATGACATATCAATTAACTTTTATTTTGTGGCAGTATCTGAAAATGGCATCTGAGAATGTTGAGAATAGCAATGGAGCACAGACGATTATTGATTCACCACATATCAATAATCAGGATAATGTTCATCAGGAAGGTGACAATCCTCATGCAAACAACAACACTGACCAGATGATGAATGATGGAATGTTAAGAGGTTTTATGCAATTCATGCAACAACAGGTGAAAGCGGCTCCTGTCCACAACGTAGGTGGAAATACTGGAAACTCTCAGGCGGTCACCGCTAAACAGTTTAAGGAGCTGGGACCACCGGAGTTTAAGGGAGAACCCAAACCACTTGTAGCTGAAACATGAATAAAGCAGATCACCAAGATATTTGATGTCTTGGGTTGCTCCGAGGAGCAAAAGGTTCCCTTTGCCGCCTTTATGTTGCGAGGAGAGGCAGATTATTGGTGAGAATCGATAAAACGTACTCAACCTGCCGCACTGAAGATGTCTTGGGAGAAGTTCCAAGAGCTGTTTAACGACAAATACTTTCCCGAGAGTATTCGTCACATGAAGGAGGTGGAGTTCATCAAATTGGAGCAGAATAATATGACCGTGTCGCAGTACGAGGCAAAATTTGCGGAGTTATCCCGGTTTGCGTCCCACCTGGTGGATAATGAAGAAAGAATGACTCGAATATTTTTAAGAGGTTTGAAGCAGGAGATACGTCAACACCTTGTTTCTCATAAATTGTGTTTGTATTCAGATGTTGTAAATAGGGCTCAGTTGGTGGAGTGCGATAACGAGACAACGCAACCAAAAGAGAGCAGCCGGTAAAATGATAATACCAGTGAAAGCAGTCATCGAAGCGGTGACAACAAGCGTGGAGGGAATCAACAGGCCAGAAATGGTAATCACTTCGGTGGTAATCAGGGCCAAAACAATAAGAATGGGCATTTCAAGAAGAGGAGATTCAACAATGATGGAAAGACGTCAGCACCAGCACCTGTCGTTAAGGAAGGAGAACGACCACCTATCATATGTTTCAAATGCGGAGGGGAGGGGCACATCAGTCCAAACTGCGCGATGCCGTCCAAAGCATGTTATAATTATGGAAGAGAAGGTCATTTAGCCCGATTTTGTCGTTTACCGAAGACAAATTCAGCTAGGATGGAGGCACCAAAGGCCGTCCCAGAAAAGTCAAAACCGGTTGTGCAAGGGAGAGCGTTTGTTGTGAACTCCCAGAGAGCAAGGAACCCGAATGAGGTCATCACGGGTAAGCTTATCATAAACTCTAACGAAGTCTATACTTTATTTGATACCGGTTCTACCCATTCTTTTATTTCAACTACTTGCGCTCATCGATTAAATTTGATTCTGGAGAAATTAGACTTTGACTTAGCAGTTGAAACCCCATTGGGAGAAACCTTCATTACATCCACGGTTTATAAGTCTTGTTTGGTGCAAGTTGGTACCCACACATTACCTGTCGATCTTATTTCATTAAAAATACTTGCATTTGACGTGATTCTAGGGATTGATTGGTTAACTACTCATCATACAAAAATTGATTGTTTTCGTAAGGTTGTTAGCTTTCATATTCTTAATCAACCTATTATGCGAATTCAAGCAACCAAACCATTAAAATCAATCGCTGTCATCTCAAGCCATAAAGCTATTCGTTTATTAAAAAGCGAATGTCAAGCTTTCTTAGCTCATGTCACAGATCTAAACAAAAATACGTCAGCTTTGAATGATATTTCTGTTGTTAATAAATTTCCTGACGTATTTCCCGAAGAACTTCCTGGCCTACCCCCAGAGCGTGAAATTGAATTTTGTATCGACCTTGAACCCGGTACAAAACCCATTTCCAAAGCCCCATATCGAATGGCTCCTATTGAACTTCAGGAGTTAAAGACCCAACTGCAGGAATTGTTAGACATTGGTTTTATTCGTCCTAGTACTTCTCCTTGGGGTGCTCCTGTTCTGTTCGTGAAGAAGAAAGATGGGAGTATGCGACTTTGTATTGATTATCGGGAGTTGAATCATGTCACCATCAAAAATAGGTACCCATTGCCATGTATTGATGACCTATTTGACCAGTTCCAAGGAGCATAATTCTTTTCAAAGATCGATCTTCGTTCTGGATATCATCAGCTGAAGGTTAGAACTGAGGATATTCCAAAGACTGCCTTCAGAACTCGGTATGGGCATTATGAATTCTTAGTTATGTCTTTTGGATTGACTAATGCTCCTGCTACCTTCATGGATATGATGAACCGGGTATTCAAGGAATATTTGGATCACTTTGTGGTCGTCTTTATTGATGACATCCTTGTTTATTCCAAAAGCCGTGAAGATCATGAGCAACACTTGAGGTTGGTACTCCAAAAGCTTCGTGAATACAAACTTTATGCCAAGTTGAAGAAATGCGAGTTCTGGCTGGAGGTGGTAGCGTTCCTTGGGCACGTAGTATCAAGTCGTGGAATATCGATTGACCCGGCAAAGATTGAAGCTATTCAAAGCTGGGAGCAACCTAAATCAGTGACCGAGGTACGTAGCTTTCTTGGTTTAGCTGGTTATTATCGGAGATTCGTGGAAGGATTTTCTCGAATCGCTACTCCATTAACTCAGCTGACTCGGAAAGATACAAAGTTCGGTTGGAGCGAAGAATGTGAGCAGAGTTTTCAAGAACTCAAGAGGAGACTCATTTCAGCACCTGTTCTAACAATACCATCTGGCTCGGAGGGATTTGTTATCTACAGTGATGCTTCGAGCAAAGGGTTGGGATGCGTTCTCATGCAACATGGAAAAGTCATAGCCTATGCATCAAGACAACTCAAGGAATATGAGGGGAATTATCCTACTCATGATCTAGAGTTGGCAGCTGTTGTCTTTGCACTTAAAATTTGGAGGCATTACTTGTATGGGGAGAAGGTGGAGATCTTTACGGATCATAAAAGCCTTAAATATTTCTTCACTCAAAAGGAACTCAACATGCGACAACGACGTTGGCTTGAACTATTGAAAGATTATGATCATACCATTCAATATCATCCTGGAAAAGCGAACGTGGTAGCTGACGCATTGAGTAGAAGATCATATGCAAGTACGAGTGCGATATTGTCAACACCAAGGCCCATTTTGTGTGATTTGCAAAGGATGGAGATAGAGTTAAAGACTCCAGGGACCCATGTGATGATGGCGATTATACGAGTAGAACCGACTTTAATCGATAAAGTTAAAGCTTCTCAAGCTACAGACCTGGAGCTGATGCGTATAAGGAAGAAAGTGCAAGAAGGTTCTATCCCGGAAGCAAGAATCGATGAAGAAGGAATACTTCGAGTCAACTCCAGACTTTGTGTTCCTAACAACCCTGATTTAAAGTATGAAATCATGATGGAGGCGCACAACACACCATTTGCAATCCATCCTGAAAGTACCAAAATGTATCATGATCTTCGTCATACATTTTGGTGGAGCAATATGAAGAGAGAGATAACGTTGTAAATCTCAAGGTGTCTAACTTGTTAACGAGTCAAAGCGGAGCATCAAGTACCAAAAGGTCCATTGCAACCACTTGAAGTTCCAGAATGGAAGTGGAAGCACATTACCATGGATTTCGTTACCGGTCTTCCTAGGGTTTCTCAAGGTATTGATGCGATTTGGGTCATTGTTGATAGATTGACCAAGTCTGCTTATTTCTTACCGATACGAGAAACTTATACACTTGAACGTCTTGCTCGTATGTACATAAACGAGATTGTAAGACTGCATGGTATGCCAGTATCCATAGTTTCTGACGGAGACCCAAGATTTACTTCACGATTTTGGGTTAGTTTACAAAAAGCTATGGGCACGGATTTACGATTTAGTTCAGCATATCATTCTCAGACGGACGGACAATCAGAGAGGACTATTCAAACTCTTGAAGATCTATTAAGACTCTGTGTCTTTGACTTCAAGGGAAGTTGGGACAAGTTCTTACCATTGGTGGAGTTTTCCTATAACAACAGTTATCAAGCAAGTATTGGCATGGCTCCATTCGAAGCATTGTATGGAAGAAAATGTCGTTCTCCAGTATGCTGGGATGAGGTGGGTGAAGCAACGTTGTTGGGACCGGAGTTGGTACGTATGACTACAGAAAAGATTCAAACGATCCGACAACGTATAAAAACCTCACAAGATCGACAAAAGAGTTATGCTGATCTTCATCGAAAGGACGTGAAATTTGATGTAGGAGATCATGTGTTCTTACGTGTTGCTCCATGGAAAGGAGTTACGAGATTTAGAAAGAGAGGAAAGCTCAATCCTCGATTCATCGGTCCATTTTTAATCCTCGATCGAGTAGGAACTGTGGCTTATAGACTCGCTTTACCGCCAAGTATGTCTCGTGTTCATAACGTTTTTCACATATCCATGTTACGCAAATATGTGGAAGACCCGAACCACATTATTGAGTTAGAACCGGACGAAATAGCGGAGGATTTGACGTATGAAGAAGTTCCTGTTCAAATCTTGGATAAGAAGGAACATATTCTACGCTCCAAGGTTATACCTCAAGTCAAAGTTTTGTGGAGAAACCATGATGTTGAGGAAATGACTTGGGAGTTAGAATCTGAAATGAAATCAAGGTATCCTTACCTCTTCGACATACCAGGTACGTACCCTAATTTCGAGGGCGAAATTTCATAAGAAGGGGAGGTTGTAAGACCCCAACTTTTATAAATAAAGATGAATTTTCTATAAATATCATTTTTGAATATTATGGAGTTAAATTGATATAATATTATAGTTGTGGGTAATATTTATAAATTTTACAAAGTACGCAAGTTGTTATATAATATTCGATTGGTCGGGGAATATTCGTTTAACAGGGAATATTCGTACAACGACACAATCATTGGTGGACCCCACAACAGAATTATTGTCGGATTGAGAAAATGACAAAAATATTTTATTAAAAATAACGGCGAAAATTTTACCATTGTTACTGTTGAACTACTCAGTAGTAAAAGTACAGTAATACGTGTGGTTGCATAGTAGCACACGGTATTGATTATTAATGCTTATGTGAGAAGTCACTCAGTTTGATTCAATTATGGTCAGTTAATAATATGAATTATTTAGCGATAATGACGTTTTGTTTTATTCGTATTATTAACGTAATAAAACAAAAACATCTTTTTATATAAAACAGAATACTTTATTAAAGTTATTCTATAAATAGAATATATTATATTTTATTTAAAAGATTTTTCTTTAAATATGGACCGTCAGATTAAAGTAATCAATCTGGACCGTTCATGGATTAGTTACTATACATTCTATTTTTCTATAAATAGCAGCTCATTCCTTCATTATTTCTTACGAATTCACTGAACTCTAGAGAGAGAAACTATAGAGAGAAACTATAGAGAGAGAGAAGAAGAGTATTCTGCTACTTAACTACTTCCTTATTTCAGCTCGTCTTTAAAACGGTAAGGGGTGTTATTCTTTCTTATTCATGAAGAGAACTGTTGTTATTCCATTTCTTATTATTCTGTTGGAATAACCTGTATACGCGGAATACCCTATACTTGGTGACATCCTTCTATTATTCTGTTGGAACTTCCTGTCTGTGTGTTTTACACCGGACCTGGTTCCGTTGTTATTATTATTCTGTTGGAACTTCCTGTCTGTGTGTTTTACACCGGACCTGGTTCCATTGTTATTATTATTCTGTTGGAACATCTTGTCTGTGTGTTTTACACCGGACCTGGTTCCGTCTTTATTATTCCGTCTTTATTATTCTGTTGGAATATCCTGTCTGTGTGTTTTACACCAGACCTGGTTCCGTTTTCATTATTCTGTATTTATTATTCTGTCGGAACATCCTGTCGGTGTGATTTTCACCTGACCTGGTTCCATTCTCTATTATTCTATTGGAATAACCTGCTGTGCGGTCTATCGCATGCATGGTGATTTCTTCTGTTATTCCATTCTCTATTGTACTAAGTTGGTTAAAACTTTGACTTCTATACCCCATGAAATTAGTGGAATATCCTTGATATTTGTGTTTCATCTAGTATCTTTTTATGGAAATATTCTTCTGATCATTCTTGAATTTTACTCCACAATGCAGTATCATGTTGACAATTTGGACGTTGTTAATTCTTGGATAAATTAATTCTTGAACTTGTTTTATTGAATTCTTATATCATTGTCATCATCCTCATGTTTATAAAATGTTGAAAGTCATCTGTGGCTTGTAGTGCATAGATGGACTTGGTATGATTATGACCAGGGATTATTCGGTATAATCATGACCGTAATGTTACAAATGGTGTGGTAAAAGTCCTCATTGGCCCGTAGTGCATTGATGGACAGTTGTTGGCATGATCATGACCATTAGTGAATATACGAATATCCTTGGCCGTAGTGCAGGGGTGATTCGATGATATGGATTATTTTATTAAGCTGAGTCACAGCGATCACAGTGTTGAAAAACCTTTTAAATCATAAAAGATAGTATAGTTTATTTTCTACTTGACTCTTTTAATGGATTGCTTGTTCCACTGCAATTAAACTTGATGTCTATTATATTTTATCAGTTTAACATTGTTGAAGGCTAATGATAATTTATTCTGTATTATCTTAGTCATAATATTTCTTACTGGGCTAGTTGAGCTCACCCTTTCTTTCACTGTTCTCTTCAGGAAATGAGAACGTAGCTGGGGCAAGTCGGGGAACAGAGTGATGGTTCGAATGATAGTATTAGTTAGTAGTCCTCACTATTCTATGTAATAGTGTGTTAATAAATGTAATGAGGACTCCTTTTGAGTATGAATACTCTCTAGAAGATAATATTTGTATTCAAACTCACAGTTTATGTTTTGTCGTATTGTACACGACAGTTGTATTAGTAAGTTGTATTTGTATTCTGTACTATGTATCTGACGACCCAAGATGGGTGATGTATACCTATTTTTGGGGGTGTCACAAACAACATTGCACTCGTACCCGCATATGATCTTCTACTCAATGCGTCAGCTACTACGTTTGCTTTTTTAGGATGATATTGGATGGTATGATCGTAATCTTTCAACAGCTCGAGCCAACGTCGCTGCCGCATGTTGAGTTCCTTTTGGGTGAAAAAATATTTGAGGCTTTTATGATTTGTATAGATCTCCACTTTCTCCCCATACATGTAGTGTCTCCAGATCTTCAACGCGAAAGCGACTGCTGCCAACTCCAAATCATGAGTAGGATAATTCCTCTCATATTCTTTGAGTTGTCGCGAGGCATAGGCTATGACTTTCTCATGTTGCATGAGAACACATCCTAACCCTTTGCCTGAAGTATCACTGTAGATAACAAATCCATCCGAACCAGATGGTATTGTCAGAACAGGTGCCGAAATGAGTCTCCTCTTGAGTTCTTTGAAACTCTTCTCGCATTCCTCACTCCATACGAATTTTGTATCTTTCCGAGTCAGCTGAGTTAACGGAGTAGCGATTCGAGAAAATTCTTCCACAAATCTCCGATAATAACCAGCTAAGCCCAGAAAGCAACGTACTTCGGTTATCGACTTCGGTTGCTCCCAACTTTGTATGGCTTCAATCTTCGCCGGGTCGACAGATACTCCATGTTTTGACACCACGTGCCCAAGGAATACTACTTCCTCAAATCAGAACTCGCATTTCTTTAGTTTGGCATATAGCTTGTTTTCACGAAGCCTTTGCAATATTAGCTTTAAATGGCGCTCATGATCTTCACGACTTTTGGAATAGATGAGGATGTCATCAATAAAGACAACAACGAACTGATCCAAATATTCTTTGAATACACGGTTCATCATATCCATGAAGGCAGCAGGAGCATTAGTCAATCCAAAAGACATGACTAAGAATTCATAATGCCCGTACCGAGTTCTGAAGGTAGTCTTTGGAATATCCTCAGTTTTAATCTTTAGCTGATGATATCCAGAACGAAGGTCGATCTTTGAAAAGAATTGTGCTCCTTGTAACTGGTCGAACAGGTCATCAATGCGAGGTAGCGGATACCTATTCTTGATTGTGACATGATTCAATTCTCGATAGTCGATACAAAGTCGCATACTCCCGTCTTTCTTCTTTACGAATAACGCAGGAGCACCCCAAGGAGATGTACTAGGACGAATAAAACCGATGTCCAACAACTCCTGTAGTTAGACTTTTAACTCCTGAAGTTCAATAGGAGCCATTCGATATGGAGTTTTAGAAATGGGTTTTGTACCGGGTTCAAGGTCAATAAAGAATTCAACTTCACGTTCTGGAGGTAGACCAGGAAGTTCTTCAGGAAATACATCGGGAAATTCTCTAACAATAGAAATATTATTCAAATCTGACTTGTCTTTGTTCAAATCCATAACATGGGCTAAGAAAGCTTGACATCCGTTTTTCAATAAACGAATGGCTTTATGGCTTGATATAACAGCGATTGATTTTAATGGTTTGGTTGCTTGAATTTGCATAACATGTTGGTTAGGAATATGAAAACTAACAACCTTACGAAAACAATCAATTTTGGCATGATGAGTAGTTAACCAATCAATTCCTAAAATCACATCAAATGCAAGTATCTTTAAAGAAATAAGGTCAACAGGTAATGTGATGGTGCCAACTCGGATTAAGCAAGATTTATAAACTATAGATGTAACAAAGGTTTCACCCAACGGAGTTTCAACAGATAAGTCAAAGGTCAATTTCTCCGGAGTCAAGTTCAAATGTTGAGCACAAGAAGGAGAGATAAAAGAATGGGTAGAACTGGTATCTAGTAAAGTATAAACTTCGAAAGAATTCAAGATTAGCTTACCCGTGATCACCTCGTTCGGGTTTCTCGCGTTTTGGCCGGTCACGACAAACGCCCTTCCAGGAACCACTGATTTCGACTTATCCGGGACAACTTTTGGAGTCACCATCCTGCTGAACTTGGTTTTGCTACAGAACACTCTCGAGCTATATGACCCTCCTTTCCACAGTTATAACATACCTTGGATTGTTGTGGGCAGTTTGGGCTAATATGTCCCTCTTTCCCACATTTGTAACATACGACCGGTGGTCGTTCTCCTCCCCTAGAAATAGTTGATGTTTTTGCTGACGTCTTCACGTTATCATTGTTGTACCTTCTCTTCTTGAAATCTCCTCTCGACTCGCTCCTTCTATTATCACGACCACGATTACCACCAGAGTGGTTACCGCTTTTGTCCGAATGTTTTCCTCCATGCTGGTTTTCATTGCTTCGATGACTGCCGCCACCGGTATGACCCTGGTTGTGGCCCCTCGGTTGCACATACTCATTATCTCGCTCTAATAATTGAGCCATGTTTACAACATCTGAATATAAAGAAAATTTATGAGAGATAAGATATTGTCGAATCTCGGGTTTTAGACCTCTCAGAAACATCCTTGTCATTCGTTCCTCATTTTCGACCAAATGAGGTGCAAACCTGGATAACTCTTCAAACTTCGCCTCGTACTGGGACACCGTCATGTTGTTTTGTTCCAGTCTAATAAATTCTACCTCCTTCATATGACGAATACTTTCAGAAAAGTACTTGTCATTGAACAGTTTTTGAAATGTTTCCCAGGACATGTTGAGTGCGTCAGGCAGGGTACGCTTCACAGACTCCCACCAGTAGTCTGCCTCACCACGGAACATAAAGGTGGCGAATGGAACCTTCTGTTCCTCCGTGCATCCCAAGACATCGAATATCTTGGTAATTTGCTTGACCCACATTTACGCCATGATCGGATCCGAGTTTCCCTTAAATTCTGGTGGTCCCAATTATTTGAACTGCTTGGCTATGACAAACCGTGCGTTATTATCATTTCCACCCGTATTCTGCACACGAGTCTCCCTCGTCTGATTTTGCATGAACTGCTAAAAGCTCCTAAACATTCCATCATTCATCGTTTGCTCGGCAACGCTGTTTACAGGAGGAATATTGCCTTCCTGTTGCACGTTCCCCTGGCTGGTGATCAAAGGTGTCTCCACGGTCTGATTTACTCCATTATTAACGTTCTCAGCTGCCATTCTTAAATACTGCCATAAAACAAGGGTTAATAGTCATGTCATATATTATCCCTATACTCTGACCGACCAAATAAACACCAAATAAACTTAGTCAGGTCATACTAGCGAAGGAATTCCCCGTCTCTCCCCTCCTAGTTCTTGTCTCACATCTCAGCCAGGGATCATATCCCTAAGCGCTGATACCAACTGTGACGCCCCCAAAATAGGTATACAACACCAATTCTGAGTCGCCAAATACATGGTACAAAAAGCAAACTACAACTTCAATAATACAATTGTCGTGCAAAATACGACAACACATAATGTGAGTTTAAATACAAATATTGTCTTCTGGAAAATATCCACACTCAAATAAGTCCTCATCACAATTATTCAAACACTATTTTACAAAAATAGTGAGGACTGCTAAAACATCTTTCTAGAACCATCACTCCATACCCCGACTAGTTCCTGCTATGTTCTCACCTCCTGAGAAGAAAAATGGAACAAAAAGGAAAAGGGTGAGCTCAACTAGCCCAGTAAAGAATATTATGACTAAGATAATATACAACAAATTATCATTAGTATTCAACAGGGAAAAATATGATAGAATATAATCGACAACAAGTTTTAGATCAACAACTGCAGCGGAAACAGCAAACCATTAGAAGAGTCAAGTAGAGAATGAATTCTACTATCTTCAAAGATTTAAAAGTCCATCATCAATATTATATCCCTATAACATCAATTAATAATCATCTTTATCCAAATATTCATCTTTGCACTATAGGCCAAAGATATTAATTTGTATCACCTGTTAGTCATGTTCATCTCAACACTTGTTAATCTTTGCACTACAGGCCAAAGATATTTATCAAGTAATCATACATATTTGCACTACAGGCCAAAGATATTCAGTAATATCATCATTTAGGACCGAGGATGATGAAAAATATCTTAAAAAGAACGAATCCAGTGAGACAGAAGGACAAATAGTAGAGATTTGTATAACAGTTTATCCAAGATCAATAATACTTCATAATAATCAATTGTGAAGCAGAATTCAAAAATAAAGATCAAAACATGGATACAATCAAAAATAGTAACCATAATAGACATCTTGGACAAAAAGAGAAAATTTTATTTTTCGGTGAATAGTGCCGTATTCATGAATAGTGCCGTATACGTGAATAGTAACGTATACGTGAATAGTAATCCCGACACAAAAAATTCCAAATTTGATAAAAAAAACTCATATCAATATTTCAGCATAATGATATTGAAGAAAATAATATTATTTAAGAAGAAAATAATATCCCTTACCTCAAAATATCAGTACTTCTGGTCGGAATACCGGTATAAGGCTGAAAGAAACTTGCTTTGATGAATAGAAACTCTCAAAGTATCTAAATACTCACAAAATACACTCAATAATCTAGAGAGAAAAAGAAAGAAAACTTGTTTCTGGTATGATTTTCAATTCTAACTTAGCCCTCTAGTTATAGGAAAATGTTAGCACGCCGAAGCAGACTTAACCTGCAACCTGATGGCTTTACCTGCTACTATTCAATCCTACCACATTTGAATAAAAATCTCAGCACATTTCTTCACCAACCAAGAGTGGGGCACACCAATTCTAGAATTTTCTACTAATATGAAAAACTCCGAAAATTCAACAATTTCTGAACCAGTGATCTCGTAAAATTCATAATAAATCATACGTTCATTTTTAACGGTTCAAATTTTGTGAACATATACTCAACTTATATATGTATAACATATCCAAAAATTACCACGATCCAACGGTCGGATTAAAAATTATAACCCTCGTAAAATATCTCAAAAACCCTAATTTGATTTTCAATACCTCCGTTCCGACAAAAATACAGATAAAACACCTCAACATTAACTCCTTCATTTTTAACCACAAAAATATATCCCTCATTTATATCCACATAAAATAAATATTTCCTTATCATATGAATCAATAATTAATTATTCATAAATAATATTACAGAATCATATTTATGACAACCAGACCGTTCCCAGGAAAGAGGGGGCTTTCCAATAAGGATTTCTCCTTACTGGCGCGCAATTAGATGACCAAACCTCTCCTTAGACAGAGCTTTCTAGACATTGCCAATAATGTTACCTAATAATATTATTCAAATAATATGAATTATTGATCTGATAAAGGAAAATATTGTGCAGCAATAATTATTGAAACAACAATAATATAAAATATCAACGCAGCAATTATTGAATCAATAAAATAAAATATTGAACAATAACTACTGTAACAATTATTGAGTAGTGCCTTCTTATGTAAGAATCAATAATTGGTGCAATACCGTGTGCTACAGTATTTTAACCACCGGGTATTCTAACAGTATTAACGGTAACAACTACGCCGTTATTTGTAAACAACTTATACTTGTCGTTTTCTTCATCTAATCGCTTTCCGTTATGGGGCCCACACAAGGCTGCGTCGTCGTACGAATATTCTCCGACAACAAGAATATTCCACGACCAAATGAATATTCCCCGACAAAATGAATATTTTATAACCATTTGCTTATTTTGTAAAATTTACACATTTCCCCCATAACCAAAGTATTATATCAAATTAACCCCTTATTATTCACAATAATATTTAGAGAAAATTTGATTTTATTCGTTAATAAGTTGGGGTCTTACAGTTATGGTTCCTATCTTTGATTGGATCTATGTTTTGATCATCATTTTTGAATTCTGCTATACAAATGATTATTATGGAGTATTTTCAAACATGGATAAACTAAAGTACGAATCCCTAATCTTTGTCATTTTATATCTCTAGATTCATTTTCTTGAAAATATTTTTATTATCCCCAGTCTTAAATGATGATATTACTGAATATCTTTGGCCTGTAGTGCAAAGATGAATGATTAATTAATACCCGTAGTGCAAAGATGAACATGTGTTGAGATGAACACGACCAACTGGCGATACAAATGAATATCTTTGGCCTGTAGTGCAAAGATGAATATTTGATTCAAGATGTATTTTGATTGATGTTACAGGGATAAAATATTGATGATAGACTTTTAAATCTTAGAAGATAGTAGAATTCATTCCCTACTTGACTCTTCTAATGGATTGTTGTTTCCGCTGCAGTTGTTGATCTAAAACTTGTTGTCTATTATATTCTATCAGATTTTTTCCTGTTGAAGACTAATGATAATTTGTTGTATATTATCTTAGTCATAATATTCTTTATTGTGCTAGTTGAGCTCACCATTTTCCTTTTTGTTCTATTTTTTTTCTAAGGAGACGAGAATATAGCGGGAACTAGTCGGGGTGTGGAGTGATGTTTCCAGTCAGTTGTTTTAGCAGTCCTCGCTATTTTATAAAATAGATAATAATTATAATGAGGACTTCTTTTGAGTTTGAATACTGTCTATTAGACAATATTTGTATTTAAACTCACAGTATATGTGTTGTCATATTTTGCACGATAATTGTATTAATAAAGTTGTATTTATTTCTGTACCATGTATTTGGCGACTCAGAATAGGTGATGTATACTTATTTTGGGGGCGTCACAACAATGATATAAGAATACAATTAAATGAAAGCAAGGATAAATTTTAAAGATTTATAATTCAATTTATCCATAATTGAATAATGTTCAAATTGTCAACATGATACTGCTTTATGGAGTAAATTTTAAGAATAATATTGTATCAAAAATAATTTAGACATAAAAAAATTAATTTTTGTCATGAATAGTACCCCCGGTGAATAGTATCTGAGTGAATAGTATCCCGTAAATAGTACTTCAGGAATAGTACCCCGCGAATAGTACCCCGGCATGAAAAGATTAAAAATTATCAAGAATGCTCAGAATAACTTTTTCATGAAAAGATACTAGATGAAGCGTAAATTTTAAGGATATTATACTAATTTCAAGGAGTATAGAAGCAATACTTTAACAAAATGAGTGTAGAATTCGGAATCTGAAACGAAATTGTGACGCCCCCAAAATAGGTATACAACACCCATTCTGAGTCTCCAAATACATGGTACAGAAAGCAAACTACAACTTCAATAATACAATTATCGTGCAAAATACGACAACACATATTGTGAGTTTAAATACATATATTGTCTTCTGGACAATATCCACACTCAAATAAATCCTCATTACAATTATTCAAACACTATTTTACAGAAATAGTGAGGACTGCTAAAACATCTTTCTAGAACCATCACTCCATATCCCGACTAGATCCTGCTATGTTCTCACCTCTTGAGAAGAAAAATGGAACAAAAAGGAAAAGGGTGAGCTCAACTAGCCCAGTAAAGAATATTATGACTAAGATAATATACAACAAATTATCGTTAGTCTTCAACAGGGAAAAATCTGATAGAATATAATCGACAACAAGTTTTAGATCAACAACTGCAGCGAAAACATCAAATCATTAGAAGAGTCAAGTAGAGAAAGAATTCTACTATCTTCTAAGATTTAAAAGTCCATCATCAATATTTTATCCCTGTAACATCAATTAATAATCATCTTTATCCAAATATTCATCTTTGCACTACAGGCCAAAGATATTCATTTGTATCACCTGTCAGTCATGTTCATCTCAACACCTGTTCATCTTTGCACTACAGGCCAAAGATATTCATCAAGTAATCATACATCTTTGCACTACAGGCCAAATATATTCAGTAATATCATCATTTAGGACTGAGGATGATGAAAAATATCTTAAAGAGAACGAATCCAGTGAGACAAAAGGACAAATAGTAGGGATTCGTATAACAGTTTATCCAAGATCAATAATACTTCATAATAATCAATTGTGAAGCAGAATTCAAAAATAAAGATCAAAACATGGATACAATCAAAAATAGTAACCATAATAGACATCTTGGACAAAAAGAGAAAATTTTATTTTTCGGTGAATAGTGCCGTATTCGTGAATAGTGCCGTATACGTGAATAGTGCCGTATACGTGAATAGTAACCCCGACACAAAAAGTTCCAAATTTGATAAAAACTCATATCAATATTTCAGCATAATGATATTGAAGAAAATAATATCCCTTACCTCAAAATATCAGTACTTCTGGTCGGAATACCAGTATAAGGCTGAAAGAAACTTGCTCTGATGAATAGAAACTCTCAAAGTATCTAAATACTCACAAAATACACTCAATAATCTAGAGAGAGAAAGAGAGAAAACTTGTTTCTGGTGTGATTTCTAATTCTAACTTAGCCCTCTATTTATAGGAAAATGTTAGCACGCCGAAGCAGACTTAACCTGCAACCTGATGGCTTTACCTGCTACTATTCCCACCCACCACATTTGAATAAAAATCTCAGCATATTTCTTCACCAACCAAGAGTGGGGCCCACCAATTCTAGAATTTTCCATCAAAATGATAAACTCCGAAAATTCAACAATTTCTGAACCAGTCATCTCGTAAAATTCATAATAAATCATACGTTCATTTTTAACGGTTCAAAATTTGTGGACATATACTCAACTTATATATGTATAACATATCCAAAAATTACCACGATCCAATGGTCGGATTAAAAATTATAACCCCCGCAAAATATCTCAAAAATTCTAATTTTTAATACCTCCATTCCGACAAAAATACTGATAAAAACCTCAACATTAACTCCTTCATTTTTAACCACAAAAATATATCCCTCATTTATATCAACATAAAATAAATATTTCCTTATCATATGAATCAATAATTAATTATTCACAAATAATATTACAGAATCACATTTATGACAACCAGGCCGTTCCCAGGAAAGAGGGGGCTTTCCAATAAGAATTTCTCCTTACTGGCGCGTAATTAGATGACCAAACCTCTCCTTAGACAGAACTTTCTAGACATTACCAATAATGTTATCTAATAATATTATTCAAATAATATGAATTATTGATCTAATAATGGAAAATACTATACAGCAACAATTATTGAAACAACAATGATATAAAATATCAACGCAACAATTATTGAATCAATAAAATAAAATATTGAACAATAACTACTGTAACAATTATTGAGTAGTGCCTTCTTACGTAAGAATCAATAATTGGTGCAATACCGTGTGGTACTGTATTTTAACCACCAGGTATTCCAACAGTATTAACGGTAACAACTACGCCGTTATTTATAAATAACTTATACTTGTCGTTTCCTTCATCCAATCGCTTTCCGTTATGGGGCCCACACAAGGCTGCGCCGTCGTACGAATATTCCCCGACAGCAAGAATATTCCACGACCAAACGAATATTTCCCGACAAAATGAATATTTTATAACCACTTGCTTATTTTGCAAAATTTGCACATTTCACCTATAACCAAAGTATTATATCAAATTAACCCCTTATTATTCACAATAATATTTAGAGAAAATTTGATTTTATTCATTAATAAGTTGGGGTCTTACCACCTCCCCTCCTTATGAAATTTCGTCCTTGAAATTGAAGTACGTACCTGATGTTTCAAAAAGGTGAGGATACCTCGCTTTCATTTCTGATTCCAACTCCCAGGTTATTTCTTCAATAGCATGGTTTCTCCACAAAACCTTAACTTGTGGTATAACCTTCGTGCGTAGGACATGCTCTTTCCTATCCAAGATCTTAATAGGTACCTCCTCGTACGTTAAATCTTCAGCTATCTCGTCTGGTTCTAACTCAATAATGTGGTTTGGGTCTTTAACATATTTACGAAGTATAGATATGTGAAAAATATTATGAACACGAGACATGCTTGGAGGTAATGCGAGTCTATATGCCACATTTCCTATTCGCTCAAGAATCTCAAATGGACCAACAAATCTTGGATTGAGCTTTCCTCTCTTCCCAAATCTTGTAACTCCCTTTCATGGTGCAACACGTAATAATACATGATCCCCAATATTAAATTCCACGTCCTTCCGATGAAGATCCGCATAACTCTTTTGTCGATCATGTGCCGTTTGTATACGTTGTCGAATCGTTTGGATCTTCTCTGTAGTAATGCGTACCAACTCTGGTCCCAACAATGTTGCTTCACCCACCTCATCCCAGCATACTGGAGAACAACATTTTCTTCCATACAACGCCTCGAATGGAGCCACACCTATGCTCGCCTGATAACTGTTGTTGTAGGAGAATTCCACCAGTGGTAGGTACTTATCCCAACTCCCTTTGAGATCTAGGACACAAAGTCTTAATAGATCTTCAAGAGTTTGAATAGTCCTATCTGATTGTCCATCCGTTTGAGGATGGTATGCCGAACTGAATCGTAAATCCGTGCCCATAGCTTTCTGCAAGCTAACCCAAAATCGTGAAGTGAATCTTGGGTCACGATCCGAAACTATGGATACTGGCATGCCATGCAATCTCACAATCTCGTTCACGTACATACTAGCAAGACGTTCAAGGGAATAAGTCTCACGTATCGGCAAAAAATGAGCGGACTTGGTTAATATATCAACAATAACCCAAATCGCATCTATGCCTTGAGAAACCTTGGGAAGACCCGTAACAAAATCCATAGTAATGTGTTCCCACTTCCATTTCAGAATCTCAAGTGGTTGCAATGGACCCTTTGGTACTTGATGCTTCGCTTTTACACGTTGACAAGTTAAACATCTCGAGATAAACTCCGCGATCTCTCTTTTCATATTGCTCCACCAAAATGTATGTCGAAGATCGTGATACATTTTGGTACTCCAGGATGGATTGTAAACGGTGTGTTGTGTGCCTCCATCATTATTCTATGCTTCAAGTTAAAATCGTTAGGAACACAAAGTCTGGAGTTGACTCGAAGTATTCCTTCTTCATCGATTCTTGCTTCTGGAATAGCACCTTCTTGCACTTTCTTCTTCATACGCATCAGCTCCATGTCCGTAGCTTGAGGAGATTTAACTTTATCGATTAAAGTCGGTTCTACTCGTATATTTGATATCATCATGTGGGTACTTGGAGCCTTCATCTCTATCTCCATCCTTTGCAAGTCATACAAAATGGGCCTTTGTGTTAACAACATTGCACTCGTACCCGCATATGATCTTCTACTCAATGCGTCAGCTACTACGTTTGCTTTTCCAGGATGATATTAGATGGTATGATCGTAATCTTTCAACAGCTCGAGCCAACGTCGCTGCCGCGTGTTGAGTTCCTTTTGGGTGAAGAAATATTTTAGGCTTTTACGATCTGTATAGATCTCCACTTTCTCCCCATACAGGTAGTGTCTCCAGATCTTCAACGCAAAAACTACTGCTGCCAACTCTAATTCATGAGTAGGATAATTCCTCTCATATTCTTTGAGTTGTCGTGAGGCATAGGCTATGACTTTTCCATGTTGCATGAGAACACATCCTAACCCTTTGCCTGAAGCATCGCTGTAGATAACAAATCCATCTGAACCAGATGGTATTGTCAGAACAGGTGCCGAAATGAGTCTCCTCTTGAGTTCTTGGAAATTCTTCTCGCATTCCTTACTCCATACGACTTTTGTATCTTTCCGAGTCAGCTGGGTTAACGGAGTAGCGATTTGAGAAAATCCTTCCACAAATCTCCGATAATAACCAGCTAAGCCCAGAAAGCTACGTACTTCGGTTACCGACTTCGGTTGCTCCCAACTTTGTATGGCTTCAATCTTCGCCGGGTCGACAGATACTCCATGTTTTGACACCATGTGCCCAAGGAATGCTACTTCCTCAAGCCAGAACTCGCATTTCTTCAATTTGGCATATAGCTTATTTTCACGAAGCCTTTGCAGTACCAGCTTCAAATGGCGCTCATGATCTTCACGACTTTTGGAATAGATAAGGATGTCATCAATAAAGACAACAACGAACTGATCCAAATATTCTTTGAATACACGGTTCATCATATCCATGAAGGCAGCAGGAGCATTAGTCAATCCAAAAGACATGACTAAGAATTCATAATGCCCGTACCGAGTTTTGAAGGCAGTCTTTGGAATATCCTCAGTTTTAATCTTCAGCTGATGATATCCAGAACGAAGGTCAATCTTTAAAAAGAATTGTGTTCCTTGTAACTGGTCGAATAGGTCATCAATGCAAGGTAGCGGATACCTATTCTTGATGGTGACATGGTTCAATTCTCGATAGTCAATACAAAGTCGCATACTCCCGTCTTTCTTCTTTACGAATAAAATAGGAGCACCCCAAGGAGACGTACTAGGACGAATAAAGTCGATGTCCAACAACTCCTGTAGTTGGACTTTTAACTCCTGAAGTTCAATAGGAGCCATTCGATATGGAGTTTTAGAAATGGGCTTTGTACCGGGTTCAAGGTCAATAAAGAATTCAACTTCACGTTCTGGGGGTAGACCAGGAAGTTCTTTAGGAAATACATCTGGAAATTCTCTAACAATAGAAATATTATTCAAATCTGACTTGTCTTTGTTCAAATCCATAACATGGGCTAAGAAAGCTTGACATCCGTTTTTCAATAAACGAATAGCTTTGTGGCTTGATATGACAGTGACTGATTTTAGTGGTTTAGTAGTTTGAATTCGTATGACAGGTTGGTTAGGAATATGAAAACTAACAACCTTATAAAAACAATCAATTTTAGCATGATGAGTGGTTAACCATTCAATTCCTAAAATCACATCAAAAGCAAGTATCTTTAAAGAGATAAGATCAACATGTAATGTGATAGTGCCAACTTGGATCATGCAAGATTTATAAACTGTAGATGTAACGAAGGTTTCACCCAATGGAGTTTCAACAGATAAGTTAAAGTCCAATTTCTCCGGAGTCAAGTTTAAACGTTGAGCACAAGCAGGAGAGATAAAAGAATGGGTAGAACCGGTATCTAGTAAAGTATAAACTTCGAAAGAATTCAAGATTAGCTTACCCGTGATCACCTCGTTCGGGTTTCTCGCGTTTTGGCCAGTCACGACAAACGCCCTTCCAGGAACCGCTGATTTCGACTTATCCGGGATAACTTTTGGAGTCACCATCCCCGCTGAACTTGGTTTTGCTACAGAACACTCTCGAGCTATATGACCCTCCTTTCCACAGTTATAACATACCTTAGATTATTGTGGACAGTTTGGGCTGATATGTCCCTCTTTTCCACATTTTTAACATACGACCGGTGGTCGTTCTCCTCCCCTAGAAACAGTTGATGTTTGTGCTGACGTCTTCACGTTATCATTGTTGTACCTTCTCTTCTTGAAATCTCCTCCCGACTCGCTCCTTCTATTATCACGACCACGATTACCACCAGAGTGGTTACCGCTTTTGTCCGAATGTTTTCCTCCCTGCTGGTTTTCATTGCTTCGATGACTGCCGCCACCGGTATGACCCTAGTTGTGGTCCCTCGGTTGCACATACTCATTATCTCGCTCTAATAATTGAGCCCTGTTTACAACATCTGAATATAAAGAAAATTTATGAGAGATAAGATATTGCCGAATCTCGGGTTTTAGACCTCTCAGAAACATCCTTGTCATTCGTTCCTCATTTTCGACCAAATGAGGTGCAAACCTGGATAACTCTGCAAAATTCGCCTCGTACTGGGACACCGTTATGTTGTTTTGTTCCAGTCTGATAAACTCCACCTCCTTCATATGACGAATACTTTTAGGAAAGTACTTGTCATTGAACAGTTTTTGAAATGTTTCCCAGGACATGTTGAGTGCGTCAGGCTGGGTACGCTTCACAGACTCCCACCAGTAGTCTGCCTCACCACGAAACATAAAAGTGGCGAATGGAACCTTCTGTTCCTCCGTGCATCCCAAGACATCAAATATCTTGGTAATTTGCTTGACCCACGTTTCCGCCATGATTGGATCCGGCTTTCCCTTAAATTCTGGTGGTCCCAATTCTTTGAACTGCTTAGCTGTGACAAACTGCGCATTGTTATCATTTCCACCCGTATTCTGCACACGAGTTTCTCTCGTCTGATTTTGCATGAACTGCAAAAAGCCCCTAAACATTCCATCATTCATCGTTTGCTCGGCAACGCTGTTTACAGGAGGAATATTGCCTTCCTGTTGCACGTTCCCCTGGCTGGTGATCAAAGGTGTCTCCACGGTCTGATTTACTCCATTATTAACGTTCTCAGCTGCCATTCTTAAATACTGCCATAAAACAAGGGTTAATAGTCATGTCATATATTATCCCTATACTCTGACCGACCAAATAAACACCAAATAAACTTAGTCAGGTCATACTAGCGAAGGAATTCCCCGTCTCTCCCCTCCTAGTTCTTGTCTCACATCTCAGCCAGGGATCATATCCCTAAGCTCTGATACCAACTGTGACGCCCCCAAAATAGGTATACAACACCCATACTGAGTCACCAAATACATGGTACAGAAAGCAAACTACAACTTCAATAATACAATTGTCGTGCAAAATACGACAACACATATTGTGAGTTTAAATACATATATTGTTTTCTGGACAATATCCGCACTCAAATAAATCCTCATTACAATTATTCAAATACTATTTTACAGAAATAGTGAGGACTGCTAAAACATCTTTCTAGAACCATCACTCCATACCCCGACTAGATCCTGCTATGTTCTCACCTCTTGAGAAGAAAAATGGAACAAAAAGGAAAAGGGTGAGCTCAACTAGCCCAGTAAAGAATATTATGACTAAGATAATATACAACAAATTATCGTTAGTCTTCAACAGGGAAAAATCTGATAGAATATAATCGACAACAAGTTTTAGATCAACAACTGCAGCGAAAACAGCAAACCATTAGAAGAGTCAAGTAGAGAAAGAATTCTACTATCTTCTAAGATTTAAAAGTCCATCATCAATATTTTATCCCTGTAACATCAATTAATAATCATCTTTATCCAAATATTCATCTTTGCACTACAGGCCAAAGATATTCATTTGTATCACCTGTCAGTCATGTTCATCTCAACACCTGTTCATCTTTGCACTACAGGCCAAAGATATTCATCAAGTAATCATACATCTTTGCACTACAGGCCAAAGATATTCAGTAATATCATCATTTAGGACTGAGGATGATGAAAAATATCTTAAAGAGAACGAATCCAGTGAGACAAAAGGACAAATAGTAGGGATTCGTATAACAGTTTATCCAAGATCAATAATACTTCATAATAATCAATTGTGAAGCAGAATTCAAAAATAAAGATCAAAACATGGATACAATCAAAGATAGTAACCATAATAGACATCTTGGACAAAAAGAGAAAATATTATTTTTTGGTGAATAGTGCCGTATTCGTGAATAGTGCCGTATACGTGAATAGTAACCCCGGCACAAAAAGTTCCAAATTTGATAAAAACTCATATCAATATTTCAGCATAATGATATTGAAGAAAATAATATCATTTAAGAAGAAAATAATATCCCTTACCTCAAAATATCAGTACTTCTGGTCAGAATACCGGTATAAGGCTGAAAGAAACTTGCTCTG
Organism: Panax notoginseng; assembly: GCA_016801055.1. Lineage (NCBI taxonomy): Eukaryota > Viridiplantae > Streptophyta > Magnoliopsida > Apiales > Araliaceae > Panax > Panax notoginseng. The sequence continues at coordinate 182,678,712 of CM029019.1, forward strand.
ATGAATAGAAACTCTCAAAGTATCTAAATACTCACAAAATACACTCAATAATCTAGAGAGAGAAAGAGAGAAAACTTGTTTCTGATGTGATTTTTAATTCTAACTTAGCCCTCTATTTATAAGAAAATGTTAGCACGCCGAAGCAGACTTAACCTGCAACCTGATGACTTTACCTGCTACTATTCCCACCCACCACATTTGAATAAAAATCTCAGCACATTTCTTCACCAACCAAGAGTGGGGCCCACCAATTCTAGAATTTTCCATCAAAATGATAAACTCCGAAAATTCAACAATTTCTGAACCAGTCATCTCGTAAAATTCATAATAAATCATACGTTCATTTTTAACGGTTCAAAATTTGTGGACATATACTCAACTTATATATGTATAACATATCCAAAAATTACCACGATCCAACGGTCGGATTAAAAATTATAACCCCCGCAAAATATCTCAAAAACCCAGATTTTTAATACCTCCATTCCGACAAAAATACTGATAAAAATCTCAACATTAACTCCTTCATTTTTAACCACAAAAATATATCCCTCATTTATATCCACATAAAATAAATATTTCCTTATCATATGAATCAATAATTAATTATTCACAAATAATATTACAGAATCACATTTATGACAACCAGACCGTTCCCAGGAAAGAGGGGGCTTTCCAATAAGGATTTCTCCTTACTGACGCGCAATTAGATGACCAAACCTCTCCTTAGACAGAACTTTCTAGACATTACCAATAATGTTATCTAATAATATTATTCAAATAATATGAATTATTGATCTGATAATGGAAAATACTATGCAGCAACAATTATTGAAACAACAATGATATAAAATATCAATGCAACAATTATTGAATCAATAAAATAAAATATTGAACAATAACTACTGGAATAATTATTGAGTAGTGCCTTCTTACGTAAGAATCAATAATTGGTGCAATACCGTGTGCTACTGTATTTTAACCACCAGGTATTCCAACAGTATTAACGGTAACAACTACGCCGTTATTTATAAATAACTTATACTTGTCGTTTTCTTTATCCAATCGCTTTCCGTTATGGGGCCCACACAAGGCTGCGCCGTCGTATGAATATTCCCCGACAGCAAGAATATTCCACGACCAAACGAATATTCCCCGACAAAATGAATATTTTATAACCACTTGCTTATTTTGTAAAATTTGCACATTTCACCCATAACCAAAGTATTATATCAAATTAACCCCTTATTATTCACAATAATATTTAGAGAAAATTTGATTTTATTCATTAATAAGTTGGGGTCTTACAAAAATAATATTACTTACATACTACAGAGTATGAAAAAAAAAATTATTTCTTACGAATATTGAACAAAAATAATATCCCCTACGAATATTGAATGAAAATAATATTCCTTACGAATATTAAACGAAGATAATATTCTTTACGAATATTGAACGAAAATAATATTCCTTACGAATATTGAACGAAAATAAAATTCCTTACGAATACGAAAAATAATATCGTAAGCGAATATGAAATAAATAATACCCCTTACCTTAAAAAGAGAACACTTCTGAATGGTATAGAGGAGATATTCTTGAAGAAAACTTATACTGTTTTCTACACTTAAAGCTTCCTTAAACTCTAAAGAAATACGCTCAATATTATAGAAGAAGAATTCTCTGGTTTTGGTGTGATTTTCTTTTCTAAACTGAGCATCCTATCTATTGGAGAATGATAGGATATTATTTGGACGCACAGTAGGGAAGAATTATGGGCGAAGAATCAGCTATTTTCATTTGAAAATTTGATTTTACTATGCATCACTATGCAATAAAATATTCTAATAAAGCAAAAACTTTTAAATAAAATATGGGACGCCCCCAAAATAGGTATACATCACCCATCTTGGGTCGCCAAATATATGATATTGAATACAAATACAAACTTAATTATACAACATGAGCTGAGAGTTTTTACACGAATATTGTCTTATAGACAATATCCAAACTCAAATTCAATCCTCATTATATTTATTATCACACTAAATAGTGATGACTACTAAAACAACCATCTTGGACCATCACTACGTTCCCCGACTAGTTCCGGCTATGTTCTCATTTCCTGAAGAGAACAATGAAAGCAAAAGGGTGAGCTTAACTAGCCCAATAAAAAATATTATGACTAAGATAATGCAGAATAAATTATCGTTAGCCTTCAACGGTGTTAAACTAATAAAATACAATAAACATCAAGTTTAACTGCAGCGGAACAAGTAATCCATTAGAAGAGTCAAGTAGAGCATAATATCTACTATCTTCTATGATTTAAAAAAGTTATCATCAATTTTATCACTAAGACTTAGCTTAATAAATAATACACATCATTGAATCATCCCTGCACTACGGCTAAGGATATTCATTAGTATCACATCCACGAATTATCCATGCACTACGGGCCAAGGATATTTATGTAATCATCAATGGTCATGATCATGTCAACAACTGTCCATCAATGCACCACGGGCCAATGAGGACTTTTTCCACATCATTTGTAACATTACGGGTCATGATTATAGAGAATAATCCCTGGTCATAATCATACCAATCCATAGTCCATCTATGCACGTAAGCCAAATATGACTTTCATCACAATATAAACATGAGGATGATGACAATGATATAAGAATTCAATTAAAAGAAAACAAAGGATAAATTTTTAAAGATTTATAATTTAATTTATCCATAATTCAATAATGTCCAAATTATCAACATGATACTGCTTTGTGGAGTAAAATTCAAGAATAATATTGTATCAAAAATGATTTGGACAAAAAAGAAATCAATTTTTGTCATGAATAGTACCCCAGGTGAATAGTACTCGAGTGAATAATACTCCGTCAATAGTACTTTGGGAATAGTACCCCATGAATAGTACTTTGTGAATAAATCCCATGAATAGTACCCTTGAATAGTACTTCATGAATAGTATCCCGTGAATAGTATTCCAGCATAAAAAGGTCATTAATTATCAAGAATACTCAGAATAATATTTTCAAAAAAAGATACTGGATGAAGCGCAAATATCAAGGATATTTTACTAATTTCACGGAGTATAGAAGCAATACTTTAACAGAATGAGTGTAGAGTTAGAAATACGAAACGAGATAATATTACTCACATACTACAGAGTATGGAAGAAAATATTATTTCATACGAATACTGAACAAAAATAATATCCCTTACGAATACAAAAAAAATAATACCCCTTACCTTAGAAGAAGACTGGATACTGGAATAGTGAAGTAGCAGGCTTCTTTTCTTCTTTCTATCTATAGCTTCTCTCTCTCTATAATTGCTCTTATGAGTCTTAGTAAATTAGTGAGAATGAAAGAAGAAATGAGCTTCTATTTATATAAAAATATAATTTCGATAATTACACGTTTTGGGGCTCGAATTATTACAGTATAGTACCTTCATCTTTACCTCTATTTTTAATTTAGTCCTACAAGTATTATCAAACTTGCACCACTTTCCCTAATAGTACATGCATATGAATCAATAGTACCTGAATGTGAATCAATAGTTCCATATATGTGAACCAACAGTAAGTTGAATATGAACTAATAGCAATTAATTGCTCATTTATCCGATTAATTACCTGATTAGTCAATATAACCTCCAGAAATCAATTATTATCGAAATAAATATCGATTTTTATTAACACTAATAATCCCAACACAATGAAAATATCAATTTCATCTTTAATCAACACGAACTTATTCATCATTAATATTATAACTCACAATATTTAACAACCAGATCATTCCCAGGAAAGAGGGGGCTTTCCGATAAGGATTTCTCCCTATTGGCGCGCACTTAGGTGACTAAACCCCTTTCCTCGATAAAACTTTCTAAAAATCATCGATATTGCAAATAATAATATAAATAACTTTTTTGTCTCAATTATTAATTTAATAATATAAAATATTATGCAGGTGACACTATGACAATAATTGAATCAATAATATGAGAGATATGTATGCAGCAATTACTATAATAATAATTAAGTATAATTGAGTGACTTTTTACGTAAGCATCAATAATCAATACTATATGCTAGTATTACTGTACTTTTACTACCGGATATTTCAACAGTTTAAAAGTACAACTTTCGCCGTTATTTTTATAAAAAGATATTTCTGTCATTTTTTAACTATGACAGTACATCCGTTGTAGGGTCCATCAATGATTGTGTCGTTGTATGAGTATTCCCTGTTAAAATAAATATTCCCCTACTAATCAAATATTTTATAACAACTTGCTTACTTTGTAAAATTTGTAAATATTACCCATAACTATAACATTATATCAAATCCACACCATAATATTCAAAAATATATTTCGAGAAAAATTATTCTTTATTCATAAAAGTTGGGGTCTTACAACCTTCCCTTCTTATAAAATTTCGTCCTCAAAATTAGGGTACGTACTTGGTATGTCGAAGAGGTGAGGATACCTTGACTTCATTTCCGATTCTAACTCTCAGGTATAACCTTGGAGCGTAGAATATGATCCTTCTTATCCAAGATTTTAACAAGTACCTCTTCATACGATAAATCTTCCGCTATCTCGTCCGGTTCTAATTCAATAATGTGGTTCGGGTTTTTCACATATGTACGTAATATAGATATGTGAAAAACGTTATGAACAAGAGATATACTTGGCAGTAAGGCGGGTCTATAGGCCGCAGTTCCTACTCGATCTAGGATTTCGAATGGCCCAATGAATCGAGGATTGAGCTTTCCTCTCTTTCCAAATCTTGTAACTCCTTTCCATGGAGCAACACGTAACAACACATGCTCTCCAACATTGAATTCCACGTCTCTTCGATGAAGATCATCATAACTCTTCTGTCGATCTTGTGATGTCTTTATACATTGCTGGATCATTTAAATCTTTTTCGTTGTCATGCGTACCAATTTCGAACCCAACAACGTTGCTTCACCCACCTCATCCCACCATACTGGAGAAGGACACTTGCGTCCATACAATGCCTCGAATGGAGTCATGTCAATACTTGCTTGATAACTGTTGTTGTAGGAGAATTCTACTAATGGCCAGAACTTGTCCCAACTTCCTTTGAAGTCAAGGACATAGAGTCTTAATAGATCTTCAAGAGTTTGAATAGTCCTTTCCGACTGCCCGTCTGTTTGAGGATGATATGCCGAACTGAATTGTAAATCTGTGCCCATAGCTTTTTGCAAACTAACCCAAAATCGTGAGGTGAATCTTGGGTCTCGATAAGAAACTATAGATACTGGCATGTCATGCAGTCTTACAATCTCATTTATATACATACGAGCAAGGCGTTCAAGTGAATAAGTTTCTCATATAGGTAAGAAATGAGCAGACTTGGTTAGTCTATCGACAATGACCCAAATCGCATCTATGCCTTGAGAAACCTTGGGAATACCATTAACGAAGTCCATGGTAATTTACTCCCACTTCCATTCTGGAATTTTAAGTGGTTGCAATGGAACCTTTAGCACCTGATGCTCCGCCTTGACACGTTGACAACTTAAACACCTTGAGATAAACTCTGCTATCTCTCTCTTCATATTTCTCCACCAGAATGTATGTCAAAGATCACGATACATTTTGGTACTCCTAGGATAACTATAAATGGTGTGTTATGCGCCTCCATCATGATTTTATACTTTAAATCAGGGTCGTTAGAAACACAAAGTCTGGAGTTAACTCGAAGTATTCCTTCTTCATTAATTCTTGCTTCCGGGATAGCACATTCTTGTACTTTCTTTCTCATACGCATCAGCTCTAGGTCTGTAGCTTGAGCAGCTTTAACTTTATTGATTAAAGTCGGTTCTACTCGTATATTTGCCATCATCATATGGGTCCGTCGAGTCTTTAACTCTATCTCCATCCTTTGCAAGTCATATAAAATGGGCCTTTGTGTTGACAATATCGCACTCGTACCCGCATATGATCTTCTACTCATTGCGTCAGCTACCACGTTCAATTTTCTGGGATGGTATTAAATAGTATGATCGTAATCTTTCAACAGCTCGAGCCAACGTCGTTGTCGTATGTTGAGTTCCTTTTGGGTGAAGAAATATTTGAGGCTTTTATGATCTGTATAGATCTCCACTTTCTCTCCATATAGGTAGTGCCTCCATATTTTAAATGCAAAAACGACAGCTGCAAACTCTAGATCATGAGTAGGATAATTCCTCTAATATTTTTTGAGTTATCGTGAGGCATAGGTTATGACTTTCCCATGTTGCATGAGAACACATCCTAACCCTTTACCTGAAGCATCGCTGTAGATGACAAATCCCTCCGAACTAGATGGTATTATCAGAACATGTGCTAAAATGAGTCTCCTCTTGAGTTCTTGAAAACTTTTATCACATTCCTCGCTCCAACCGAATTTTGTATCTTTTCGAGTCAGCTGAGTTAATGGAGTAGAGATTCAAGAAAATTCTTCCACGAATCTCTGATAATAACCGGCTAAGCCCAGAAAGCTACGCACTTCGGTCACTAACTTAGGTTGCTCCCAGCTTTGAATTGCTTCAATCTTTGCCGGGTCAATAGATATTTCGTGATTTGATATCACGTGCCCAAGAAATGATACTTATTCAAGCCAGAACTCGTATTTCTTCAACTTTGTATAGAACAGAAGCGTCTCAAGGAGACGTACTAGGACGAATGAAATCGATGTTTAACAATTCCTGAAGTTGGGTTTTTAACTCCTGAAGTTCAATAGGAGCCATTCGATATGGGGCTTTAGAAATGGATTTTGTACCGGTTCAAGGTTGATACAAAATTTAATTTCACGCTCTGGGGGTAGGCCAGAAAGTTATTCAGGGAATACGTTGTAAAACGAATATTCCTCGACCAAACGAATATTTTATAACAACTTGCATACTTTGCAAAATTTATAAATATTACTCACAACTATAACATTATATCAAATCCACACCATAATATTAAAAAAATATTTTAAGAAAATTAAATCTTTATTCATAGTTGGGGTCTTACAGCTTCGAGACAGTCATGCAGTACAAACTCAGATTAAATTCGACAAAGTGTACCTTCAGATTAAGCGCGGGAAAGTTTTTGGGGTACCTGATCAGTGAAAGGGGGATTGAGGCGAAACCGGAAAAGATAAAACCAATCTTGAACATGAAGTCGCCCCAGTCGTTCAAAGATGTTCAACGTTTGACGGGTCAGATTGCGGCTCTGAGGCGATTCATATCCAGATCAGTAAATAAGTGTTTACAATTTTTTGACATGTTGAAAGGGCCAACAAACGAGCAGCATTTCTAGTGGACCTCGAAGTGTGAAGATGCCTTCCAGGGAATAAAAAGGTATCTATCGTCGGCCCTGTTACTAGTAAAATCGGTTCCATATGAACCACTATACTTATACTTAGTCGCTGGCTCGCTAGCTATTGGAGCGGTGTTGGTTCGGAGACGAGGTATCCGAACCTTGAGAAGTTTTCTTATACACTTATTATCGTAAGTCAAAAACTTTGGCAGTACTTCCAAGGTTGTTTAATCGTGGTGTATACGGATCAACCATTGAAGAAGGTGTTAGGCAAACCAGACGTCTCGGGTCGGCTTGCAGCATGAGAGATGGAATTGAATCAGTTCGTCCTAGAATATCGCCCTCGGGAGGCGATAAAGGGTCAGGCTCTAGTCAACTTTGTGGTAGAGTGTTCGTTCTCCACGGCGGATGACGATACAGAGATCTTTGACATGGTAGGTCAGACAATAGTGACTATTCAGGCTTAGAGTTCGTGGACATTGTATGTGGATGGGTCTTCAACTTCGGATATCAGTGGGCCTAGAATAATCCTAACAAGTTCAGAAGGGTTTAAGGTGCAGCAGGAGATTCGCTTCGGGTTCGGGGGAAACTAATAACGAGGTAGAATACAAGGCAATTTTTGCAGACCTTCGGTTGGCAAAAGGACTTCAGGTCTAGAGGTTGATAATTTTCAGTGACTCCCAACTGATGGTCAAACAGATTTTGGGGGACTACGAGGCTCGGGGTAAGAATGATAAAGTATTTGGCAGAGGTGAAAGATCGGTTTCGTTACTTTAACTTGTTTACCTTTCAAGGGCTGGATAGATCAGACAACACCATAGCAGAAGCTCTGGCGCAATTAGCTACCATGGAGGTAAGTACGTTAAGTGGATCGGTGTACTTAGAAGTCCTGAATCAACCTAGAGTTCAACATACTAAATTAATGTATGTGGAAAGGTCTAATTATTGGATAACGCCCTATTTAGATTACCTAGTCGATGGCGTCCTGCCTTCGGATCGGATGTTGGAAAAAAAAAGTTAAGTATATGAGTTCAAATTTTGTGCTCATCGACAGTGATTTGTATCGAATGGCATATTATTATCCTTTGTTGAAGTGTTTGGTTCCATTCGAGGTAAAATATGTTATGCGGGAGGTTCATGAAGGGATATGTGTTGATCATATGGCGGCAAAGGCGTTGGCTTACAAAGTGTTTTGGCAAGGGTATTATTAGCCTACACTTTTCAAAGAAGCGACTGAATATGTGAAGAAGTGCACTAAGTGTCAGTTGAACAGTCCCATATCACATCAGCCCCCGGAGGAGTTATACTCGGTTCTATCTCTGATTCCTTTCACTATTTGGGGGGTTGATATATTGGTCCACTACCGAAGGCAAAAGTTCAAATTAGTTTTGTGATTGTGGCCAAATGGGTAGAAACGAAACCTCTTCAGTAAATCACAAAGCAAGAATGTTTGAAGTTTTTAAAAGAATTCATGGTTTTTCAGTTTGGCATTCCTGTAGCAGTGGTTTTAGATAACGGTAGACAATTCGTTGGATCAAAATTCGAAGCCTTTTTGAATGAGTTCGGGATTCAGCATCGAAAGACTTCGGTGGCCCATCCCCAGTCAAATGGACAGGTCAAAATAACTAATAGAAATTTGTTGAATGTGATAAAGAGGAGACTCAATGAGGTGAAAGGGAGATGGCCTGAAGAGCTACTTAGTGTGTTGTGGGCTTATCGGACGGCGCTAAGAACGATGACGGGTGACTCACCATTCGGACTCGCTTATGGCACTGACGCCTTGGTCCCTATTAAAATCTGTTATCCCTCACTGCGGGTCAGCCAGTTCAAGGAGCTATATAATGACGAAGGTCTTCGTATTAATATGGATCTATTGGATAAAGTTAGGGAGGTAACTCTGCTTAAGCTGACGGCTTACCAGAAAAGAGTGGCATATCACTACAACAAATGAGTTAAATTTAAATCGTTTGAAGTAGGGGATATGGTACTTCGGAAAGTAGAGGCTTCTATGCCTCAAAACCTTAGGAAGCTGATGCCGAACTAGGAGGGGCCGTATGAAGTCATAAAAGTATCAAAGCCGAATACTTATTGGTTACGAGCGATGGATGGTATGGAGATCAAGAATACTTGGCATGCATGCAGGCTTCAGAAATATTATCAATATTTTGTGGCTAGTTGGTTTGGGTCTGTAATTCTTCACAGTTTATTAATAAAATGAGTATTCAGTTCTTCTACGATTCGTATTATTTTCAATATTTGGTATATGTTCGGTTCTAGGGAGAGAACAAGATTTTTATTATTCGGTGGTATTTGTTCGGCTCTTGGGAGCGAGAACAAGATATTTTGTTATTCGGTGTTATCTGTTCGGCTCCTGGGAGCGAACAAGATTTTTTGTTGTTTGTTGGTATCTGTTTATCTTTTGTTGTTCGGTGTTATCTGTTCAGCTCCTAGGAGCGAACAAGATTCTTGGTGTTTGGCGGACTGTTCCGTACCTTAGACGAACATGTTCAGCCATCGAGGGCTATTTTGTTTAAGTATTCAGTTCCGTTGGTTTGTTTTATTTAGGAGTTCAATCTTTTGGATGGATTCTTAAATTATTTTGCGTACTATTTTATGCTGGTTTTAGATTTTCATTATACTATGAAAGACTCTATGGGACATTTAGTAAGTTTGTTCATTTCCAAGAGTGAATAGTTATATGGTTAATAGTTACAATGCATGGTCATTTCTAAGAACTAGCTATTTTGGTGGAGGGTCGGCCTCGTCATCTGAAGAGTTCAGTAAACTAATATCAAGCCCAGCTGCTAGCATCTTCTCCTCGATCTTCTCTTTATGGCTTTGGTATTCTTCGGCGAATTGGGCGACAATATGGTTGGTCAGCTCAGGAGATTCTTGGTATTCCTAGATAAATTTTTTTTATCGGCATTAGAGATAATAGTCTTCTCGGCTTTCAGCACTTTGATTTCTTTTTCCATCTCGGCTATGGTGGTGAACATGGCTTTTGATTTGTGGCACATCTGCTCATATTCCTTAGTCAGAATATTATAGGATTTTTCAAGTTTGCCTCGTTCTTCCCTCAGTTCGGCCTGGACCAGGTGGAGTTTTTTTTTTGTTCGGAGATTTCTGAGTACTTCCCTTTTAACTCCTTCAGTTCCAGGGTTAACTGTTTCATATCTGCTGTCAGCTTGTTGGCGTGAATTGTGACGGTTTGGAAGCGTTCTCGATATGTTTTTCTTTCAGATAATGAGGTTTCTAGTTCTACTCGGAGTTGTTCGATAGTTCTTTCTAGTTCTTTTTTGCAAGCGGAAGTTTCTTTGTCCCAAAGAAGGAGCCGGTCGAAGGCTGACAGAGTCTGAGGAAAGTATGGAGGTGATGAGTATGGTTTAAAGATAATACATTTGATTAGAAGTATGAAAGTGTTCTTACCCTACCCATGGGGACGGCGGTTGCAATGACGAGATCCTCGGTTTGAGACCTTCGTACATTTTGTTAATGCTGGGCAAGACGAAGGCGTTGAAATTTTTGTAGGGGTAGTTGTGTGGAAGGTCTTGGGACTATGTTGTATTCAGAATTTGTCTCGGAGGTTGTTCTTTGTTTGTAGCTTCCTTAAGTTCGATTGGGGAAGGTGGAATGTGTGTAATTTCTTCAGAGCTTTGTTTGCTCACTTCTGTTCCGACTTTCTTTTGAGGAGGTTCTTTTGGGCTTTCAGCCTCCGTTTGAGGGGTGGTTTTTTGGGGGGCGATTTTTTAGGTGGAGGTTTCGACGATGGATGATGTTGTAGGGGGGCAGCATTCTTGGTGTGTTTTCTCATCTTTTTCTTCTTCAGCACCAGCTTGTCTGACCTTGTTAGTTCCATGGATTTTTTGGTGGATAGTCTGGGGCCCATGGGGATGGCAGTGATTGGTTGTACCATCAGAGGGGGGTTGGAGAGGTTCGGTTCGTTGTTAAGTGAGGTTGTGGTTAAAGGAGAGGCGTTCGGGGCGTGTCGATTGGGATTTCGGTTATAGGGATGGTGTCACAGGGTGCACAATCTGACACTAAATTTTTCGCGTCTTTGTCCTCCTTGTGATGCACTGGTTCGCCTAACCAGTCAGCAACCTGTCAGTCACACAAGCACAGTCTGTATAAACAAGCCACACACACACAAGCCAACAAGATTTACAGGACAACGTCCCAACCTTTTATTGCTCACTCAATAACAAGGAATACAATATATGACTAGGGCTCGCAGGCTACACTTGCTCAGTGATCTCACATGCCTTGCCAAGCCCTTGGCTACACATATATATACACATTAGGCTGCAGTTGACACCCCCAACTGCTAGGTCATTCAGAACCAATATGAAACCAGCATTTTAAATCAGCAACTGCCTGCCAACTGCCCACTAGCAGATGTGTGCGTCCCATGATGTGCAAACTGCTCATCAACCGCTTCTCAACTGCCCATTAGCAGCTATGTGCGCCCCATGATGTGCAACTGCTCCTCAACCGCCCACCAGCAGGTGTGGGGCGCCCCATGATGTGCAACTGGCTGGAGACATGCCAGTCATGTGCATGGAGGTTACTGCCAGCAATTGCCCTCAACTGTCAGTCAGTTGGGTCAAGCTCCAGTCATCCAATCCAAAACTGCCCATAGTGTCAGCCCACCTTCTTGATGTCCTTCACCCACTATTGTCAGCCCACATTGTTGTTGTCTCAGCCCAAGTTGTCCAGTCATGTCGCCCAAACATGTTGCCCAATCATGCTGTCCATTTGGTCCACGAATTTCCAACTAGCCCAGCACTTGCCTAAGGTGCTGTCCAAGTTTGTTGTGCACGTCCAGCCCATACGTCTGTCCACATGCATTAGCTTTGATGCATGCTAGGCGTATGCCTATGCCATGCATTGACATGTTAGGCGTACGCCTATGCTATGCCCAACCGATGCCACGCTCAGCAACGTTCTTGCTTGTTCATGCCCAGCCCATGCACAAGCCTTTGATTCGATCCAAACTTCCCAATCCGATGTTAGACATTGTTGTAGGGGAGCCCAACAATGTCCCAACGTCCAGCACTGACCGCCCATGGCATCTGCCCATGGTCCCGAGTAACCTTCACGGAGTACCCCTCCCCTATAGTAGCACTTATGAAAATTTCCAAACTGTCAGCACTAGACATCAGACCTGTCTGAGGAAGCATAATGCAAACCTTCTAGATTTGCTAGTTTTCTGACATAGCCCATTTGCTGCACAATGATTGCCCATTGGCCCAAATGGCCGAGTGTCAAACTATTTTGCTGGTTAAGCACGCACAGCGCCCTTGGCTGCCGCGCACTTCCGAGTGGTGCCGCACGCTGCCGAGTGATGCCGCACACTGCCGCACACTGCCGAGTGGTGCCGCACGCTGCCCCACACTGCCGAGTAGTGCCGCACGCTGTAGCACACTGCTGCTCAGGAGTGCCTTGCTGAATGTCAAGGCTTGGCTTGGCATGCTATCCGAGCGTCCCGCATGCCAAGTGCGTGTTAACCCACTAAGGGGCTAACAAACCACCCCCACCAGAAGAGCCCGACGTCCTCGTCGGTGGGTGTGCCCAATACTCTGCAATCTGTTTCTCAAACTGCCACAAAGTCACATCTCTTTCCCAACTCGCGTCTACCTCATCTTCACCTTTCCAATGAACCAAGTAGTCTGTCCTTCGATTTTTCTTGCTCATACCTTCGGTTTTATGAGCCAAAATCTTCTCAACATCCTTGTCAAACTGCTTTCTGATTACTGGCGGAGCCCTCTTGGCTTGCTTTCTACCAGCATCAAGCAATTCCTGCTGGAATGGCTTAAGGTAACTCACATGGAAAGTTGGATGTACCTTCAATCTGTCTGGAAGCTTCAGTCTGTAGGCCACAGCCCCAACTTTCTTTAGTACTTCAAATGGGCCGTCATACTTGGGAACCAATCCTCTATGCACTGCCTTACTACTGATTTTCTTCCAAATCTGAGGTGTTAGCTTCAGTAACACCATGTCTCCCACTTTAAACGCCAATGGCCTTCGATGTGCATCCGCATACTTTTTCATCCTTCTCACTGCCTTGCTTAGGCTGTCTCGTGCCTCCTCAAGCAACTCTGTTCTAGCCCTTGCGTAGCGATAGGCAGCAGGACAATTTCCTCCCGTACGCTGCACAGCCACATCATTTGGAGTCCTTGGCTGAAAACCCATGCTCAGCTCAAAGGGACTCATACCCGTTGCAGAAGATTGATGCAAGTTGTAGCAGAACTGTGCTGGTTCGAGCAACTCTAACCAATTTTTCTGACTTACAGTCACATAATGTCGCAGATACTTCTCAAGCAGCTGATTCATCCTTTCAGTCTGTCCGTCTGTTTGGGGATGATTCGCCGTGCTGAACTTCAACTCAGACCCGACTAAGCCAAACAGAGTCGTCCAAAATCTGCCCGTAAATCTCGATCACTTATGATATCTTCTGGCAACCCAAAGTATTTCACAACATTTCTGAAAAACAACCCAGCAGCCACATCTGCTGTACAAGCATGGGGTGCTGGGATGAACACCGCATACTTGGAAAACCGATCAACCACAACAAAAATTGATCTCATTCCATCAACCTTCGGCAAGCCAGAAATGAAGTCCATTGACACTGATTGCCAAGGTCTGTCAGGAATGGGAAGAGGTTGTAACAAACCTGCTTCACTCTTTTTCTCAAGTTTGTCTACTTGACACACAAGACAAGACTTGACATACGCCTCCACGTCGTTCTCCATTTTGGGCCAGTAGTATGAGCGAGACAGCAATGCCAACATTCTTTCAATGCCTGGGTGACCAGCCCATTTTGTATCATGCGTCTCATGCATGATCTGTCTCCTCAAACCCCCTCCACTAGGGACATACAACCTACTGCCCTTTGCATATAACAAATCATCTTCAATCCAATATCTTCGAACCAAGCCTTCTTGTACATGCATCCAAAGTTTTTGGTAAACTGTATCATTTAGGGACTGTTCTTTGATCTTGTCCAGGTACTCGGCTTCAACCACCGTGAGAGCATTAACGAACTCCTGGACAACTTTCCGACTTAATGCATCCGCCACCGAATTTTGTAAGCCCGGCTTATGTACCCACACAAAATCAAATTCTGCCAAGAACTCCTGCCAACGTGCCTGCTTTGGAGTCAGCTTTTTCTGAGTTTTGAAGTAGGTGTTGGCAACATTGTCGGTCACCACCACAAACTTCGTACCCAACAGATAATGCTTCCATGTTTCCAAACAATGCACCACTGCAGTCATTTCTTTCTCATGAGTACTGTACCGCTGCTCAGCATCTTTCAATTTCCGACTCTCATAGGCGACTGGGTGACCATCTTGTACTAATACCCCGCCAATAGCTCTGTCTGATGCATCAGTGTGTACCTCAAAAGGAATTTCGAAGTCTGGGAGTCTCAGCACCGGCTCAGACGACACTGCCACTTTCAAATTGTCAAATGCCTCTTGACACCCCACTGACCAATCCCACTTGCAATCCTTCTTCAGCAAATCAGTTAAAGGAGCCACCTTCTTCGAGTAGCCCTTAATGAACTTTCTATAGTAGTTCGCCAGTCCTAAAAATGATCTCAATTCAGCAACTTTCGTAGGAGCAGTCCATTCAACAATGGCTTGGACTTTTCGCTCGTCCATTCTGACTCGTCCTTGGCTAATCCAATGCCCAAGGAACATCACTTCTGCCCTACAAAACTCGCACTTCTCCTTTTTGACATATAATTGATATTCCCTAAGTTTTTAAAATATCAATCTTAGATGTTCCACATGACCATCTAGTGTTTCGCTATACACCACAATATCATCTAGATAGACTACCACAAATCTATCTAAATATTCATAGAATACATCGCTCATAAGATTACAAAAAGTTGCTGGAGCATTGGTTAAGCCAAACGGCATTACGAGAAATTCATATAAACCGTACCTCGTTACACACGCAGTCTTAGCTTCATCACCAGCGGCAATCCTCACTTGCCAATAGCCTGCTCTCAAGTCCAGCTTTGTGAAGTACTTAGCTCGAGATAATCTGTCGAACAAGTCAGCAACGTTCGGAATAGGGTACTTGTTTTTAATAGTAACCTTATTCAGTGCCCGATAGTCGACACACATCCTCATAGAGCCATCTTGCTTCTTTTGAAACAGTACTGGGGCACCATAAGGAGCTTTTGAGGGTCGAAGGAAACCAGACTCTAACAAATCTGCCAATTGTTTCCTCAGCTCAACTAACTCAGCAGGGCCCATCCGGTAAGGAGCTTGAGCAGGGGGTCTTGCACCCGGCTCCAACTCAATCTTATGATCAACCGCACGCCTTGGAGGAAGGGTCTTTGGTAATTCTGGAGGCATCACATCCTTGAAATCATCCAGCACCTTAGCGACAGTATCTGGCACTTCTTGGGCTACACCAGGCTTGATCTCAATCAAAGCACACAAGTAGGTTTCTTCGCCTCTTTTAAGCCCAGACTCGAGCTGCACTGCAGACAGCAAACTAGCCTTCCGTTTGCCTTCCTTCTTCTCCAAATTTGGGTATATAGTACTCACAAATCCTGACATCTTCTCATCTGTGATCATCAATCCACCAAGATGAGGCATCACCATACATTTAGCCGACATCAGAAACTCCATTCCTAGGATGAGATCAAAATCATCCAAAGGAACAGCCATCAAGCTGCACTTTCCTTCCCACGGGCCAACCTTCAAATCTGCCACCGCCGTGCCACGAATTGGTCTGGCCTCAGAATTCACAGCCTTAATTTTACTTGCGTTCTCCTGCAAGTTCAACTTCAGTTTGTCCACTTCCCTTTCTGCAACAAAGTTGTTGGTAGCACCAGTGTCTACCATAGCCAACACTTCCTGGCCATTAACAACCACTGACACATACATCAGTCCTCGTGGAGTGGGCGTCTTTGCCTTTTGAGTCTGCAAAGCACCTAACAGTTGCAAGGGGCTCATTCTTGGACCATCTGATGTTCCTTCATTCGAGTCATCTGCAACTAGGGCATTAACTTTCTCTTTCTTTGGGCATTCTCTCATCCGATGGGGACCTCCACATATGAAGCAACCTTTGCTCTTGTTGTCCTTGGACTGTCCATCACTTTTAGGCTTTGACGGTTTGTCAGCACCTTTCTTGAATTTCTTGTCCTTCTTGCCATCTTTAGAACCGCCCTTTTCTTTCTTACCCATCTGCTTCTTCTTTCCATCGGCAGCATTGGGACCAGAATATTTGTAGTCCACCAGACTATCAGCCGCTGCAATTGCTGTAGGCAGGTCTTTGACACCTTGTCTACGCAACTCAGTCTGTGCCCATTGTTGTAAACCTGACATGAAATTGAACAATTTATCTTCCTCAGACATGTTCTTGATGTCCAACATCAAAGAACTAAACTCCTTCACATACTCCCGAACAGATCCTGTCTGTTTCAAGTGCTTCAAGGTATCTCTTGCCAGCCACGAAGTATTAAGAGGTAGGAACTGATCCTTCAATTCCTTCTTGAGAACTGCCCACGTCTCAATCTTTGGCCTGCCCGCACTAACATCATCCTCAGTCCGAGTTCGCCACCAAAGCTTAGCATCCTCCGTCAGGTACATGCTTGTAATTGTGACCTTCTCTCGGTCTAGGATATGGGCAGCCACAAAGTACTGCTCCATGTCCCATAAAAAATTCTCCAATTCTTTGGCGTTTCGACTGCCCCCAAAGGATTTGGGTTCAGGGAATCGCAGCTTCGAGTGGTGTCCATCGCTCACTGGACCACCAGCCACAGCACGTTTGACTAGTGCCATATCTTCAGATATTCTTTCGAATCGTTCAGAAACTTCGAGGGTCCGATTTGTAGCAGCCAACACATCATGAGCCATGTCGTCCAACTTCTTGTTGAACTCCACGACATGCTCAGCAACTTCAGCACGAAGGTTCTCCAGTAGAGCATTTGAGGCTCTGAACTGGTCCACCAACGAACCTTCTTCACCAACCAATCGAGTGCCCACATAAGTTTCCAGTGCCTGCAACTTCTCTTGCAGTTCATTGATCCGAGTAGTATTGTTTGCCATCGTTCGCTAACGAAGCTCTGATACCAATTGTCACAGGGTGCACAATCTAACACTAAATTTTTCGCGTCTTTGTCCTCCTTGTGATGCACTGGTTCGCCTAACCAGTCAGCAACCTGTCAGTCACACAAGCACAGTCTGTATAAACAAGCCACACACACACAAGCCAACAAGATTTACAGGACAACGTCCCAACCTTTTATTGCTCACTCAATAACAAGGAATACAATATATGACTAGGGTTCGCAGGCTACACTTGCTCAGTGATCTCACATGCCTTGCCAAGCCCTTGGCTACACATATATATACACATTAGGCTGTAGTTGACACCCCCAACTGCTAGGTCATTTAGAACCAATAGGAAACCAGCATTTTGAATCAGCAACTGCCTGCCAACTGCCCACTAGCAGATGTGTGCGTCCCATGATGTGCAAACTGCTCATCAACCGCTTCTCAACTGCCCATTAGCAGCTATGTGCGCCCCATGATGTGCAACTGCTCCTCAACCGCCCACCAGCAGGTGTGGGGCGCCCCATGATGTGCAACTGGCTGGAGACATGTCAATCATGTGCATGGAGGTTACTGCCAGCAATTGCCCTCAACTGTCAGTCAGTTGGGTCAAGCTCCAGTCATCCAATCCAAAACTGCCCATAGTGTCAGCCCACCTTCTTGATGTCCTTCACCTACTATTGTCAGCCCACATTGTTGTTGTCTCAGCCCAAGTTGTCCAGTCATGTCGCCCAAACATGTTGCCCAATCATGCTGTCCCTTTGGTCCACGAATTTCCAACTAGCCCAGCACTTGCCTAAGGTGCTGTCCAAGTTTGTTGTGCACGTCCAGCCCATACGTCTGTCCACATGCATTAGCTTTGATGCATGCTAGGCGTATGCCCATGCCATGCATTGACATGTTAGGCGTACGCCTATGCTATGCCCAACCGATGCCACGCTCAGCAACGTTCTTGCTTGTTCATGCCCAGCCCATGCACAAGCCTTTGATTCGATCCAAACTTCCCAATCCGATGTTAGACATTGTTGTAGGGGAGCCCAGCAATGTCCCAACGTCCAGCACTGACCGCCTATGGCATCTGCCCATGGTCCCGAGTAACCTTCACGGAGTACCCCTCCCCTATAGTAGCACTTATGAAAATTTTCAAACTGTCAGCACTAGACATCAGACCTGTCTGAGGAAGCATAATGCAAACCTTCTAGATTTGCTAGTTTTCTGACATAGCCCATTTGCTGCACAATGATTGCCCATTGGCCCAAATGGCCGAGTGTCAAACTATTTTGCTGGTTAAGCACGCACAGCGCCCTTGGCTGCCGCGCACTTCCGAGTGGTGCCGCACGCTGCCGAGTGATGCCGCACACTGCCGCACACTGCCGAGTGGTGCCGCACGCTGCCCCACACTGCCGAGTAGTGCCGCACGCTGTAGCACACTGCTGCTCAGGAGTGCCTTGCTGAATGTCAAGGCTTGGCTTGGCATGCTATCCGAGCGTCCCGCATGCCAAGTGCGTGTTAACCCACTAAGGGGCTAACAGATGGTCTCAGCATTGCGATCTTTTTCTGTGAGAGGGTCGGGATGACTGTCCATGATGGGGGGTTGTTCCAAACCAGAGGCTTCAAGGTCCTCGGGTTTGAAGATTATTACTATATGTGCATGAGTATAATGCGTTAATGAGGGGTTAATGTACAAGTAAAAAAAAGAAGGGAAAATGTATAAACATATACTTACACCCGTGATGATAAAGCCAAGTAGGGTTGGATAATGTTTTGATGGGTCATTCGGTTTTCTTCATTTGACTGTAGAAGGCTTGGAAGGCATTGACTTTCTTCTTTGGGAAGGTGGAAACTTTGAGGACAGGGTCATTGGGAGAGGCCATTGGGAGTGGCCCAACTCGGTAGGAGATTCAAGTCGGTTCCTTTGATGAAAATCCATTGTGAGTGCCAGCCTTTGTTGCTGGAGGGAGTTTTTATAGGGGTGATGGTCCCGGGGCGGAGGCCCAAAAGTCGAAAATCGGATTCCCCACTTTTTGATAAGCTGAATAGAGCAAAGAAGAAATCTAGATCTGGGGGAACTTTCAATTCGTGACAAAAGGCAAGGAAAGAGGTTAGATAAATGTAGGAATTTGGCATCAACTGGGCGAACCCGGTGCCTATTAACCCTAGAAAAGAGGAGATGAATTCGGGGAGAGGTAGGCGGATGCCATATTTGAAGGCATAGAGTGGTACGATGATCCATTCTCCTTGTGGGCGCCAGTACATTTTTGCATTTTGGAGAGGAGCTCAGATGGAATTTTCTGGAGGTATTTGGTATTATTTGCGAATGTAGTCCAGTTGGTCCTCTTGGATGATGGATTGGGTGATAACGTGAGGATAAGCTTTGGAGGATTCATATTCCTTTGGGATCTGTGCTTCGGGAGAATCAGGAGGGGCCGTGGTGTCTGGGCTAGAGGTTGATGATGATGGAATTTTTTTGAACCTAGGGGTCTCGATGATAGGGGCAATGGGAACTTCAACTGAGAGAAGGTCATCAGTGTTTATAGTTGATTGTGGGGCAGTTGGTGTGGAATCGTTAGGAGTAGCCATTGTTGTGGGTAGGAGCTTTTGCTGGAGCGGCTTGTTGATGGGGGTAACAGATTGCAGTGAGTTCTTTCGAAGAAGGAGAAAGAGCGGTTGTTTTGGTGGAAAGGTTTATTTTGAATAAGTGGCTTTTCAATTCTTCTCAGTTATGAGAATTTGGCGCACTTAATATCCCTGTGATGATGGTGGTTAAGGGTGTCACGTGGGTACCTATTATAGGAATGGGTAAGGAATGTTGGGCCTTCATTGTTATTGTAACTTTGGGCTTTAACTTGAGAATTCTTCAATTAAATGTTCCATTCAACCGAAGACTGGGGGGCAATGTTGGAACATGAATATTTGGGCCCAACTATTATTGTGGGCCAAAGTCCACGCGGAGATATTTTTACTCATGTGGGATTTTGTTCTGGCAGTTTGAATATTTTAAGGAATCTTGGATTCCTAATTATACTTGGTTTCTAAATATAGGAGTTTGCGTTGGAATTTGTGTCAGCTTCCTTATTTTCAGGAGATCTTATACAATCCTACGAGGAATTGTACTGAATGTGTAACCCTAATCCAATACAGGGTAGGACTCTGCGAAGGTGGTGAGATTACTATAAATACATGGCTTTACACTGGTTTTATGGTACATACAGTACATTATTATTTTTTAGCACTAGAGCTTTAAGCCTCTATTGTTAACCTTGTCTACCATGTACTTATTTTCATACCGGAGCTATCTCCCGACGGCAAAGACCGTCAAGCTCTCGGTGTTTACCCGTTTCTGTGCAGGATTTGACTCGTTTTTGGTGATTGGAACGCGTGCACGGATCTTGACGTTAACATGTTGAAAATAAGGAATTTTTTTTAAATGGGCTCACTTATATCCAACCACATAATACATGGGTGGATGTAGGTTGTCATTAAACTCCATTTATCTACTCACATACAATTCTGCAATTATATGCTGAGTCACCAATGAGTATTGATTTATTGCACACACAACAATTAACACCCTCCTGAGCATGAAATGATCCTCTTTGAGGATCAACGGATGCTCATAGCTGAAGCGTTTCAGTTGCTCTATCTCAATATTTGAGTACGGGTAAAATTAAGACAGAGATAGAGACAAGAGGATTACAATAGACAAGTCATGAGTCGTGTAAAAATTCCTCATCGTATAAAGTAAAGTCCATTATCCAGTCTTTGTACAAATATGTATATAAGAAAATAATACGTAATTAGACTACATTTTTAGTTATATCAGTCAATTTCTGTTATAAAATAAATTTAACTAAAACAATAGTGCTTTGTTGACAAAAAAAAGGGTACAAAAGATAGATATAAAATTAAATAATAAGACTGATTGTGATTGGTTATTATTAATAAATTAATCTATATATTGTGGATTATTAATTAATTATATTTTATCACATTTTTATGAATTTAATTTTATTAAAAAATGTATCCCCCCTAATAATACTCTTTAATCATTATAGTATTATTTTTAGTCAAAAATAGAAATTAAATATTGGCCAGTAAAGCATGTGAAAGGATGACATAACCCATGTGAATGCTGCTAGGCGTTTATTTCACATGGAAATTTTAGTCAGATAGCAATTAAATATTAGTGAAAGGATGGCATAACCCATGCAAACCTTATAAATTCTACGGCTTCAATTGTTGTAGGCTTCTACCGCCCCTTCAGTGCAAACATATCATGGATCTTCCATAGCTGGAAGGGATATTCTGAAAGGTAACCCTTGAAATCGAGGACAAAATATGAAGCTTTCTTTCGCTCTTTTATTTAGGAATTATTATTTTTTATAAAAGAAGATTGATATTTTTATAAGATCTCATTCATTTAAATATAATAAAATGGAAGGTCATATCTACTACATGATTGATAGAATCACTAATGGATTAACATTGTGACGCCCTCAAATCCGAGTATCTTTAAACTTCACGGTACTTCTCAGTTAACATAATAATAATGGCATAAATGCAATTACCAATTATTACAATACGTCTCACTCTAAATCTCAGGTTCTAAGACCTTTAAGTTTTAAACACATAATAAAGTACTCCCTCTGTCCCAGGATAAAAGTCCTGGTTGACTTTTTACACATATTAAGAAAGAGGATAAAATGACAAAATTGTTCATATTTAAACTCTCATTTAATTGCATAATTTTTTGCACATTACTAGTGATGCTCCATAAATATGCATAGAGAATAGAAATATAACAATTAATAATAAGGGTATTATAGAAAAATTATTATAAAAAAATATATCATTTAAGGTAAGTAGACATTTAACGTGTGACTACCTAAAATAGTAATAAAGACTCTTATTCTATGACGGAGAGAGTATTAAGTAATTATTACAATACTTTTAGTTTACAACTATCTTCTACTTGTCCATCTTTCCTTCTTCTTTGTCCTTACCGGACTTTTCAATTTGCGCTGGCTTCGCTGAATTTTTTTATCCAAAGCAAGAATGAGCTACAAAGCTCAGCATGTATAAACAGTTGAATAAACAATAAAATCAAGAATCATGTTACTATTTCTACAATTGAATAATAGTTGTGAAAGCATTCTGAATAAATAGGAATAATAATAGTAAAAAAAATTTATCTAAGATTTTTGAAACGATGTATTGAGTGGTCAAAAGACCTTGAACTTTTTATTTTCGTAAAGGATCGATAGTAATTCAACTATGAACCGTCTGGTTTATGGGCACGTTGGGTGATCAACCCGATGTACCCTGTGTTGTACAACATTCTAGCTAAACGACTATATGCGTTTGTTTGACCACCTCAGGAGTTTGTCGGGATTTTTTCGACGTAAAAATACTTCAATATTAGAGTTGTTCATCTCAGACTGGAGTCCGAACCCCAAAATAATTTGGGTGGATAGCTCTATCTATCATCAATAATATTTCAAAGATTTATTTTTTTAAATCGAAAAAAATATTTAATTTTTTGTCTAACCGAAACAAATGGCATTGACGTACATCTCAAACAGTTCATGCAATATCGAATTTTAAAACTTGAATAATTTATGTCAAAGCAAAACTTGAACAATTTATGCATTATAGCAAAATATTAAAAAAAATATGCATTATAGCATAACTGAACACTTATACAACTATCAGAGAGTTTGTATAAGTATGAAGGTTGCACAATCAATAAATATTATGTAAATTTGTGACGCCCCCAAATTTCTAAATAAATTATGATGAATTTGGTACTCACGAATCATCGCACTAAATTCTTATAAGGGTAAATATTCCATTATTTCATAAACTTCCATGCATCTGGAATTCACAGTATTAGAAAAAGAGATAATTCCCATATCATAGGGGGTTTTCCAATAAAGATAAACTTTATTGGCGCACAATTAGACGACCTAACCGCTTTTCTTAGACAGAACCTTCAATTTGCCAAATATTCTCACCCAGATATACAGATTTACTCATAATGGAATTAAAGTCAATTATTAAATTATTAATTAAATTTAAAGATATACACAAATGTGATATAATATCATTGATTTATTAATTCTGTTACAATCTCCTAGTATCTCGATCTCATTACATAAAAGTCATTTAAGTCATAAAATCTAAATACATAATTAAAAACAGTTATATTGACATTATACGCATGTGTCTTTCCTTTTTCTTTTTCCCCATAACTTTTGGGAATTTCTTCTTTAGCTGAAAATGAATATTATATGCAAGGGTGAGCATAAGATTGCTCAGTAAATTTAACAAATATCATATAACAGATTTATGATTTTCAAATGAACGATGGATTTCAACAATAGTAAACTGAGGGGTTTGTCAAACTATGAACTAGTATTGTTCATCAATCATTAAGACTTTAGAACCATGCCTAGATATTTATAGGGGATCAACCTAACAATATCCCATATTATGCATAATATCTGCTACACTGACAATATATTAAACGTATCAACAATGTTTAAGTTGATTACTTGACACATCATCTATTACCCAATGAATAAGGTGTAAGACCCCAACTTTAATGAATAAAGATTTAATTTTTTCTAAATATTATTTTGGTCGGGTAATATTTTTCTTGTTAGAGAATATTTGTACGACGGCGCAATCATTGGTGGACCCCACAACGGAATAACTGTCGAAAAAAGAAAGCGATAAAAATAACCTTTTCATAAAATAACGACAAGACTTTTAACGTTAAACTTTTGAAATACTCGGTGATAAAGGTACAATAATACGCGTTGTTCCACAGTGGTACGCGGTATTGCACATTAGCACACGATATTATAAAATATCTCTGATTATTGATGCTTACGTAAGAAGTCACTCAATTTTATTCAATAATTGTCACAATAGTTGCTGCATAGTATCTCATATTATTGATTCAATTATTGTCACAGTATCATCTGTACAATTATTCAATCAATAATTGAGACGACACAGTTATTCATATTATTATTTACATTATTGACAATGTCTAAAAAGTTCTATCGAGGAAAGGGGTTAGGTTATTTAATTGCGCGCTAATAAGGAAAAATTCTTATTGGAAAGGCCCCTCTTTCCTGAGAACGATCTAGTTGTCAATATTGTGAATTATAATATTAATGATGAATAATTGTTGAAAGATTTAAAAAGTGTTGATTGAAGTTAAGTGATTTGTGATAGATATTTATTCAATTTATGATATAAATAGAAGAGTTGTTGTATTATTCCATGGACCCCTAAGTGCCAAATTATTTAAATCGTCGGTAGAAATTACTTTTCAAATTTTGTTTTATTGTTATAATAATAATAAAACAGAAAACTTTTTGTATAAAACAGAAAATCTTTTTATATAAAACAGAAAACTTTTTAATATATATAAAGTTATTTGTTTTATTATAATAATTTAGATGAATAGTGAAATCAAACGAAATTTTAGAAAATTCACTATTGAGTCCGTTATTGTTTACTATTTAAATAGTGCCCTGTCATTCTCCTATAAATAGGTTACTTAGTTAAGAAATGAAAATTACACTAGAATCAAAGAATTCTTCTTCTATAATATTGTGCGTATTTCTTTCTAGTATTAGGATACTTTGAGTGTAGCAAATAGTGCAAGATTTTCTCAAGATAATCTTTGTTATACTAGTCATATTTAGTATCCTGCTAAGGTAAATGATGTTATTTTTTTTATACTCATAAGGGTTGTCATTTTATTCATTATTAATCTGTGGGAATAACCTGTCTACGCGGATTACCGCATGCCTGGTGAATAACCCTTTGTATTCATTCTTTATTAAGTTATGGAAATGATTTGTCTACGCAGATTACCGCATGACGGGTGAAAATCTATTTGTAATTTCGTATATTCTTTCATACTCGTATGAGATATCATTTCTTTTGTACTCGTCAAGGGATATCGTTTTCTTTCATATTTTTCTCCATTTGTGGTACAAAATTATTGTTTGTTTCCATAACCTTATTGTTAAATGGTGAAAATTCCTGAAATTAGTAGAATATCCTTAATAGTTTTCGCTTCATCTTATATCATTTCATTGGAATATTGGTCAGAAATTTCTTATTAAATTTTAATCTATTCATCTAGGGTACTATTCATGTCGGGGGACTATTCACGACAAAATTAGTTTCTTTTCTGTCCAAATTATTTTTAATACATAAATATTATTCTTGAATTTTATTCCACAATTAATTATCATTTTGACAATTTGGACATTCTTGAACTCTGGATAAATTAAATTATAAATCTTTAATATTTATCCTTGATCTCACTTGATTCATTCTTTATATCATTGTCATCATCCTCATGCTTATATTATGGTGAAAGTCATCTTTGGCCCGTAGTGCAAAGACAGACTGTTGATTTGTATGATTATGACCAAGAATTATGTATTGATATAATCATGACCTTTAATGTTACAGATAAAGGTTTGTGGTGAAAGTCCTCTTTGGCTCGTAGTGCATAGATGTACATGTGTTTGACATGAGCATGACCACTGGTGATGCAAACGATTATTTTTGGCCCGTAGTGCATAGATAATTCTTTGATTGGAAATAGTTATTGATTGGTATTACAGGGATAAAATATTAATGATGGACTTTTAAATCATAGAAGATAGTAGACATCATGCTCTACTAGACTCTTCTAATGAATTACTATTTTCGCTGCAGTTGTTGATCTAACACTTATTTTTTATTGTATTCTATCATATTTTTTCCTTGTGAGTACTAAAGATAATTTATTCTACATTATCTTAGTCATAATATTCTTTACTGGACTAGTTGAGCTCACCCTTTTCTTTCATTGTTTTCTTCATGAAATAAAAATATAGCTGAGACTAGTCGGGGAATGGAGTGATGATCCAAGATGGTTGTTATAGTAGTCCTCACTATTCTATAAAATAGTGTGACAATAATTATAATGAAGATTTTATTTAAATTTGGATATTGTCTACGAAACAATATTTGTATTGAAACTCACAGCTTATGTTTTGTCATATTTTACATGACAGTTAATAGTTGTATATAGGAAGTTTGCATTTGCATTCTGTATCATGTATTTGACGACTCAAAATAGGTTGTGTAAAACTATTTTGAGGGCGCCACATAAGGGTTGTTTGTCTCAGTTATTAACATACAGATATCGTCCCAAAGCAATTTGGTTTGATAAATAATCTCAGTTTTAATAAAGAATTATAAAAATTCAATATTTCGTGAACAGTAGATTATTTCTTGAATTAAGGCGGAACAACTAGAAATAATTCAATTTCAAATCAATATTTCACAACTATCAATGAATACCTGAATTTCAAGTAATTAAGTATATACAAGATATAGAAAGAATTTGCAACAATTTAAAAGAAAACTTCTCTGACTGTCTTTTACAGTTAAATCTTTGTAGAGCCTACATAATTTATGAGGCCAAAATATAATTTTATTAGTCACAGTAATATTATTTTGGACTTTAATTAATGTCCCTAAATGTGTTTTGATAATATTTATATGACAGAATCCTAATTTTCTAGCTTCTATAATTTAAACCAACATGCTTTCAATAATATATAATTTGTTATTTTAAGCATTATTTAATATGGTAACATATAAACTTAAATTTTAATCATGGCATACTATTACTAATATGAATTCTATTTAGCATATAATTAATACATTAAAGAAAACTTTGGAAATAAGACAACAAGATTGTTGAATACCTCCGTGTGCTTGGTTTATTACAATGCTAGCTCCTCTCTCTCACTACAACTCACCCTCTCTATATAGTACTTGAAAAACTTGAGAAATTGATGCTCATGAATTGAATAAAAGTGGCTATTTATAGTGCTTGCAAAGGTTGGGCAATTTGGGACTTTTAGGCTATGCTCATTATGATTTTGGTAAGTCATGCAACAAAATCACCACTCTAATATCCTACTCCCTCTGTTCCTAAAAGATTATTGTTTAAAGTTAATGCACACAAATTAAGGAATGTAACTAATACCTATGAAAAATATTATACTACCCTTATTTAATTGTTTGAATCAATTACTACACTTTCGTAGATTTCAAAAAGGAACCAGACAGACTGGAGTTCTATTCCCTTATTCAATTAATGCCAAAACTTTTTTCCCGCCTAAAACTTATACTTCATGCGCCAAAAAAAGTCTGTACAATAGACAGACTGAGTTTTTTACCAAGAAGGATTTTTCAGCATTGGGAAGGGAAGGAATTTTGAAGGTTGTTTGTCTAATCAAGAAGGGTTTTTTATTTTTTGAGGAAAATGATTATGAAAGAGAAAGCTTTAAATAAGGGTAAAGTAAGAAAAAAAAAGTTAATTTATATTGATAAACTCAAAATGATAATTTTTTAATAACAAAAATTATTTCCTAAAACGATAATCTTTTAGAAATGGAAGGAGTAATACACATGACTATTCGCATGTAGGGAATATAATCTTCCGGTGGAATTGTGCCAACATTCCATGAAATTAATACTCTAGATGAGTCATTGGAGCAACTCATCACTCTATAAGCCCTCCTGCATCACATGACTAAATAGGTAGAGACACCTTACACCACTCATTTATGCCAACAAATCAAAAAAACATCAAAGTTAAGATTCCTAGCAAATTTGGTGTAATATCTTTATAACATTAATTATATAGATATGGATTTATCTTCTCCCCTTGTTCGAATCCTCCCATTCTTTTCTCTTGATTATACACACATGCTTATTTAGGTGAATTAATTACATTAATGACTCATTATATTCTCTTTATAACATAAGCAAGACAAAGCTAATGTATATATGTAGGGAATATATATACACACATGTTTTATTATTTGAACTAAGTGGTCCTTCATAACCTTATCCAACCGTCCCCCACCATTCCTTGATTTTGTTCCATTTTGCTTGCCTAAAATAATTAAATTGTCTCAGGGGTCAAGTTTTATTTATTTATTTTTATTGTATATAAGAATTTTTTTTCTTAATTAATTGGTGAGTCCTAACTAATTAATGCATGCTATAAATTTATATGTAAGCATGCTTGTCAAGCGACGGAACAATTAATTAATAACATGTCACATAATACTTCACATAATATTTTAATTATAGTCTCATAAGAATTTGGAATATTACAGTCACCCCTCCTTATAAGAATTCGTCCTCGAAATTACATTACAAAATCAAGAAAATAAGTGTGGGTAATTTTCTTTCATTTGATCTTCAAGTTCCAATGTAGCATTTTCGACTGATTGATTTCTCTATATTACTTTTACGGAAGATATAAATTTTACAATCATAATCCTTTATCAATTTCAGTCATCTCGTCTGCCTCATATCTAATTCCCTCTGCGTAAAGATATACTTCAAACTCTTATGATTAGTATAAATTTCGCATTTCTCATATTTCTCCCCGTATAAGTAATGCCTTTAAATTTTTAAGGCAAATATTACTGCGGCTAATTCTAGATTATGAGTAGGATATCTTTTCTCATAATCATTCAATTGATGTGACACATAAGCGATTACTTTCTTGTGTTGCATCAAAACACAACCTAATCCCTTTATACGAAGCATCGTTGTATACCATAACCCCCCCCCCCCCAACTATCATCCGGTAAGGATAATACTGGTGCCATACTTAATCGTTTCTTCAACTCTTGAAAGCACTCTTCACATTTATCTGACCACACATATTTCACTGTCTTTCTTGTTAAGTTGGTTAGCGGAGCAACTATTTTTGAAAAGTCTTGAATAAACCTCCTATAGTACCATGCCGAACCCAAGAAACTTCTAACTTCAGTTGATGCCTTTGGTTGTTCCCAATTCATCACTGCTTCAATCTTTATTAGATCTACTGTAATTCCGTTTTTGTCAATTACATGACGCAAGAACTGAACTCTTTCCAACCAAAATTCACATTTTAAAATTTTGGCATAAAGCTTTTCCCTCCTTAGGGTTTCTAACACACTTCTTAAGTGCTCTACATGCTCTTCCAATGTTTTCGAGTATATCAGAATGTCATCGATAAATACCATAACAAACTTATCTAGGAATAGTTTAAAAACTCTATTCATCAAATCCATAAATGTTGCCATAACATTTGTTAACCCAAAAGATATTACTAAGAATTCGTATTTCCCGTATCGTATCTTAAATGTTGTCTTCAACACATCTTCGCTTCTCATCTTCAACTGATGGTAACCCGACCGTAGATCAATCTTTGAAAAATGTTTTGCCCCTTTCAACTGGTCAAATAAGTCGTCTATCCTAGGTAAAAGGTATTTGTTCTTTATGATTAATTTGTTCAATTCACGATAATCGATACACAACCTCAATGTTCCATCTTTCTTCTTTACAAATAACACAGACGCTCCCCAAGGAGAAACACTAGGTTGAATATATTTCTTGTCCAGTAGTTCTTGCAATTGTACTATTAACTCCTTCATCTTGAAACAGGTGTCGTACCAGGCGCTAAATCAATAACAAACTCAATTTCCCTATCACATGGAAGACCGGGTAAGTCATCTTGAAACACATCCGGAAAGTCTTTCACAACTTGTATTTGGTAAATTCCTATCCCTTTTTGTTGGCTATATATCTACTATGTGAGCTAAATAACCAACACATCCCTTCTTAAGTAATCTTTTTACTTGCAACACTGTCATACAACGATATTTCTTGGGCGAACGATTCCCTTAAAACACTATCTTTGTCTGAGATGAGGTCATAAGGTTTACACATTTATGGTGGAAATCAATCATTGCCTTATGATTGATTAACCAATTCATTCTTAAAATCACATTGAATTCTCCCAACTGTATAGGAATAAGATCTACCCAAAATAGTGCCCTATAATTGTTATGCGATAATTACTATAGACATTATTAACAGGGACTAATTCTTTATTAGCAAATTCTATCTTTAAGGGATATTTTAAGTCTTCACATGGTATATCTAAGTGTTTAGCAAATTCATCAGATACAAATGACCAAGTAGCACCCGAATCGAATAACACATAAGCATTTAAGGTGTTGATCGGAATGATACCTGACACAACCTCCTGTGATGCCACCAACATTCATGTTGTAGGTCCATGCCATAGTTCGACTTGGTCCTCCTAGTTTAGCTATGGTTAATCTGGCATTATCACATGACTTGCTCCCTCTTCCTATTTCAGTTCCCTTTTTCGGGCAGTTCCTCGCTTAATGGCCTTGTGCTCCACAATTGAAGCATCCACCTTTCTTGGGATTTGGATAATTTGAGTTGAAATGCCCTGTCTGCCCGCAGTTGTAGCAAACATTCTTTCTTTTTAAACAGGGTCCAAAGTGGCCCTTGCCACATATGTTGCAAACCCCTCCTCTCTTTTTATTTTCTCCCTCTTTACTTTTATTATTTCCACTCCATTTTCTCTTGTTCCCACTACTCCCTTCTCCTTTATTATAATTCCCCTCAAATTTCTTAAACTTATTAAGTGCCTCACTACCTCCTCCCTCAGCTATTATTGCCTTTTCTAAAATTTGCTATAAGTTTTCCAGTTGTAACATAGCTAACTTACTTCTGATCCAGGGTTTCAAACCTTCTTCAAACCTATAGGCTTTTCTTTCCTTCGTATCGACTTAATCCTGAGCGAAACGAGCTAATTCATTGAATTTATCCATGTATTGGGGTACTTGTGAGACTCCAAATTTTATGAATAAAGATTTATTTTTTTCAAAATATTTTTTTTAATATTATGGTGTGGATTTGGGATAGTGTTATAGTTGTGGGTAGTATTTATAAATTTTGCAAAGTATGCAAGTTGTTATATAATATTCGTTTGGTCGGGAAATATTCTTTTTGTCGGAGAATATCCGTACGATGGCATAATCATTGGTGGACCCCACAACGGAAGTATTGTCGTAGTAAGAAAACGACAGAATTATCTTTTTATAAAAATAACGGCGAAAGTGTTACTGTTAGAACTGTTGAACTACTCGGTAGTAAAAGTACAGTAATACGCGTGGTTACATAGTAGCACACGGTATTGATTATTGATCCTTACGTAAGAAGTCACTCAGTTATACTCAATTATTGCTACAGTAATTGTTATATCATATCTCTCATATTATTGATTCAATTATTGTCACAGTAGCATCTGTATAATATGTTATGTTATTAAATCAATAATTGAGACGACAAAGTTATTCGTATTATTATTTGTAATATTAACGATGTCTAGAAGTTCTGCCAAGGAGAGGTTTGGTCACCTAATTACGCACCAATAGGGAGAAATCCTTATTGGAAAGCCCCCTCTTTCCTGGGAACGACCTGGTCGATTAATATTGTGAATTATAATAAAGGTGATAAGTTTTGTTTTATTATTATTATAAATGTAATAAAATAGAAAACTTTTTATATAAAACAGAATACTTTTATAAAGTTATTTGTTTTATTAGACTATAAATAGAATATATGATATTCTATTATGCATAATGTTTGCATAGCGTCTGCATAGTATTTGCATAATAAAATCTTTTTATATAAAACAGAATACTTTTATAAAGTTATTTATTTTATTAGACTATAAATAGAATATACTATATTTTATTATGCATAGTATTTGCATAGTGCCTACATAGTATTTACATAGTAAAATCTTTTTATATAAAACAGAATACTTTTTATAAAGTTTTGTTTTATTAGACTATAAATAGAATATATTATATTTTATTTAAAAGATTTTGTTTTATTAGAATATTTTATTAATACTGCATAGTAAATCAATATGGACCGTCCGTTTAAAAGTAAATCAATCTGGACCGTTCATGAATTAATTACTATTCAGTCCATTCTCCTATAAATAGAAGCTCATTCCTTCATTATTTCTTACGAATTCACTGAAACTCTAGAGAGAGAAACTATAGAGAGAAAGAAAAAAAGTATTCTGCTACTTCACTACACCTATATCCAGTTTCTTCCAAGGTAAGGGATATTATTTGTTGTACTCGTAAGGGGTATTATTTCTTTCGTATTCATGAAGAGAACTTCTGTTATTCCATTCTTTATTATTATGTTAGAATAACCTGTATATGCGAAGTACCGCATACATGGTGAAATTCTTCTGTTATTCCATTCCTTATCATTCTGTTGGAATAACCTGTATATGCGAAGTACCGCATATATGATGAAATTCTTCTGTTATTCCATTCTTTATTATTCTGTTGGAATATCCTGTCTGTGCGTATTACACATGACCTGGTTCCATTATTTATTATTCTGTTGGAATAACCTGTTTGTGCGGTCTATCGCATGCATGGTGAATTCTATTGTGATTCCATTCTTTATTATTCTGTTGGAATATCCTGTTAGTGCGGATTACGCATGACTTGGTTCCATTCTTTATTATTCTGTTGAAATATCCTGTCTGTGCGTTTACGCATGACCTGATTCCGTTATTTATTATTCTGTTAGAATAACATGTCTGTGCGGTCTATCGCATGCCTGGTGATTTCTTTTGTTATTCCATTCTTTATTGTACTCAGTTGGTTAAAGTTCTGTCTTTTATACTCCATGAAATTAGTGGAATATCCTTGATATTTGCGCTTCATCCAGTATCTTTTCATGGAAATATTCTTCCGAGCATTCTTGAGTTTTACCCCACAAAGCAGTATCATGTTGAAAATTTGAACGTTATTGGTTCCTAGATAAATTAATTCTTGAACTTATTTTATTGAATTCTTATATCATTGTCATCATCCTCATGTTTATATTATGTTGAAAGTCATCTGTGGCCTGTAGTGCATAAATGGACTTGGTATGATTATGACCAGGGATTATTCGGTATAATCATGACCATAATGTTACAAATGATGTGGTAAAAGTTCTCATTGGCCCGTAGTGCATTGATGGACAGTTGTTGGCATGATCATGACCATTGATGAATACACGAATATCATTGGCCCGTAGTGCATGGATAATTTGTGGTTGTGATACTAATTAATATCTTTGGCCGTAGTGCAGGGATGATGTGAATTATTTATTAAGCTGAGTCCCAGCGATAAAAGTGATGAAAAACCTTTTAAATCATAAAAGATAGTAGATTTTATTCTCTACTTAACAATTTTAATGGATTGCTTGTTCCGCTACAGTTAAACTTGATGTTTGTTATATTGTATCAGTTTAACACTGTTGAAGGCTAACGATAATTTATTCTGCATTATCTTAGTCATAATATTTCTTACTGGGCTAGTTGAGCTCACCCTTTTACTTTCATTGTTCTCTTCAGGAAATGAGAACGTAGCAGGGACTAGTTGGAAAACGGAGTGACGGTCCAGATGATATCAGTAGTAGTCCTCACTATTCTATGAAATAGTGTGATAATAAATGTATTGAGGACTTATTTTGAGTTTGAATACTGTCTAGAAGATAATATTTGTACTAAAACTCACAGCTCATGTTGTATATTTAAGATTGTATTTATATTTTGTACCATGTATTTGGCGACTCAGAATAGGTAATATATACCTATTTTGGGGGTGTCACAGTTGGTATCAAAGCTTAGGGATATGATCCCTAGTTGAGATGTGAGACAAGAACTAAGATGGGAGAGACGGGAAATTTCTTCGCTGGTATGACCTACCTAAGTTTATTTGGTATTTAATTGGTCGGTCAGAGTATAGTGATAATATGTGATATGTTAATTAACCCTTATTTTGTGACAGTATTTGAAAATGACATCTGAAAATGTTGAGATCAGCAATGAAGTACATGAGACCGTTGAGTCACCAACGAGTAATACCCAGGATAATGTGCAAAAGGAAGACAATAATCCTCAGGTAAATAACAACACCGATCAGATGATGAACGATGAGATGTTGAGAGACTTTATGCAATTCATACAACATCAGGCGAGAGATACTCCTGTTCAAAATGCAGGTGAAAACAATGGCAACCCACGACTGGTCACTACTAAGCAGTTCAAGGAGCTGGGACCGCCGGAGTTTTTGGGAAAGCCAGAACCACTTAAGGCGAAGACGTGGATAAAGCAGATCACTAAGATATTTTATGTCTTGGAATGCTTAAAGGAGCAAATGTTTCCCTTCGCCACCTTTATGTTGCGTAAAGAGACAGATTACTGGTGAGAATCTGTAAAGCGTACCCAACCTGACGCACTCAAAATGTCTTGGGAGAAGTTCCAAGCGCTATTCAACGACAAGTACTTTTCCAAAAGTATTCGTTGCATGAAGGAGGTGGAATTCATCAAGTTGGAGTAAAACAATATGACCGTGTCGCAATACGAGGCTAAATTTGCGGAGTTATCCCGGTTTGCATCCCATTTGGTCAATAATGAGGAGCGAATGACGCGAATGTTTCTAAGAGGTTTGAAACCCGATATACGCCAATACCTCATTTCTCACAAACTTTGTTTATATTCAGATGTTGTGAATAGGGTTCAGTTATTGGAGCATGATAATGTGTCAACACAACCAAAAGGTAATGACCAGCAACACGATAATAATCATACTGGTGGCAACGGCCATCGGAACAATGATAACCATCGTGGGGGAAATTATCATGCCAAGAATGGTAACCACTTCGGTGGTAATCATGGCCAAGATAATAGAAGTGGAAAATTCAAGAAGAGAAGATTTAACGATGATGGGAAGACGTTGGCAGCAGCACCAACACTAGCAACAAATTCTAGGGGAGGAGAACGACCGTCAGTTAGATGTTACAGATACAGAGAGGAGGGACACATAAGTCCAAACTATTCATAGCCTTCCAAGGTATGTTTTAGTTGTGAAAAAGATGGTCACACAGCTCGATTTTGTCGTGTAGCGAAATTAAGTCCAGCTGGGACGGTGGTACCAAAGGTGGATACGGACAAAACAAAGTCGGTGGTTTCAGGAAGAGCATTTTTTGTGACTTCTCAAAAAGCGAGTGACCCAAACGAAGTTAGCACGGGTTAGTTAATTATAAATTCTTGCGAAGTATATACCTTATTAGATACTGGTTCTACCCATTCTTTTATCTCTCTTGCTTGCGCTCAACGTTTAAATTTAACTCAGGAGAAGTTAGACTTTAACTTATTGGTTGAAACTTCGTTAGCAGAAGCCTTCGTTACCTCCATTGTTTATAAATCTTGTTGATTCAAATAGACACTTTCGCGTTACCTGTCGATCTTATCTCTTTGAAAATACTTACCTTTGATGTGATTTTAGGAATCGATTGGTTAACTACTCATCAAGCTTTTCGTAAGGTGGTTTGCTTTCATATTCCTAACCAACCTGTTATGCGAATTCAAGCAACCAAACCACTAAAGTCAATCATTATCATATCAAGCCATAAGTAAAGAGCCCCGGTCCTTTCGTTGTTGACTTCCTTGTGTGGAATGCACAGAAGCCAGACTTTCCGTAGGGGATGTTGTGAATGACGATGGCAAGTTGATAGGTATCAATGTGACGTACTATCCAAGTCTTGGATGAGAGTCACAGTTTTGAATGATATTTCTATTGTTAATAAATTTCCTAACGTATTCTTGAAAACTTCTTAGCCTACCCCTAGAGCGTGAAATCGAATTTTGTATTGACCCCAGTACAAAACCCATTTTTAAAACCCTTAAATATTTCTTCAACCAAAATGAACGTATAATGCGTCAAAGACATTGGCTCGAGCTGTTAAAGATTACAATCGTACCATTCAATACCATCGTGGGAAAGCGAGCGTGGTAGCTGACGCGTTGAGTAGAAGATCGTATGCGTTTACGAGTGCGATATTGTTAACACAAAAACCCATTTTGTATGACTTGCAAAGGATGGAGATAGAGTTAAAGACTCCAGGGACCCATGTGATGATGGCGAATATACGAGTAGAATCGACTTTAATAAATAAAGTTAAAGCCACTCAAGCTACACACCCAAATCTGATGAATGTAAAGAAGAAAGTTCAAGAGGGCGTTATTCTAGAAGCAAGAATCGACGAAGAGAGGAAATCTCAACCCTCGATTTAATTGGCCCATTTGAAATCCTTGATCGAGTAGGAACTGTGGTCTATAGACTCGTTTACTGCCAAGTATATCGCATGTTTATAACGTTTTTCATGTATCGATGTTACGTAAATATGTGGATGACCCGAACCACAATATTGAATTAGAACTAGACGAGATAGCAGAAGATTTAACGTATGAGGAGATACGTGTTAAAATCTTGGATAAGAAGGATCATATTCTACACTCAAAGGTTATACCTCAAGAGTTAGAATCTAAGCAAGGTATCCTCACTTTTTTGGCATACCAGGTACGTACGTAAATTTCGAGGGCGAAATTTTATAAGGAGGGAAGATTGTGAGAGCTCAAATTTTATCAATAAAGATTTAATTTTCTCGAAATATTTTTTTAATATTATGGTGTGGATTTGAGATAGTGTTATATTTGTGGGTAGTATTTATAAATTTTATAAAGTATGCAAGTTGTTATACAATATTCGTTTGGTCGGGAAATATTTTTTTTGTCGAAGAATATCCGTATGACGACATAATCATTGGTGGACCCCACAACGAAAGTATTGTCGTAGTAAGAAAACGACATAATTATCTTTTTAAAAAAATAACGGCGAAAATGTTACCGTTAAAACTGTTGAACTACTCGGTAGTAAAAGTACAGTAATACGCGTGGTTGCATAGTAGCACACGATATTGATTATTGATGCTTACGTAAGAAGTCACTCAGTTATACTCAATTATTGCTACAGTAATTGCTGCATCATATCTCTCATATTATTGATTCAATTATTGTTACAGTAGCATCTGTATAATATGTTATGTTATTAAATCAATAATTGAGACGGCAAAGTTATTCATATTATTATTTGCAATATTAACGATGTCTAGAAGTTCTGCCAAAGAGAGGTTTGGTCACCTAATTACGCGCCAATAGGAAGAAATCCTTATTGGAAAGCCCATCTTTCTTGGGAACGACCTGGTCGATTAATATAGTGAATTATAATAAAGGTGATAAGTTTTGTTTTATTATTATTATAAATGTAATAAAATAGAAAACTTTTAATATACAACAGAATACTTTTATAAAATTATTTATTTTATCAGACTATAAATAGAATATATGATATTCTATTATGCATAGTATTTGCATAGTGTCTGCATAGTATTTACATATTAAAATCTTTTTATATAAAACAGAATACTTTTATAAAGTTATTTATTTTATTAGACTATAAATAGAATATATTATATTTTATTATGCATAGTATTTGCATAGTTCCTGCATAGCATTTGCATAGTAAAATCTTTTTATATAAAACAGAATACTTTTTATAAAATTTTATTTTATTAGATTATAAATAGAATATATTATATTTTATTTAAAAGATTTTGTTTTATTAGAATATTTTATTAATACTGCATAGTAAATCAATATGGACCGTCCGTTTAAAAGTAAATCAATCTGGACCGTTCATGAATTAGTTACTATTCAGTCCATTCTCCTATACATAGAAGCTCATTCCGTCATTATTTCTTACGAATTCACTGAAACTCTAGAGAGAGAAACTATAGAGAGAAAGAAAAAAAGTATTCTGCTACTTCACTACTCCTATATCCAGTTTCTTCCAAGGTAAGGGATATTATTTGTTGTACTCGTAAGGGGTATTATTTCTTTCATATTCATGAAGAGAACTTCTGTTATTCCATTCTTTATTATTATGTTGGAATAACATGTATATGCGAAGTACCGCATACATGGTGAAATTCTTCTGTTATTCAATTCTTTATTATTCTGTTGGAATAACCTATATATGCGAAGTACCGCGTACATGGAGAAATTCTTCTATTATTCCATTCTTTATTATTCTGTTAGAATATCATATCTGTGCGTATTACGCATGACCTGGTCCAGATGATAGCATTAGTAGTCCTCATTATTCTATGAAATAGTGTGATAATAAATGTATTGAGGACTTATTTTGAGTTTGAATACTGTCTAGAAGACAATATTTGTATTAAAACTCACAGCTCATGTTGTATATTTAAGATTGTATTTGTATTCTGTACCATGTATTTAGCGACTCAGAATAGGTGATGTATATCTATTTTGGGGGCGTCACAGTTGGTATCAAAGCTTAAGGATATGATCCCTGGCTGAGATGTGAGACAAAAACTAGGAGGGGAGAGACGGGGAATTTCTTCGCTAATATGACCTACCTAAGTTTATTTGGTATTTAATTGGTCGGTTAGAGTATAAGGATAATATGTGATATGTTAATTAACCCTTGTTTTGTGACAGTGTTTAAAAATGGCATCTGAAAATGTTGAGATCGGCAATGAAGCACATGAGACCGTTGAGTCACCAATGATCAATACCCAGGATAATGTACTTGCATTTGACGTGATTCTAGGGATTGATTGGTTAACTACTCATCATGCAAAAATTGATTATTTTCTTAAGGTTGTTAGCTTTCATATTCCTAATCGACCTATTATGCGAATTCAAGCAACCAAACCATTAAAATCAATCGCTGTCATCTCAAACCATAAAGCTATTCATTTATTAAAAACGGATGTCAAGCTTTCTTAGCTCATGTCACGGATCTAAACAAAAATACGTCAGTTTTGAATGATATTTCTATTGTTAATAAATTTCCTGACGTATTCCCTAAAGAACTTCCTGGCCTACCCCCAGAGCGTGAAATTGAATTTTGTATCGACCTTGAACCCGGTACAAAACCCATTTCCAAAGCCCCATATCTAATGGCTCCTATTGAACTTCAGGAGTTAAAGATCCAACTACAGGAATTGATAGACATTGGCTTTATTCGTCCTAGTACTTCTCCTTGGGGTGCTCCTATTCTATTCGTGAAGAAGAAAGATGGAAGTATGCGACTTTGTATTGATTATCGGGAGTTGAATCATGTCACCATCAAAAACAGGTACCCATTGCCACGTATTGATGACCTGTTTGACCAGTTGCAAGGAGCACAATTCTTTTCAAAGATCGATCTTCGTTCTGGATATCATCAGCTGGAGGTTAGAACTAAGGATATTCCAAAGACGGCTTTCAAAACTCGGTACGGGCATTATGAATTCCTAGTCATGTCCTTTGGATTGACTAATGCTCCTGCTGCCTTCATGGATATGATGAACCGGGTATTCAAAGAATATTTGGATCACTTTGTGGTCGTCTATATTGATGACATCCTTATTTATTCCAAAAGCCGTGAAGATCATGAGCAACACTTGAGGTTGGTACTTTAAAAGCTTCGTGAATACAAGCTTTATGCCAAGTTGAAGAAATGCGAGTTCTGGCTGGAGGAGGTAGCATTCCTTGGGCACGTAGTATCAAGTCGTGGAATATCTGTTGACTCGGCAAAGATTGAAGCTATTCAAAGCTGGGAGCAACCTAAATCAGTGACCGAAGTACGTAGCTTTCTAGGTTTAGCTGGTTATTATCGGAGATTCGTAGAAGGATTTTCTCGAATCGCTACTCTATTAACTCAGTTGACTCGGAAAGATACAATGTTCGGTTGGAGCGAAGAATGTGAGAAGAGTTTTCAAGAACTCAAGAGGAGACTCATTTCAGCACCTATTCTAACAATACCATCTGACTCGGAGGGATTTGTCATCTACAGTGATGCTTCGAGCAAAGGGTTGGGATGTGTTCTCATGTAACATAGAAAAGTCATAGCCTATGCATCAAGACAACTCAAGGAATATGAGAGGAATTATCCTACTCATGATCTAGAGTTGGCAGCTGTTGTCTGTGCACTTAAAATTTGGAGGTATTACTTGTATGGGGAGAAGGTGGAGATCTTTACGGATCATAAAAGCCTCAAATATTTCTTCACTCAAAAGGAAATCAACATGCGACAACGACGTTGGCTTGAACTATTGAAAGATTATGATCATACCATTCAATACCATCATGGAAAAGCGAACGTGGTAGCTGACATATTGAGTAGAAGATCATATGCAAGTACGAGTGTAATATTGTCAACACAAAGGCCCATTTTGTGTGCCTTGCAAAGGATGGAGATAGAGTTAAAGACTCTAGGGACCCATGTGATGATGGCGAATATACGAGTAGAACCAACTTTAATCGATAAAGTTAAAGCTGCTCAAGCTACAGACCTGGAGCTGATGCGTATGAGGAAGAAAGTGCAATAAGGTGCTATGCCGGAAGCAAGAATCGATGAAGAAGGAATACTTCGAGTCAACTCCAGACTTTGTGTTCCTAACAACCCTGATTTAAAGTATAAAATCATGATGGAGGCGCACAACACACCGTTTGCAATCCATCCTGGGAGTACCAAAATGTATCATGATCTTCGTCATACATTTTGGTGAAGCAATATGAAGCGAGAGATAGCGCTGTTTATCTCAAGGTGTTTAACTTGTCAACGAGTCAAAGCGGAGCATCAAGTACCAAAAGGTCCATTGAAACCACTTGAAATTCCAGAATGGAAGTGGGAGCACATTACCATGGATTTCGTTACCGGTCTTCCTAAGGTTTCTCAATGTATAGATGCGATTTGGGTCATTGACCAAGTCTGCTCATTTCTTACCGATACGAGAAACTTATACACTTGAATGTCTTGCTCGTATGTACATAAACGAGATTGTAAGACTGCATGGTGTGCCAGTATCCATAGTTTCTGATCGAGACCCGAGATTCACTTCACGATTTTGGGTTAGTTTACAAAAAGCTATGGGCACGGATTTACGATTTAGTTCGGCATATCATCCTCAGACGGATGGACAATTAGAGAGGACTATTCAAACTCTAGAAGATTTATTAAGACTCTGTGTCCTTGACTTCAAGGGAAGTTGGGACAAGTTCTTACCATTGGTGGAGTTTTCCTACAACAACAGTTACCAAGCAAGTATTGGCATGGCTCCATTCGAAGCATTGTATGGAAGAAAATATCGTTCTCTAGTATGCTGGGATGAGGTGGGTGAAGCAACATTGTTGGGACCGGAGTTGGTACGTATGACTACAGAAAAGATTCAAGCGATCCGACAACGTATAAAAACCTCACAAGATCGACAAAAGAGTTATGCTGATCTTCATCGAAAGGACGTGGAATTTGATATAGGAGATCATGTGTTCTTACGTGTTGCTCCATGGAAAGGAGTTACGAGATTTAGAAAGAGAGGAAAGCTCAATCCTCGATTCATCGGTCCATTTTTAATCCTCGATCGAGTAGGAACTGTGGCTTATAAACTCGCTTTACCGCCAAGTATGTCTCGTGTTCATAACGTTTTTCACATATTCATGTTACGTAAATATATGGAAGACCCGAACCACATTATTGAGTTAGAACCGGACGAAATAGCGGAGGATTTGACGCATGAAGAAGTTCCTGTTCAAATCTTGGATAAGAAGGAACATATTCTACGCTCCAAGGTTATGCCTCAAGTCAAAGTTTTGTGAAGAAATCACGATGTTGAGGAAATGACTTGGGAGTTAGAATCTGAAATGAAGTCAAGGTATCCTTACCTCTTCGACATACCAGGTACGTACCCTAATTTCGAGGGCGAAATTTCATAAGAAGGGGAGGTTGTAAGACCCCAACTTTTATAAATAAAGATGAAATTTCTATAAATATCATTTTTGAATATTATGGAGTTAATTTGATATAATGTTATAGTTGTGGGTAATATTTATAAATTTTGCAAAGTACGCAAGTTGTTATATAATATTCGATTGGTCAAGAAATATTCGTTTTAACAGGAAATATTCGTACAATGACACAATCATTGGTGGACCCCACAACGAAATTATTGTCGGATTGAGAAAATGACAAAAATATTTTATTAAAAATAACGGCGGAAGTTTTACCATTGATACTGTTGAACTACTCGGTAGTAAAAATACAGTAATACGTGTGGTTGCATAGTAGCACACAATATTGATTATTAATGCTTATGTGAGAAGTCACTTAGTTTGATTCAATTATTGTCAGTTAATAATATGAATTATTTAGCGATAATGAAGTTTTGTTTTATTCGTATTATTAACGTAATAAAAACAGAAACATCTTTTTATATAAAACAGAATACTTTATTAAAGTTATTCTATAAATAGAATATATTATATTTTATTTAAAAGATTTTTCTTTAAATATGGACCGTCAGATTAAAGTAATCAATCTGGACCGTTCATGGATTAGTTACTATGCATTCTATTTTTCTATAAATAGCATCTCATTCCTTCATTATTTCTTACGAATTCACTGAACTCTAGAGAGAGAAACTATATAGAGAGAGAAGAAAAGTATTCTGCTACTTAACTACTTTCTTATTTTAGTTCTTCTTTAAAACGGTAAGGGGTGTTATTATTTCTTATTCATGAAGAGAACTATTGTTATTCTATTTCTTATTATTCTGTTGGAATAACCTGTATACGCGGTCTACCCTATACTTGAAGACATTCTTCTATTATTCTGTTGGAACATCCTGTCTGTGTGTTTTACACCGGACCTGGTTCCGTCTTTATTATTACTCTGTTAGAACATCTTGTCTGTGTGTTTTACACCAGACCTGGTTCCGTCTTTATTATTATTCTGTTG
This sequence comes from Panax notoginseng, assembly GCA_016801055.1. Taxonomy (NCBI): domain Eukaryota; kingdom Viridiplantae; phylum Streptophyta; class Magnoliopsida; order Apiales; family Araliaceae; genus Panax; species Panax notoginseng. The sequence continues at coordinate 182,721,778 of CM029019.1, forward strand.
GAACATCCTATCTGTGTGTTTTACACCGGACCTGGTTCCGTCTTTATTATTATTCTGTTGGAATATCCTGTCTGTGTATTTTACGCCGGACCTGGTTCCATTATTTATTATTCTGTTGGAATAACTTGTCTGTGCGGTCTATCGCATGCATGGTGATTTCTTTTGTTATTCCATTCTTTATTATACTCAGTTGGTTCAGTTTTGACTTCTATACTCCATGAAATTTGTGAAATATCCTTGATAATTGCGTTTCATCCAGTATCTTTTCATAAAAATGTTCTTCTAAGCATTCTTGAATTTTACTCCACAAAGCAGTATCATGTTGATAATTTGGACGTTGTTAATTCTTGAATAAATTAATTCTTGAACTTATTTTATTGAATTCTTATATCATTGTTATCATCCTCATGGTTATAAAATGCTGAAAGTCATCTGTGGCCTGTAGTGCATAGATGGACTTGGTATGATTATGACTAGGGATTATTTGGTATAATCATGACCGTAATGTTACAAATGATGTGGTAAAAGTCCTCATTGGCCCGTAGTGCATTGATGGACAGTTGTTGGCATGATCATGACCATTAATGAATACACGAATATCCTTGGCCGTAGTGCAGGGGTGATTCGATGATGTGAATTATTTTATTAAGCTGAGTCTCTGCGATAACAGTGTTGAAAAACCTTTTAAATCATAGAAGATAGTAGATTTTATTTTCTACTTGACTCTTTTAATGGATTGCTTGTTCCGCTGCAGTTAAACTTGATGTTCGTTATATTTTATCAGTTTAACACTGTTGAAGGCTAATGATAATTTATTTTGCATTATCTTAGTCATAATATTTCTTACTGGGCTAGTTGAGCTCACCCTTTCTTTCACTGTTCTCTTAAGAAAATGAGAATATAGCTGGGACGAGTCGGGGAACGGAGTGATGGACCAGATGATAGTATTAGTAGTCCTCACTATTCTGTTAAACAGTGTGACAATAATTGTAATGAGGACTCCTTTTGAGTTTGTATAGTCTCTAGTAGACAATAATTGTATTCAAACTCACAGTTATGTTTTGTCGTATTGTACACGACAGTTGTATTAGTAAGCTGTATTTATATTATGTACCATGTATCTGACGACCCAAGATGGGTGATGTATACCTAATTTTTGGGGCGTCACAGGGTAAGTGTTTCAGATGTCGCGAGACAGGACACTTCAAAAGGGATTGTGCATATAAGAATAAGGGTGAAGGAACAGGGAAGCAATCAGAATCTACAAAATCGGCAAACGTCGTGGAGGAATCATCGGATGATGGGGATATGTTGTCAGTGTCAACAAACACAGACGTGACAGACTCATGGATTTTGGATTCAGCATGTTCGTTTCACATGTCACCTAACAGGGAGTAGTTTGACACCTACAAGTCGGTGAACTGTGGGACAGTTCTAATGGGTAACGATGCTTCGTGCAACGTCATTGGGATAGGCACAGTGAAGATAAGGATGTTCGATGGTGTTGTAAGAACTCTGGCTGAGGTGAGGCATATTCCAGGTTTAAGGAAGAATTTGATTTCATTGGGAACTTTAGACTCAAATGGCTGTGAGTTCAAAACTGGTGGTGGAGCTATGAGAGTGACAAAGGGTGCCCTGGTAATAATGAAAGGTACTAAGGTTAACGGGAATATCTATCGGATGACAGAGAGTACAGTTGTAGATGGAGCTGCTGCCACTACAGCAGAAGATATTGATGATACTATACTATGGCATATGTGGTTAGGGCATATGGGAGAACGTGGGATGCTGGAATTACATAGGAGAAATCTGCTGAAAGGGATAAAGTCGTGCAAGTTAGACTTCTGCAAGTTCTGCGTCTTGGGAAAATAGTGTAAGGTAAAGTTTAAGAGTGCGGTGAACAAAATGAATGGGAAACTTAACTATGTGCATTCTGATGTATTGGGACCAGTGAGAGTAGCTTCGAAAGCGGGATCGTTGTATTTCTTAACTTTCATCGATGACTTTTCGAGAAAGGTTTGGGTGTACTTCATGCGGCACAAGTTTAAGGTCTTTAAAAAGTTTAGGGTGTGGAAAGCTGAAGTGGAAAATCAAACAGGCAGAAGAATTAAGTGCCTCAGGTCAGATAATGGGACAGAGTACAAGTACGAGCCATTTGTGAAGTTTTGTGAAGAGCACGAGATACAATTCACTTTAATTATTTTCCTGATTTTACATTAAGTCTTAGTGATCAAAACTTATTTAAAGCATTAACATTAAATATTAAAACTGAAGGAGAGATTACTCAGATGATTGAGGGATCTTAGCCTATTGCTTTGATTTACCGGATTTACTATAAGACCATGAAGTCAAACTTGAATGTCCATGCTCTTAATAAGAGTCCTAGAGATCAAACAGTTTTAATTCAGAGTTCAACTAGTGATGCTAATATCCAGATCCCGAGAACAATCCTCTGGAAGGATATTACCTTACCTAGTCAATGGACTTTGTCGAATGAATTACCACAACAACCCGTATTTAATAATTCATTAAATATTGAAAACATCAAACAGTTTTCTGACGGAACTGTTAAAATTAGTTTTGAACGCACTAGAACCCCAGTTATTATTAAAGATATTTCCAGTTCTTCAGCCCCTTCGGTTATTCATACTAGAAGAGATTCTGAAATAATTAGTAACCCTTCGGGTAAAGATATCAAACTTAAAGGTATCCTTAATCAAGGACAAGTTAGTCATCCCTGTTACACCCAAAATGACCCTGATGAAGATGAAGGTTCTTCTTCCCAAGCGTCCTCGGTGTACCCTACACAATCTGATTTTAATGCCCCTATTCATAATCAATTAAGAGTCATTAAAAAGGAATTTGTTTTAGATTGGGATAACTTAGTAAAAGATTTTAATTCAAAATCTAATAAAGAAAAAAGACATCTATTTAGATCTAATCACCCTACTGAAAAGGAACGAGATAAGATAGTTAATAGATGGAAAAGATTCATTAAAAATGAAGAGATTAACGTTACTTTTTACGACTGGTATGAACAGTATCAAAGTAAGTGTAATGTTATTAGTAAAACACAATGGATCAAAGAAGACAAATCAAAAATTTCGTCTAGTCATCCACCCTTAGAGACAGTTCTAATTCCGGTTAAAAACACTTCAGTTATCGCTAGTCCCTTTAAAATTCCTGATGGAGTTAAAGACGATAAAAAGATAATTGAACAATTAAACTTTAGTAACCAGTATCTAGCAACTGTTGGAAAACAGCTAGATAGAATCGAAGAAAAATTTGAAGAAAATATTATTAAAAAACCTGATTCAAAGATTGAACAGCCTTTAATAAAATTACCAGAAAATAGAAAGAAGTTTGGTCTGCCTAATAAAGATGAAGAATTAGTTCAGTCCATTGATAAGTTATTTAAGAAAATTAAATCTGAAGCTGGTTCGAGTGGAACTATTGCTGTCATTGATCAAGTGGAATCTGATGATGATGACGACAGTTCTTCTATTCACTCATCTGCTTCTAATCTTAATGAACAACTAAATAAATTAACTGTTAATAACACTAGTATTACTAGAAATTGGTATTCTAGACCTACTCCTCCGGATCTACAATTCGAAGAGAGAAATCTAGATAAACAATTCTCTGGTTCATCTAATAAAGTATATGAATGGAACATTGATGGATTTAGTGAACAAGAAATCCTTAATAAATTGACTCATATGTCAATGGTAGCAAATAGCTATATCACCAAATTCAACAATTTATCTCAACCAGATATAGTTGAATTAATAGCTAGTGGATTCACTGGTATTCTCAGATCTTGGTGGGAGAAACATCTCACAGAAGATATTAGAGTATCAATAATTCATGCTATCCAAAGAGATGATGACGGCAACCCTATCTTCGAGGAAGAAGTTGGTATGGGCCCGCTAGATGGAGTTAATACCTTAATTTTCACCATAATTAAACATTTTATTGGAACTCCTAGTAATATCACGGAACGAATCCATGATCAACTTAGTAATCTTACTTGTCCCACTCTAAGTGATTTTAGATGGTACAAAGATGTATTCACCTCTAGAGTTATGATGCGTAATGACAGTAATAAGCCATTCTGAAAAGAAAAGTTCGTTAATGGTTTACCGTCATTATTTGCACACAAAGTTAGAGAAGAATTAATTAAAAATTTAGGATATATTGATTACGATAATTTAACTTATGGAGATATTATAAGTTATATTCAAAAAATTGGATTAAAAATGTGTATTGACTTTAAGTTAGCCAAGCAAGCCAGTAAAGATAAGAAAAAAGCTAAATACGAGTTAGGTACGTTCTGTGAACAATATGGTTTAGCGCCTGTTGCTCCCTCTAGAAGAAAGCACAGGCAACCCCATAAACATATTGAGTCACATATGAGTCATAAACATCGTAAGAAACGATATAATCAAGATAAGAAAATTATTAATAAAGATTCTTATTATAAGAAACCTCAGTCAACACACAAAAAATCAAAGAATTTTGATAAAAATAAAATTGTCTGTCACAATTGTGGGCAGAAAGGACACTTTAAAAGTGAGTGTAGAGTTAAGCAAAAATTAAGTCAGTTGAACATCTCAACAGAAGATACAGAACAATTATTAGAATTAATGAGAATTGAAAATAACAATAGTAATGAAGAGACTTCAGATATTCCTGAATCTTCTAGCAGTAGTAGTACTTGTAATGATGAATCAAATAGTGATAATGAAGTTACTGTCTGTACTGAAAACTGTAGTAACAATTGTTGTAAAAGAGTTAATGTAATTACCAAAGAAGATGAAGAATGTTCATTGTTAGTTGATTTAATTAGTAAAATCACTGACCCAAGATTAAAAACTCAGTCTCTAAATCAACTAAAGGATTTACTAAACAAAGATAAGAAATTTACAGACAAGGTTCTTAGGGCCAAAGAAAAACCAGTTTTTAGTCTTAATAAAACCCTTGAGAGATTTAAGTCCCCAGCTAAAGAAATTACGCTCCCTGAGTTAAATCATGAAGTTAATAAATTGAAGAAAGAAATTTCTAACCTAAAATTAGATATTTCTAATCTAAAGAAAGAGATTGATGATATAAAGTCAGATCTACAAGTACACGATTCTTCTTCCAGTGATGAAAGTCATGAAGAACCAGAATCATCAGGTGCTAAAGATGAACCTGATCTTTTTATTCAAGGTCTCTCACTTAATAGAATTAAAGACATTACCATTCAAAAATGGTATATCTCTACTAACTTAGTCATTGATAAAACCTTCTCTATTCAGCTCCCTACCTTAGTGGATACTGGTGCAGACCTGAATTGTATTCAAGAAGGTCTTATTCCCACTAGATATTACAAAAAGACTAGTGAAAAGCTTAATTCAGCTAATGGTAGTCATATGGAAATAAAATATAAATTACCTAAGGTGTATATCTGTCAAGACAATATGTGTTTTAAAACTTCTTTTGTTTTAATCTGCAATCTTACAGATAAAATCATTTTAGGATTACCATTTATATATTTATTGTATCCATTCACCACTAGTAATAAAGGTTTAAGCTGTGAACATTTAGGAAAGAAAATTATATTTAAATTCCTAATTAAACCAAAAGAAAGAGATTTAAAATTTATTCAAGAAGAATCAATTTCTAAATCCATTAATCTGTTAAACTGTAAAGTTACGCACCTAAGTTTCCTCAAAGAAGAAGTTAGGTATCAACAAGTTGAAGAACAACTTAAGAGTAACAGAGTTCAAGAAAAAATTAGTGAATTAAAGGATTATTTAACAAAAAATTTATGTTCTGACTCTCCCAATACTTTTTGGCATAGGAAGAAGCACAGAGTTAGGCTACCATATGCTAAAGAATTTAAAGAACAATTAATTCCCACTAAAGCTAGACCAATTCAAATGAGTCATGAACAAATGGAGTTATGTAAAAACAAAATTAATGATCTCCTTAGTAAAGGATTAATTAGACATAGTAAGTCACCATGGTCTTGTCCAGCCTTCTACGTTAATAATAAAGCTGAGAAAGAGAGAGGTGTCCCTTGTCTAGTTATTAATTACAAGCCATTAAACAAAGTTTTAGAGTGGATTAGATACCCTTTACCCAATAAGGAAGACCTCTTTAGTAGGTTAAGTGTCTCTACCATTTTTAGTGAATTTGACCTTAAGTCTGGATTCTGGCAAGTTGCTATTCATCCCGACGATAGGTATAAAACTGCATTTATCACTCCTTTCGGACATTACGAATGGAATGTTCAGTTATTTGGACTAAAAAATACACCTAGTGAATTTCAGAATATTCTCAATAATATTTTGAATCCTTTCAGCCATTTTATTATTGTATACATCGATGATATCCTTGTATTCTCCAAGACTATTGAAGAACATATTAAACATTTGAATTCATTCTTCAAAACAGTTAAAACCAATGGTCTTGTTCTTTCACCTTCCAAGTGTAGTCTGTTTCTGACAAAAGTTAGGTTTCTCGGATTAATCCTTTATCACGGACTTACTCGGCCTATTGACAGAGCTATTCAATTTTCCGATAGATTTCTAGATAAGATTACCGACAAAACTCAGCTACAGAGATTTCTTGGCTCGCTTAATTATATAGGCAAGTTCTACAAGAATCTCAGGAAGATTTGTAAGCCTCTTTTCCAGCGCTTACAAAGTAATCCCCCTCCATGGACTGACATTCATACTTCTGTCATCCAGCAAGTTAAAAAATATGTTAAGGTTTTGCCTTGCTTTGGCATCTCTAATGATTCAACATTCAAAATAGTTGAAACTGATGCCTACGATATTGGATTTGGTGGCATACTCAAACAAAAGTTAACCCCCACTTCTGACGAGCAAATTGTTCGTTTCCATTCGGGCGCATGGAACCCTACACAGTTAAAATACAGTACTATTAAAAAAGAGATTTTATCACTTGTGTTGTGTATTAAGAAATTTCAGAGAGATCTACTGAGTCAAAAATTTCTAGTTAGGATAGACTGCAAGTCAGCTAAATTTATTCTTGAAAAAGACGTTGAAAACGTCGTCTCTAAGCATTCTTTCGCTAGATGGCAAGCTATATTAAGTATTTTTGATTTTGATATTGAATATATTAAAGGTAGTAACAACTCAGTTCCTGATTTTCTCACCCGTGAATTCATTAACACAGGTACTATTGCAGCACCATGAGTGTGAGAGGAGGATATTCTTCTCATGGTCATAGTCGTTCCTCAGGCCCAGTTAATCAGTCAAAAGGAACTGTTGTTCCTCATCCAGTGACTCAAACCCATAATAAATTTCAGGTGCTTGGTACAGTCCCCAAGCCCTATGCGTCAGTTCTTGCTAGTCAACCCAAACCGTTTGATATTTTTGCTAATCAACCCAAAATAACCTCATCAAACCCTAGTAACCCAGCTTCGGAATATCGTGCTAAGTATGATCAACACCTATTCCACATCGAGTTACCCATGAAACCTAAAAATTACCCAGTTAAATTAGCTGCCCAGTATTTTTCTACTGGATGGCATTTCCTTCCTCTTGCTCCTTATAAATCTTGGGTCTTTTATAAGGATATTCTTATTGAAACTGAGTCAGTATTTATCAAACCTATTTATGCCAACGATGATAATTCCAAGCTCTTTTATCACTCGTTGTATATTAAGCAGGTTCTCAATCTTTCAGATTGGGGTAGTCATCCTTCTGATCTCTAGTCACTCTCTAATCATGCTAGTCCTTATTGCTATTATGATTATATTGAGGCTTGGTTCAAAATCATGCTTCACCAGAATGATGATCATAGTCATTCTTGGTTTTTCCAGTTCGACCAAAAATTCAAGAGTCAATTTCCTAAGTGGTTCATTCTCTGTTGGACAAGGCATGGTCTTGATCATGCAATTTTCCCAGATCCACTTATGGCTCAACTTGAGCATTTTTATCATCATAGTAACTATCTCCCAAAATATGAGGAAATCCCTGCATTCCTTATATTTTGCAGTAAATACAAAATCCCTTGGATCCTTAAATGGCAATATGTCGTTACAGCCACCCAAGAAGTCACAATATTCCAGCCTCCTTCTTCCATAGGAATTAGGTCAGCTCAAACAGTCATCTCCCCAATTTCTCAGGTCTCTCGCCATTTTTATATTAAATGGTGGGATAAGTTTGGTGTCGATAGGATAGTTGGTCAAGTTCAGAAGGAATTTCCACCTTCTCCATCTACTCCATTGACCCCTCCAGTTACCAAAACTTCGGCCATTGAGTCTTCCAGTAAATCATCAATTAAGGCATCTGAGAAATTAAAATCAGTTGCTCCTTCGAGTCCCAGTAATGTCACTGATGTTTTCAGTTATTCTAATTCTCAGTTAAGGCTCCTAGCGGACGCCATTCAGTCAAGATTAGATCAATTAGATAAAAAATTAGATGCAGCTTCTTCTCAATCCAGGGAAGAGAATGATAGTCAGAATCTAGAGGATGAAGATGATGATTGTGACCCCTATGGCACAATCAATCTTCAGGATACTCAGGATCCTTTTTCCTGATCATCTCAATCAGCACCTGCTCAGGCAGCCCAGTCAACTCCTGTTCCCAGTCAACTCTTGCTCCGGCAGCCTCGTTAGCAGCATCTTTTGCTCCGACAGCCTCGCCAGCAGCATCTTCTGCTTTCCACCAAAAGCAGCACTCAGTTAGACATCTGGCCCCATGGCCCCTTTAGTCAAAAGAAGACGTCTGCTTTTCCACTGAAAGCAAATTCTTTTCTTTCTTTTTACTTTTACTTTACTTTAGTAAATGTAATATGTTTTTTACTTTACCTCAGTTATTGTAATAGTAATGTTGTAATAGTTCATTTCCTTGATCTATAAAAGGAAATCGAATTCATTTAGTTAGGCAGACTTAGAAAGACTCAGAGATCATTCTCTGACTAATCTTTAGCCTCCACCGCTGTTAAGCCTACCTAGCCCCTCTTCATCTAATGTACTTCTTTTAGTTATCTTGTAAGTTAATTTTATTCCTGCACTTGTAAATATTTCCAGTGAATAAATGAAATTTATCTTTAATTTAGTAATTTAACTTGTGTTTGTATGCGCATCCATCTATTCTAGTCTGTGGGGAGGAAGCGAGAGGAGAAGGAAGAACATATGGATGCGCATACAAACACAAGTTAAATTACTAAATTAAAGGTAAATTTTATTTATTCACTGGAAATATTTACAAGTGTAGGAATAAAATTAACTTACAAGATAACTAAAAGAAGTACATTAGATGAAGAGGGGCTAGGTAGGCTTAACAGCGTTGGAGGCTAAACATTAGTCAGAGAATAATCTCTGAGTCTTTCTAAGTCTGCCTAACTAAATGAATTCGATTTCCTTTTATAGATCAAGGAAATGAACTATTACAACATTACTATTACAATAACTGAGGTAAAGTAAAAAACATATTACATTTACTAAAGTAAAGTAAAAGTAAAAAGAAAGAAAAGAATTTGCTTTCAGTGGAAAAGCAGACGTCTTCTTTTGACTAAAGGGGCCGTGGGGCCAGATGTCTGACTGAGTCCTGCTTTTGGTGGAAAGCAGAAGATGCTGCTGGCGAGGCTGCCGGAGCAAAAGATGCTGCTGACGAGGCTGCCGGAGCAGGAGTTGACTGGGAACAGGTGTTGACTGGGCTGACTAGGCAGACTGGGCAGGTGCTGATTGAGATGATCAGGTAAAAGGATCCTTAGCATCCTGAAGATTGATTGTGCCATAGGGGTCACAATCATCATCTTCATCCTCTAGATTCTGACTATCATTCTCTTCCCTGGATTGAGAAGAAGCTGCATCTAATTTTTTATCTAACTGATCTAATCTTGACTGAATGGCGTCCGCTAGGAGCCTTAACTGAGAATTAGAATAACTGGAAACATCAGTGACATTACTGGGACTCGAAGGAGCAACTGATTTTAATTTCTCAGATGCCTTAATTGATGATTTACTGGAAGACTCAATGGCCGAAGTTTTGGTAACTGGAGGGGTCAATGGAGTAGATGGAGAAGGTGGAAATTCCTTCTGAACTTGACCAACTATCTTATCGACACCGAACTTATCCCACCATTTAATATAAACGGCAAGAGACCTGAGAAATTGGGGAGATGACTGTTTGAACTGACCTAATTCCTATGGAAGAAGGAGGCTGGAATACTGTGACTTCTTGGGTGGCCGTAACGACATATTGCCATTTAAGGATCCAAGGGATTTTGTATTTACTGCAAAATATAGGGAATGCAGGGATTTCCTCATATTTTGGGAGATAGTTACTATGATGACAAAAATGCTCAAGTTGAGCCATAAGTGGATCTGGGAAAATTGCATGATCAAGACCATGCCTTGTCCACCAGAGAATGAACCACTTAGGAAATTGACTCTTGAATTTTTGGTCGAACTGGAAAAACCAAGAATGACTATGATCATCATTCTGGTGAAGCATGATTTTGAACCAAGCCTCAATATAATCATAATAGCAATAAGGACTAGCATGATTAGAGAGTGACTTGAGATCAGAATGATGACTACCCCAATCTGAAAGATTGAGAACCTGCTTAATATACAACGAGTGATAAAGGAGCTTGGAATTATCACCGTTAGCATAAATAAGTTTGATAAATACTGACTCAGTTTTAATAAGAATATCCTTATAAAAGACCCAAGATTTATAAGGAGCAAGAGGAAGGAAATGCCATCCAGTAGGAGAATACTGGGCAGCTAATTTAACTGGGTCATTTTTAGGTTTCATGGGTAACTCGATGTGGAATAGGTGTTGATCATACTTAGCACGATATTCCGAAGTTACTAGGGTTTGATGAGGTTGCTTTGGGTTGATTAGCAAAAATATCAAACGGTTTGGGTTGACTAGCAAGAACTGACGCATAGGGCTTGGGGACTGTACCAAGCACCTGAAATTTATTATGGGTTTGAGTCACTGGATGAGGAACAACAGTTCCTTTTGACTGATTAACTGGGCCTGAGGAACGACTATGACCATGAGAAGAATATCCTCCTCTCACACTCATGGTGCTGCAATAGTACCTGTGTTAATGAATTCACGGGTGAGAAAATCAGGAACTGAGTTGTTACTACCTTTAATATATTCAATATCAAAATCAAAAATACTTAATATAGCTTGCCATCTAGCGAAAGAATGCTTAGAGATGACGTTTTCAACGTCTTTTTCAAGAATAAATTTAGCTGACTTGCAGTCTATCCTAACTAGAAATTTTTGACTCAGTAGATCTCTCTGAAATTTCTTAATACATAACACAAGTGATAAAATCTCTTTTTTAATAGTACTGTATTTTAACTGTGTAGGGTTCCATGCGCCCGAATGGAAACGAACAATTTGCTCGTCAGAAGTGGGGGTTAACTTTTGTTTGAGTATGCCACCAAATCCAATATCGTAGGCATCAGTTTCAACTATTTTGAATGCTGAATCATTAGAGATGCCAAGGCAAGGCAAAACCTTAACATATTTTTTAACTTGCTGGATGACAGAAGTATGAATGTCAGTCCATGGAGGGGGATTACTTTGTAAGCGCTGGAAAAGAGGCTTACAAATCTTCCTGAGATTCTTGTAGAACTTGCCTATATAATTAAGCGAGCCAAGAAATCTCTGTAGCTGAGTTTTGTCGGTAATCTTATCTAGAAATCTATCAGAAAATTGAATAGCTCTGTCAATAGGCCGAGTAAGTCCGTGATAGAGGATTAATCCGAGAAACCTAACTTTTGTCAGAAACAGACTACACTTGGAAGGTGAAAGAACAAGACCATTGGTTTTAACTGTTTTGAAGAATGAATTCAAATGTTTAATATGTTCTTCAATAGTCTTGGAGAATACAAGGATATCATCGATGTATACAATAATAAAATGGCTGAAAGGATTCAAAATATTATTGAGAATATTCTGAAATTCACTAGGTGTATTTTTTAGTCCAAATAACTGAACATTCCATTCGTAATGTCCGAAAGGAGTGGTAAATGCAGTTTTATACCTATCGTCGGGATGAATAGCAACTTGCCAGAATCCAGACTTAAGGTCAAATTCACTAAAAATGGTAGAGACACTTAACCTACTAAAGAGGTCTTCCTTATTGGGTAAAGGGTATCTAATCCACTCTAAAACTTTATTTAATGGCTTGTAATTAATAACTAGACAAGGGACACCTCTCTCTTTCTCAGCTTTATTATTAACGTAGAAGGCTGGACAAGACCATGGTGACTTACTATGTCTAATTAATCCTTTACTAAGGAGATCATTAATTTCGTTTTTACATAACTCCATTTGTTCATGACTCATTTGAATTGGTCTAGCTTTAGTGGGAATTAATTGTTCTTTAAATTCTTTAGCATATGGTAGCCTAACTCTGTGCTTCTTCCTATGCCAAAAAGTATTGGGAGAGTCAGAACATAAATTTTTTGTTAAATAATCCTTTAATTCACTAATTTTTTCTTGAACTCTGTTACTCTTAAGTTGTTCTTCAACTTGTTGATACCTAACTTCTTCTTTGAGGAAACTTAGGTGGGTAACTTTACAGTTTAACAGATTAATGGATTTAGAAATTGATTCTTCTTGAATAAATTTTAAATCTCTTTCTTTTGGTTTAATTAGGAATTTAAATGTAATTTTCTTTCCTAAATGTTCACAGCTTAAACCTTTATTACTAGTGGTGAATGGATACAATAAATATATAAATGGTAATCCTAAAATGATTTTATTTGTAAGATTGCAGATTAAAACAAAAGAAGTTTTAAAACACATATTGTCTTGACAGATATACACCTTAGGTAATTTATATTTTATTTCCATATGACTACCATTAGCTGAATTAAGCTTTTCACTAGTCTTTTTGTAATATCTAGTGGGAATAAGACCTTCTTGAATACAATTCAGGTCTGCACCAGTATCCACTAAGGTAGGGAGCTGAATAGAGAAGGTTTTATCAATGACTAAGTTAATAGAGATATACCATTTTTGAATGGTAATGTCTTTAATTCTTTTAAGTGAGAGACCTTGAATAAAAAGATCAGGTTCATCTTTAGCACCTGATGATTCTGGTTCTTCATGACTTTCATCACTGGAAGAAGAATCGTGTACTTGTAGATCTGACTTTATATCATCAATCTCTTTCTTTAGATTAGAAATATCTAATTTTAGGTTAGAAATTTCTTTCTTCAATTTATTAACTTCATGATTTAACTCAGGGAGCGTAATTTCTTTAGCTGGGGACTTAAATCTCTCAAGGGTTTTATTAAGACTAAAAACTGGTTTTTCTTTGGCCCTAAGAACCTTGTCTGTAAATTTCTTATCTTTGTTTAGTAAATCCTTTAGTTGATTTAGAGACTGAGTTTTTAATCTTGGGTCAGTGATTTTACTAATTAAATCAACTAACAATGAACATTCTTCATCTTCTTTGGTAATTACATTAACTCTTTTACAACAATTGTTACTACAGTTTTCAGTACAGACAGTAACTTCATTATCACTATTTGATTCATCATTACAAGTACTACTACTGCTAGAAGATTCAGGAATATCTGAAGTCTCTTCATTACTATTGTTATTTTCAATTCTCATTAATTCTAATAATTGTTCTGTATCTTCTGTTGAGATGTTCAACTGACTTAATTTTTGCTTAACTCTACACTCACTTTTAAAGTGTCCTTTCTGCCCACAATTGTGACAGACAATTTTATTTTTATCAAAATTCTTTTATTTTTTGTGTGTTGACTGAGGTTTCTTATAATAAGAATCTTTATTAATAATTTTCTTATCTTGATTATATCGTTTCTTACGATGTTTATGACTCCTATGTGACTCAATATGTTTATGGGGTTGCCTGTGCTTTCTTCTAGAGGGAGCAACAGGCGCTAAACCATATTGTTCACAGAACGTACCTAACTCGTATTTAGCTTTTTTCTTATCTTTACTGGCTTGCTTGGCTAACTTAAAGTCAATACACATTTTTAATCCAATTTTTTGAATATAACTTATAATATCTCCATAAGTTAAATTATCGTAATCAATATATCCTAAATTTTTACTTAATTCTTCTCTAACTTTGTGTGCAAATAATGACGGTAAACCATTAACGAACTTTTCTTTTCAGAATGGCTTATTACTGTCATTACACATCATAACTCTAGAGGTGAATACATCTTTGTACCATCTAAAATCACTTAGAGTGGGACAAGTAAGATTACTAAGTTGATCATGGATTCGTTCCGTGATATTACTAGGAGTTCCAATAAAATGTTTAATTATGGTGAAAATTAAGGTATTAACTCCATCTAGCGGGCCCATACCAACTTCTTCCTCGAAGATAGGGTTGCCGTCATCATCTCTTTGGATAGCATGAATTATTGATACTCTAATATCTTCTGTGAGATGTTTCTCCCACCAAGATCTGAGAATACCAGTGAATCCACTAGCTATTAATTCAACTATATCTGGTTGAGATAAATTGTTGAATTTGGTGATATAGCTATTTGCTACCATTGACATATGAGTCAATTTATTAAGGATTTCTTGTTCACTAAATCCATCAATGTTCCATTCATATACTTTATTAGATGAACCAGAGAATTGTTTATCTAGATTTCTCTCTTCGAATTGTAGATCCGGAGGAGTAGGTCTAGAATACCAATTTCTGGTAATACTAGTGTTATTAACAGTTAATTTATTTAGTTGTTCATTAAGATTAGAAGCAGATGAGTGAATAGAAGAACTGTCGTCATCATCATCAGATTCCACTTGATCAATGACAGCAATAGTTCCACTCGAACCAGCTTCAGATTTAATTTTCTTAAATAACTTATCAATGGACTGAACTAATTCTTCATCTTTATTAGGCAGACCAAACTTCTTTCTATTTTCTGGTAATTTTATTAAAGGCTGTTCAATCTTTGAATCAGGTTTTTTAATAATATTTTCTTCAAATTTTTCTTCAATTCTATCTAGCTGTTTTCCAACAGTTGCTAGATACTGGTTACTAAAGTTTAATTGTTCAATTATCTTTTTATCGTCTTTAACTCCATCAGGAATTTTAAAGGGACTAGCGATAACTGAAGTGTTTTTAACCGGAATTAGAACTGTCTCTAAGGGTGGATGACTAGACGAAATTTTTGATTTGTCTTCTTTGATCCATTGTGTTTTACTAATAACATTACACTTACTTTGGTACTGTTCATACCAGTCGTAAAAAGTAACGTTAATCTCTTCATTTTTAATGAATCTTTTCCATCTATTAACTATCTTATCTCGTTCCTTTTCAGTAGGGTGATTAGATCTAAATAGATGTCTTTTTTCTTTATTAGATTTTGAATTAAAATCTTTTACTAACTTATTCCAATCTAAAACAAATTCCTTTTTAATGACTCTTAATTGATTATGAATAGGGGCATTAAAATCAGATTGTGTAGGGTACACCGAGGACGCTGGGGAAGAAGAACCTTCATCTTCATCAGGGTCATTCTGGGTGTAACAGGGATGACTAACTTGTCCTTGATTAAGGATACCTTTAAGTTTGATATCTTTACCCGAAGGGTTACTAATTATTTCAGAATCTCTTCTAGTATGAATATCCGAAGGGGCTGAAGAGCTGGAAATATCTTCAATAATAACTGGGGTTCTAGTGCGTTCAAAACTAATTTTAACAGTTCCGTCAGAAAACTGTTTGATGTTTTCAATATTTAATGAATTATTAACTATGGATTGTTGTGGTAATTCATTCGGCAAAGTCCATTGACTAGGTAAGGTAATATCCTTCCAGAGGAATGTTCTCGGGATCTGGATATTAGCATCACTAGTTGAACTCTGAATTAAAACTGTTTGATCTCTAGGACTCTTATTAAGAGCATGAATATTCAAGTTTGACTTCATGGTCTTATAGTAAATCCGGTAAATCAAAGCAATAGGCTGAGATCCCTCAATCATCTGAGTAATCTCTCCTTCAGTTTTAATATTTAATGTTAATGCTTTAAATAAGTTTTGATCACTAAGACTTAATGTAAAATCAGGAAAACAATTAAAGTGAATTGGACCATTATGCAGACTAGCTTCCATGGCTCCAATTATACTAGGATAATAATTTAAAAATCTGGCGTCTCTAAGACAGAGGTAGATTGATGAATTAATTCCTTTTCTGTTAAGTGGTTTAACTGCAACTTGAATTAATCCTATATATATAAAATTATAACCCCTTTTTCTATGTTTTTTAATAACATCTGGTGATAAAAGGCTACAATTTTCATATTCTTTATTAATTTCAAAAACTCTTTCAACTGTTTTAACATTATAGTCTGTTTTAAATTTATCTGAAAAAGTTGACTGATAAATTTCTTTAGGAGAAACCCTAGGTATATTCCAATTATGTAAAACTTGATTAAGGTTTTCATAACTCTGTTCTTCTTGGTTAATTATGTCTGGAACTGGAGGCAAAGTTGACCGGTTACTAACTGAGGAGTTGGATCTAAATAATCTACTCATCTTAACTGTTTTCAAAATAAAATCTGACTCAAGGTTCATTCATGCATACCCCGTTTACCCTAAGTAGGCTCATACCTATGTTCTATAACCCGACACTGCTCACACCCTGGAGACTTACAAAGGTTGGACACGAACTAGGTGGACTACAGGTAAGTAAGGTGACTTCAGAACTCTGAGGAAGAAGATAATTTTGAAAAAGAGAAGATAAGTTTGATTAAAAAGATCTAACTAGGCAGTCAGAAACAACAAACAACTTGGCTCTGATACCATTTGGGGAGGAAGCGAGAGGAGAAGGAAGAACAGATGGATGCGCATACAAACACAAGTTAAATTACTAAATTAAAGATAAATTTTATTTATTCACTAGAAATATATATATATATATATATATATATATATATATTATAAGTTTTATAATATATATGTATTATATAAGTTTTGTTTTTTATGTAAAATAGAATATATTATATTTTATTTGTAGAGTACTGCATAGTGTTGCATAGTGTGTGCATCATACTACATAGTGCAGCATAGTAAAATCAAATTTTTTAAAAAGTTTCAGCTGAACGTCGCCCGTGAATTTTTCCTACTGTGCATTCGTGATTTTCTAAATTCAAATAATATCATGCCATTCTCTTATAAATAGGATGCTTAGTTTAGAATTGAAAATCACACCAAAATTAGAGAATTCTTCTTCCATAATATTGAGTGTGACGCCCCCAAAATAGGTCTACACGACACATTCTGAGTCGCCAGATATCATACTACATAAATCAAATACAAACTTCATTTATACAACTGTTAAACTGTCGTGCAGAGTAAAACAACACATAAGTTGTGAGTTCTAATACAAATATATGTAACTAATAGCAATTAATTGCTCATTTATCCGATTAATTACCTGATTAGTCAATATAACATCCAAACATCAATTATTATCGAAATAAATGTTGATTTCCACTAACACTAATAATCCCAACATAATAGAAATCAATCTCATCTTTAATCAACACAAACTTATTCATCATTAATATTATAACTCACAATATTTAACAACCAGATCATTCCCAGGAAAGAGGGGGCTTTCCGATAAGAATTTCTCCTTATTGGCGCGCAATTAGGTGACCAAACCTCTCCTCGACAGAACTTTCCAGACATCGTCAATATTACAAATAATAATATGAATAACTTTGTCGTCTCAATTATTGATTTAATAATATAAAATATTGTTACTGTGACAATCAATAATATGATAGATATTATACAACAATTACTGTAGCAATAATTGATTATAACTAAGAGACTTCTTACGTAAGCATCAATAATCAATACTGTCTGCTATACTATGCAACCACGCGTATTACTATATTTTTATCACCGGGTAGTTCAATAGTTTAATGGTAAAACTTTCGTCGTTATTTTTATAAAAAGATATTTCTGTCATTTTCTAACTACGACAATACTTCCGTTGTGGGGTCCACCAATAATTGTGCCGTCGTGCGAATATTTCCTATTAAAACGAATATTCCCCGACCAATCGAATATTTTATATCAATTTGCTTACTTTGCAAAATTTTCAAATATCACCATTAACTTTAACCTTTTATCAATTTAACTATTTACTAAATAGAATAACAATTATCAAAAAATTGAATACTTTCATTTTGTAAAATTCGGGATCTTACAATCTCCCCTCCTTATGAAATTTTGCCCTCAAAATTTACCTACCTGGTAGTTCGAAGAGATGAGAATACCTTACTTTCTTTTCCGATTGTACCTTCCCTGTTATTTCCTCTGTATCATGATTTTCCCTTTTGCTCATCTCCTGTATTTCAGATATCATTCTAGAATATATCTTCAAAACAAAGGTTAATTGACATATCACAATTTGTCAACTTGTCAAGTAAACAATTTCAGCTTAGGTAAGTCTCACACTAGCGATGTATATTACTCGTCTCTCCCCTCCTAGTTTTAGACTCATATCTCCGCCAGCGACCATATCCCTAAGCTCTGATACCATTTGTGACGCCCCCAAAATAGGTCCACACGACCCATTCTGAGTCGCCAGATCACTACAGAAATCAAATACAAACTTCATTTATACAACTGTTGAACTGTCGTGCAGAGTACAACAACACATAAGTTGTGAGTTCTAATACAAATATATGTAACTCTTATGGTGCCTCGACCACAACACCTTACAATGGTACTTTACATAAAAGTACAATCAATAACTGTTTTCGAAATTAAAATCTTTGGAAAATGCTCAAGGAAACCTTCATACATAGGAGGTCGTGCATCTAAGTTATGATAGATATCATACGACTCAAGAATTATTCTTGGTTGACCCAATAGACCCCAAAGAAAAATGAGAAGATTACTGTCATGTTCTTTCCAATGGTGAGTCTTCTTGTGACATATAATTATCTCTATTGTCTCCAATTGAGAATTATATTTCAACCAAACTCCAAGATTATATAGGTAGTGCTCATATATATAATCAGCAAGTGCATATGCACAACCTTGTCTTATGATAACACGAAGTTGTCTGTTATTAGACATTTTGTATGATAGTGGCAAAACACCCTTCCAAAGTTAGGTTCACCTCACCCTATTCGGTTCACCAAAATCAACGGTTAAAACGACGTATAAAATACGACACACTTATCTAAAATTCTCAATAAAATTATTTCCATACTGTTTTAGGGAAAACCTCAATATCTATAGACCATCGTTCCATTCCCCTGTTACCCCCGCTCGACCCAGCTACACTCTTATTATCTAAAAGGAATTGTGAAGCAAAAGGGTGAGCACAACTAGCCCAGTAAAGAATATCATGACTAAAGATAATTAAATTATCAATAGCCTTCGTCAGTAATAAATCAGAGATTTAGAACATATGGTAGATGATAAAACTTTTCAACCATAGTGGCAGCGGAACGAGCAATCCATTAGAAGGGTCAAATAGACCATAAAGTCTATTATCTTCTCCACGTTAAAAGTCCACCAACAATGTTTTATCCCTGTAACATCAATCAACAGTTCCTTTTCACAATAATGTGAATAACTCATAATCATAATTGTGATTCTAAATTCCTCTTCGTACCTAGGACGAAGATAATTTTCATCACTTGTCTTTACCTGAAACATCAAAGATCATGGTTATACCAAATCACAGTTCTTATTCATAATCATACTAATAAATTCATCTTTGCACTACGGGCTAAAGATATTCGTTAACAGTTCATCTATGCACTACAGGCCAAATACATGCAACTGTATTTTAGAAGAGTCAAGTAGAGCATGATATCTACTGTCTTCTACGATTTAAAAGTTTACCATCAATTTTATCGTTGAGACTCAACTTAATAAATAATTCACATCACCGAATTATCCATGCACTACGGGCCAATGATATTCGTGTTTTTACCAATGATCATGAACACGCCAAATAATAATTCATCTTTGCACCCATGGCCGAAGAGAACGCATGGTCATGATCATACCAATAACTGTCGTTGAGACTCAGCTTAATAATTAGTATCACAACCACGAATTATCCATGCCATACGGGCCAAGGATATTCATGTAATCATCAATGGTCATGATTATACCGAATAATCCCTGGTTATAATCATATTAACAACTGTCCATCAATGCACTACATGCCACTGAGGACTTTTACCACATCACTTTTAACATTACGGTTCATGATTATACCGAATGATTCATGGTCATAATCATACCAATCAACAGTCCATCTATGCACGTAAGCCAAAGATGACTTTCATCACAATATAAGCATGAGGATGATGACAATGATATAAGCATTAATCAAACGAAATCAAGGATAAATATTAAAGACTTTAAATTTATCCAGAGTTTAAAAATATCCAAATTGTCAACATGATACTGCTTTGCGAAGTAAAATTCAAGAATAATATTCATGTATCAAAAATAATTTGGACAGAAAATAAATATATTTTTCGGGTGAATAGTACCTCGTGAATAGTACCCTACGAATAGTACCCTATGAATAGTACTTCGAGAATAGTACCTCGTGAATAGTATCCCGACATGAAAAATGTCTCAAATACCCGAGTGAATAATATTCGAGTGAATAGTAACCCATAAATAGTAAATCATGAATAATAACTCGTGAATAGTATTCTGGCATGAAAATATCAATAATTATCAAGAAAGCTCAGAATAATATTTCTATTAAAAGATACTGAATGAAGCGCAAATATCAAGGATATTCTACTAATTTCACGGAGTATAGAAGTAATACTTCAACAAAATGAGTGTAGAAGTAGGAATACGAAACGAAATAATATTACTTATATACTACAGAGTATGGAAGAAGATATTATTTCATACGAATATTGAATGAAGATAATATCCATACGAATACGAAAAATAATATCTCTTCTGAATATGAAATAAATAATACCCATTACCTCAGAAAAAGACTGGATACTGGAATAGTGAAGTAGCAGACTTCTCTTCTTCTTTCTCTCTATAGCTTTTCTCTCTATAGCTTCTCTCTCTATGATTGCTCTTGTGAGTCTTAGTGAATTGGTGAGAATGAAAGAAGAATGAGCTTCTATTTATAGAAAAATATAGTTTCGATAATTGCACGTTTTGGGGCTTGAAATATTATAGTATAATACCTTCATCTTTTTCTTCATATTTAATTTAGTCCTGTAAGTATTATCAAACTTGCACCACCTCCCCTAATAGTAAATCATGTGAATCAATAGTACAATCATGTGAATCAATAGTTCTATACATGTGAAAAAATAATTACATTATAGTACCTTCATCTATACCTCCATTTTTAATTTAGTCAAGTAAGTATTATCAATCTTGCACCACCTCCCCTAATAGTACATGCATGTGAATTAATAGTACACACATGTGAATAAATAGTTATAAGCATGTGAATTAATAGCAATTAATTGCTCATTTATCCGATTAATTACCTAATTGGTCAATATAACCTCCAGACATCAATTATTATCGAAATAAATGTTGATTTCCACTAGCACTAATAATCCCAACACAATGAAACTATCAATTTCATCTTTAATCAACACGAACTTATTCATCATTAATATTATAACTCACAATATTTAACAACCAAATCATTCCCAGGAAAGAAGGGGCTTTCCGATAAGGATTTTTCCCTATTGGCGCGCAATTAGGTAACCAAGCCTCTCATCGACAGAATTTTTTAGACATCGTCAATATTGCAAATAATAATATGAATAACTTTGTCGTCTCAATTATTGATTTAATAATATAAAATATTGTTACTGTGACAATCAATAATATGATAGATATTATGCAGTAATTACTGTAGCAATAATTGAGTATAACTGAGTGACTTCTTACGTATGCATTAATAATCAATACTGTGTGCTACTATGCAACCACTCGTTTTACTGTACTTTTACCACCGGATAGTTCAACAGTTTAATGGTAAAACTTTCGCCGTTATTTTTATAAAAAGATATTTCTGTCGTTTTCTAACTACGACAATACTTTCGTTGTGGGGTCCACCAATGATTGTGCCGTCGTACGAATATTCTTTATTAAAACGAATATTCCCCGACCAATCGAATATTTTATATCAATTTGCTTACTTTGCAAAATTTTTAAATATCACCCTTAACTTTAACCTTTTATCAATTTAACTATTTACTAAATAGAATAACAATTATCAAAAAATTGAATACTTTCATTTCGTAAAATTTGGGGTCTTACATTGAGCGTGTTTTTTTAGAGTTTAAGGAAGTTTTGAGTGTAGAAAACAGTGCAAGTTTTCTTCAAGAATATCCCCGCTATACCATTCAGAAGTGCTCTCCTTTTAAGGTAAGGGATTTTTTTTTTCAATATTCGTAAGAAATAATAATTTCTTCCATACTCTGTAGTATGTAAGTAATATTATTTGCGCTTCATCTAGTATCTTTTCACAAGAATATTTTTCTGAACATTCTTGTTAAATTTTAATCTTTTCATGCCGGGGTACTATTCACAGGGTACTATTTACAAAGTACTATTCACGGGATACTATTCACTTAGGTACTATTCACCCGGGGTACTATTCTTGAAAAAAATGAATTTCTTTTCTATCCAAATTATTTTAATACATGAATATGATTCTTAAATTTTACTCCACAAAGCAGTTATCATGTTGACAATTTGGACATTCTTGAACTCTGGATAAATTGATTTATAAATCTTTAAAATTTACCCTTGCTTTTACTTCATTGAATTTTTATATCATTGTCATCACCCTCATGCTTATATTGTGATGAAAGTCATCTTTGGTCCGTAGTGCATAGATGAATTGTTGATTTGGTATGATTATGACTATGTATCGGTATAATCATGACTTGTAATGTTACAAATGATGTGGTAAAAGTCCACATTGGTCCGTAGTGCATTGATAGACAGTTGTTGGCATGATCATGACCACTGGTGATACTAACGAATATCATTGGCCCGTAGTGCATGGATAATTCGTGAATGTGATAATAATGAATATCCTTGGCCCATAGTGCATGGATAATTCATGGATGTGATACTAACGAATATCCTTGGCCCGTAGTGCATGGATAATTCGATGATGTGGATTATTTATTGAGCTGTGTTACAACGATAAAATATTGATGATGAACTTTTAAATCATAGAAGATAGTAGATATTATGCTATACTTGACTCTTCTAATGGATTATTTGTTTCGCTGCAGTTAAACTTGTTGTCTATTGTATTCTATCAGTTTAACACTGTTGAAGGCTAACAATAATTTATTCTGCATTGTCTTAGTCATAATATTCTTTACTGGGCTAGTTGAGCTCACCCTTTGCTTTTATTGTTCTCTTCAGGAAATGAGAATATAGCTGGGACTAGTCGGCGAATGGAGTGATGGTCCGAGATAGTGGCTATAGTAGCCCTCACTATTTTATAAAATAGTGTGATAATAATTGTAATAAGGACTCCATTTGAGTTTGGATATTATCTACAAGACAATATTCGTGTTTAAACTCTCAACTTACGTTTGTCGTATTGTATTAATGAGGTTTGTATTTGACTTTTGTACCATATATTTGGCGACTCAGAATGTGTTGTGTATACCTATTTTGGGAGCGTCACATCTTATCTTTTCGGAACATCTTGAATCACCTCAATCAGATTTCATATGAAAAAGTTATGCCTATTTTACTACAGGAGGTCAAAACAGTCTAGCGTGACACTATTCCAGCGCTGCGAAGCCCCTTGTTAGCGCTTTAGCGCTTGGGACATCAAGAGCACAGCGTCGCAACACCCGTGTATAGAGCTGCAAAGCTAACCCCCTAGTCTTGAAGCCCAAATTTGTAATCCTGAAAGCCCACTTCGCACCTTCATAACTTCCTCATCCGATATCAGAATGAGTCCATTCTTGAGTCGTTGGAAAGCTTGTAACACCCTCTACAAATGCCCCTGGGTAGAATAATTTTTTCGATTTTCCAAATTGTCGAGAAATCAACTCAAAACTCCCTCGTGAACCACTTTTTCACTGAAATGACGCCTCAACGTCAAATTTTTTATACATTCATAACTTACTCATTTGAAATAAGATTAAGTTCGTTCTTGAGCCTATGACTCACGTTTTCTACCAACTACATAACCTTTGGAAAGAAAAAATTTTCTGGAAGCGTTAACTTCTTGTAACTTGACCCGAAATGGGTACCAAGCTAGGGTTTTTCGCTTGACATCTTTTACGGAAAATTTCGCTCCAAGATCCTTCATGGTCTTCTATTAGAACATCAACAACCACTAACAAGGCACTTCATATCATACTAAGAAGCTTTTAAAAGAAATAAGATGAAGAAGATAGGTTTCTAGAGTTTCTTACCTTTGATGTTCTTCTTCTTCTTAGCGTGATTTATCCAAGTTCCTTGCTCTTTCCTTCTCCCTCTAGGAATCTGACCTCTCTCTCTCTCTCTCTCCAATTTGCTAGAGTTTTCCCTCTTAGTTTAATGAATTAGTGAGAAATGAAGAGAAAATGAGCTCTATTTATAGGATTGGTAAGAGTTAGGGTATAATAGTCATATGTCATCTCTTACTAACTTAACCATGTTTCCAAGTGTTAACCATCCATGACCAACTAACTTAAGCTAGACAAATTAGAGCATTATAAGGCCATGTTTGGTTGGAAAAAAATGATGGAAAGGAACAAACATTAAATGGTTTGCTTCTTTTCTATCAAAACTTACCAAAAATGGAAAGTTTCCATCCACCCCCTTACCATAATCAGATACTACCTCATTCCTTCTTTCTCCTTTTAGCTTTTCCACATTCTTTTAACCACGTGCTCTTTAATTAACAAGTGTCACTTGCCCCTCCTAACTTGTAACTCGCCCCTTAGCCTTTTAATCATTCCTTATCCCATGTGCTAATAATCTAGCAAGTGACATATATCCCCCTTAACTTTGGCTCCAAGTTTGGCTTACTCTTTGGGTCCAAGTCTGGTAAGAATTGGCTTAATTCTTCAATCCATGGCTTCAAGACTTAAGGCACCCTAACTTTGAGTTTGAGCCTTGACTTAACCCTAAACCAAGCCATCTCAAACCCTAGCTAAGCCATACAAAGCCTAGGTTTGGCTAGACAAAATTAATTTAATTTCTCATTTTCTTTTTAGTTAAATTTTCTAAAATAAAATTCGGTTACGTTTTCGTAACACACTCGGTTAGCCGAAAAATTGACTTTCGATTTTCAAAAATCCGATTTCACCACTGTTCTCCATTTCCCGAATAAACGCTACGTCGCTTTTCAAAAAGTCAAAAAAATGAAGTTGCGTTTTTCGTGTTTGTACGGCTTTTTCCCGAAAAAAACTTTTATTAGAGATTTCATCTCTAGTTCTCAAATAAATGCTATGACATAATTCGAAATTCTCGAAAAAAAACATTTATTATTGTTTTCTGCATTTTATGAATAGTGTTTTTGTGTTTTTCTTGGAAAAAATTATTTTCTCCCAAAAATTCTTAACACTCATATTTAGTCACGTAACATGTAAACTAGGTCATTAATCGCCCTAAAAACTTATAACACATAATTTATTCTATCAAAATATTTATTTTATTTAATAAATATTAAAAATCTTATTACAAATATATTCTTTGATCTCGATCGTTACAAAGATTGATTGTTTATAATTTTTTAAAATAAAACATAGTTTGTAATTTTTTTAATTTAAATTCTAAACCTGACACACACGGTACGTGCGACCCAAAAGTATTTTATAATTAAAATTTGATGTTATTTATAAGTAATATTATTTAAAACTAAACAAACATTAAAAAAAAGTGTAAGCAAAGAAGGAAGATTATTGTAAAAAGATTTTTTTTGACAATTAATTGAGAAATGAACATTGTAAATTTACAATAAACCATTGAATCATACTGGTGGGATACGAATACAAAAATAAAACTTGATAATTTAAAGACTTTGGCTTAAGCCTTAATTAGAATGATTCAGGGCTACAAGTTGTTTGGTGATTGTTTTTATATTTATCTACCATCAAATGAAATTGTTTGTATAAAAAAGTGAAAATAAGAATCAACAATTGTGTTTTATTTTTTTAAAAAAAATATATAAACAGTTAATTATTGCATAATCAAGTTATGTTTTATCCCGTACTTATTATGTTTATCAAAATCTAATAATCGAATTTTACTAACTATATTATTAATGTAACCCAATTTATTTTAATAAGTCCACCCATTACCCTCTATAATTTATAAAACATTTCTTTTAGGAATTAACACTAGGAATAAGTAGTAAACACTTTTTTAATACCAAACACTTTTTTAACATCAAACACTTTTTTTACTTTCATTTTTTTTCTTTTTTAACTAATTCAAGTGTCTTTTCATTAACAGAATTGAAATACAAAATGCTTTTTAAAACTGTTTATATTAGTAAAAATAATAATCAAAATCAATTATCATATTATACATAAAGAATGGCAAAACGATCCATGTGGCTCACGTACTCATGATTTGGTTTTATTTTAGTCTCTGTATCTTTTTTCCCAAAAATCTTTCTATACTGTTTTTTAGAGTATTAAGTTAGTACACAAATATTGCAAACTCATTAAATAACCGCCATAGCATTAAAAAAAATGTTAAGATGTAATTTATTTATTTAATCCCAAATATATGAAACTATGGACAATAATATCTTGTACCATGTCAATCTTCTCAAATGACTATTAATTTTGTAGAAAATCAGCTTTATAATTTTAATCAATAATGATGATCAAATTTAATTTGCAAAATTTTAATTTGAGTTCGGGCGTACATTTATTTTAACTTTTAAAATTATATTTTTGTACTTGGTAGTAATTCTTAAGTAATTTTTAATATATACTATTTGACAAATTAAAATAAAATAAAATTAACTTCAGTTTTGAGATTTTTAAAATTTTACAAATTAATTAAAAAAAAAGTAAATTAGATTGTTTTTTTTAAACGGAGGATATGATAAAAGACATTATTATCCTTAATATCACATTCTTGGGATTAAAAGAAGGGTAAAATGCATTCTAAACCTAGGGTTCACACAATATAGGTTTTCATATTCTAAACGTATACCACTTGTGGTTAGAAAACCTCCTCTTGACGACCTCTGCTTTAAAAAAAAAGTGCAACAATTATTTTGTCCATTCAACTTAACGGCGAGTGCCCCAAAAGCAATTGAATAATTTGAATGAGTTATCTAAAAATAAGATTCCTTTCCAAATTCCTAAAATATCCTCATTAGCTAGTTTTTAACATACAACCGCCTCATTTAACCTTAAAACTTGTTATTTTTTGTATTTTTCTATTAATTATTGTACAAAATAAAAAAAATTTATTTTAAAATTATATATTTTAGGAAAAGAAGACATTTATATTTTATTTTACATATTAAAAGATTATATTAAAGGATAAATACGTTTACAAGATCTTCCAAGTACACATAGGAATCAAATTTATAGTTAAATTGTTGATGTGATAAAAATATGTAACTGCATAGTGTTAAATTGAAGAACTGACAAGTACAAGTCGAACTCACAGAGACTATATTAATTTTATTGTATCCTTAATATCTATATCAGGCGAATTAGAAATAAAGGTTAAGAATCGATTAATTACAATTAAACTAATTAGAATATGAAAACTAATAATAAGGAAGCAATCTAGAAATCTGAATCCATTAAACAATAAACATAACAAGTAATTTAACTTCTTCTATTTTTATAACATAATTATGGTTTTGATCTCCCTTTCCTTTAATTTAGTAAAATTACAACTAACGTGAGCAAGCATAAATTATGAAAATTTAAGAATTAACTATAACTCAACAAAACTTCTTCGAGTAAGCATGAATTATGAAAAACTGATATCCTAAAAATAATCTATCGAACCCTCTTAATTTATTTAAAATCACATAAGAACTATAAAACGAAGATATTTCAATAATGAAATATGAATACGAAATCAATTAAACATAAAAGCATAAATAATAAAAAGATGAAAAATATTGTCATGGATAATTATTTAATGTCATCTTCATCCTAGATTAAAGAAATTAACTAGACATGAAAATAAATAAATTAACTAAAATAGAAGAAGATAAAAATAAATAAGAAAACACTCTTTATTAATGTTCATCCAACGAGCGTACAATGAAAAAATAATTTATTCAACCTCCTACTCCTAACCTAAACTAATACCTCCCAAAATACCTAATAATCTCCTCACTATTTATAGGCATAATGCATTAATTCTATTTCATGTAAGTTTCAACTTTCTAGTGGCAATCAACTTCCTTCAAAGAGATTTTCTAGATAGACTTTCCTTTCTTTCATTGAATTTGACTTGTACACCAAGATTGTTCCATCTCATTCCTTTTCGTTGTAGGATTATTTTTGGATATTTCCTTACATGAATAAGAACATTAAATATTGTATGATCACCAATATTTTGATTTTATTGCAACAAAATATTAAATCCTATAAAACAAAATAAAATATATTAATTTAATAAACTAATATAATTAAAATGACAAAATTAGGGATAATAAAACGTATAAATTATGAGTCTATGAAATACCCCCATACTTATCTTTTGTTCGTTCTCGAGTAAAACAAAAAAAAAATACAAGAAAAAAAATTATACTATCCTATTTTTTAGGAAACACGAGTGCACTTAACATGTTCAACAATCTTTAAAATTCTAAGGTTACCCCAAGTGGACGAGTTGTGTCTCGTGAGGGTTTGCAGTGAATATATCCACAAAATTTAAAAATAAAATCTTTTTGAGTTCAACCAATTATGAAATTGAAGAAATTTTTTACTATACATGAGCAAGATTAAATTCAAAATCACACTTTCACATCATCAAAAATACTCAATCTTCATTTTAGACATCATCCTTCAGAAAATTAATTTCATGTGATGTATGCTTTGTGTATTAGATGTAACTCTTATTAGATATTTTTACCATGAAAATCAAACAAACTTATCTTTCTTTTTCTTTTTCTATTTTTCCTTAATTTTTAAACTTTTTTTTCTTTACTTCTGCAATGTATCTTTTTTTAGGCTTTTTAGAGTTACCCATGTAGCGAGCATTAGACCAATTACTCCCAAATCAATTGGCTTTATTATGGCACTAGGTGTAAAGACACCCTTAAGGGATTACTAACTCGAGTAACAAAGGCCAAAAAATTAGACTAGTAAAGCTGTTTTTATTCATCACATTTTTTAACATGAATATTGATGCTTCCTTAGGCTTAGATATCCAGTTATTTCGTTCAATGAACACTGAAGCAGTTATTTATTTCTATTTTTTCTCTCCTTTTTAAATTATTTTTCTTGAAATTACTCGAATCATAGTTTATACCTCACAACTAAGAATTAGTGCAAATGTGTAGTGAAAAAATGCATAAGAATTTTATTTTACTCAAGATGGTGTTTCAAACTAAGATTTAGTATCTAATCAAAGGTTCAAGAACTCTAAAGCTTTTAATCCTACTTAAAGTTTTTGCTCTACGGACACTTGCTAGAATTAATCTCACTCATAAAAAGTCAAACAAAATGTTTTAATTTTTTTTAAAAAAATCTTTTTGTGTTTTTTTACTTTGAAAATCCTAAATAAAATAAAACCTAAGACAAACAAACTCCCCCCCCCCCAACCCAATACCTAATTATGCATTGTCCTCAATGTATACAAATAAAAACTAGAGAACAAATAAATGAAAGAATTGTACTTTGTATGTGGGGTATTTTTTATTATGTAAGAAAATGTTGTGAAAAAGAAAACAAATGTATATACCTACGAATTTTATAAATCCTAAACAATATGTGACTATAAATGAATGATACAAAGGGATAAGTAAGTGTGAACTTTTCATGATTTTCAAGAGATCTAGGAAATTGAAAATAGTCAGAATTTTCATTACAATTATTCTTAAAGTCTACCTCAAGAAAACTTTCACTAACATGTTGAAAAGATAGAAGAATTGATTCAAATATATGTTCTAATTTAGTTGACTTATTTGTAGTGGATCTCAACAGTTCATTGACCTTATCTAAATATTTGAATTCATTCTAATTTTTGTCAAGGTGATTTGAAAAAAATCAATTGGATCATCTTCAATAATGAGTCTATTTTCAATTATCTTCTAGGTCATGCACAATTCTTGGATCATATTTAATTCAACAGGTTGATCTAAAAAGTCAATATGTGGTTTTCTAGGAATAAATCTTTATGAGTTCGACATGTATTTGTTAGATCTTTAATTTGACATTGTGCACATGTAGTTACATATTTTTATCACATAAGGTCAGTCAAAAATTTATCCTGTAAGTTAAGGTCAGTCAAAGATTTCATCGAAGATAAATATTTTCGACTGAAATATATCCTGTAAGTTGTAACGTGTTCCATATGTCTAAAGGTGCTACGCTTATAGTGTTGTGTCGTTTCAATGCCCGGGGTGTGTTTTAGTCTAAATTTTTCTAAGTATTCTTTATTTTATGCAAGTTAGGTAAAAGAGTGTATAACTCGGCCTCCGGAGCTCGGAATTGATTTTCGTAAGTTTTAACGTGTTCCAAATATCTAAGAGTTGTTACGCCTACAGTTTCGTGTCATTTTCAACATCAGAGCGAGTTTTGATTTAAAATTTTCTAATTGTTCTTTAATATATGCAAGTTAGGAAAATGAGTGGATAACTCGACCTCCGGAGCTCGGAATCGAATCCTGTAAGTTATAAAGTGTTCCAAATATATAAGAGATGCTACGCCCATCGTTTTGTGTTGTTTCGATGCTCAGGGTGGGTTTTGGTTTAAATTTTTTTAAGTTTTCTTTAATATATGCAAGTTAGGCAAACGAGTTGATAATTCGGCTTCTAGAGCTCGGAATCGAGTCTCGTAAGTTGTAAAGTCTTCCAAATATCTAAGAGGTGTTTAGCCTATGTTTTCATGTTGTTTCGACGCTCGAGTCGTGTTTTGGTTTATTTTTCATAATTTTTTTAAGTGTTCTTTAATTTATGCAAGTTAGGCAAATGAACAGATAACTCGGCCGCAAGAGCTCGAAATCGATTCCTGTAAATTATAGCGTGTTCCAAATATCTAAGAGGTTCTACGCCTATGGTTTCGTGTCGTTTTGACGCCCGAGGTGAATTTTGGTCTAAAATTTTTAAGTGTTCTTTAATTTATGCAAGTTTGGCAAACAAATGGATAACTCGGCCTTTAAAGCTCAAAATCGAGTCATGTAAGTTGTAAATATCTAAGAGGTGTTACGCCTATGGTTTTGTGTTGTTTCGATATTCGGGGCGAGTTTTGGTCTAATTTTTTTAAGTGTTCTTTAATATATGCAAGTTTGGTAAACGAACGAATAACTCGGCCTCTGTAATTCGGAATCGAGTTTTGTAAGTTGTAATGTGTTCTAAATATCTAAGAGGTTCTACGCTTATGGTTTTGCATCGTTTCGACACATGAAGGGAGTTTTGGTTTATTTTTGCATAAATTTTTCTAAGTGGTATTTAATTTATGCAAGTTAGGCAAACGAGCGGACAACTCGACCATGGGAGCTCGGAATCGAGTTCCGTAAGTTGTAATGTGTTCCAAATATTTAAGAGGTGTTACACCTATGGTTTCATTTTGTTTCGACGCCTAGGACGAGTTTTGGTCTAAATTTTTCTAAGTTTTCTTTAATATGTGTAAGTTTGGCAAACGAGCGGATAACTCAGCTTTTGGAGCTCTAAATCGAATTCCGTAAGTTCTAACGTGTTCCATATATCTAAGACTTTTTGTCCTAAGTGTTTGACAGTTTATATAAGTAATATAATTATAAACTAATAGATATACTTAAAGATATACATCAATATTTCTATTTACAAGTCGAATATATGGAGGAAAGAGGTTGGCAAAGGCAACCGCACATACTCGAATGGCCTCCTCCCGAAGCAGACCCAAAAGCTCGTCGGACCCAAAAGCTCGTCGGCAGATGATGAAGAATCTATGGAACCATGGATGACCTCCTAAGCAAGTTGATAGATCCGTTAACGTGGTGGTGCGCCTGATTGTACTACATAGCTCTTCGTGCACTCTATGATCCGCCGAAAGAACTCATCAGAGAATGAAGGGCAGATACCTGATCCATTCACGCTTTTTGCTTCGGTGGGTGGACGATGCATGACATTCGCAACAAACACTAAAGAGTAGGCTGGGACCCGTGGCATGCCCACAATCCTATTGTTCTTCGGCCCTCTTATAGACTGCAACCAATCCTCCATCTCCTCATTCTCGCGCGTCGAGGGATCTACATCGATGTCCTGTTGACCGCTAATCACTCTCAGGCTGCTCCGCTCAAACCGTCGTTGAAAAAATCACATAAAGATATGAAAAACACAGTTGTTTAAAGAATATGAATACAAATTACATGAATTAAAATACAAACTAAATATAGGATAAAATTACTTACAGTAATTCCCTCTGCCTCATGTGAGTTATAACCACCCTCACCTATCTTTTGGTAGGTGTGCCACCAAAACTTTAAGCAGGAAGGTGGGTACTTAAGGGTATCATGAAGTATCTCCCTAAAACGATCGTAGGATTGAGACCCCGTGCAGTGTGGTAGACGACTCTATCGTCGGACTATTGTACGTTGTGCCGACATCTCTAGAAAAGCAGAGCCCTCCCACATGCTACACATCTGCTCCCACACCGCATTACCGATAAAATCTGGTCAGACATCTCTATGTGTGTGTCCGTCAGCCATCTTGCTCCGGGCCTTCTTTTTCCAGTCCTGAATACACTTATGCTAGTTCATCTCTAAATATCCCTGAAGAACGGTCATGCCGTATGCTTCCTAACCGTCCTCAAATTGGTAATATTGTTGCACATTACACAATAAAATATTAGTAGACAACATAAACTGACATGTCAATGATAAATAATAACATGCAAATGACATAGGAAACTAACATGTGAATGACATCTTACCCAAAACTCATTTATAATCAGCTGGCGTGTGCGATCATCCACATTCGCCCATCTCATCCACATGCTTGAGAATCGGTTGTTCATGATCCCAAGGAACGTGTTCCGTAAAGTCGCGTTAAGGTTACTATAATTGAAATTAATACATTTAAAAATTCTAAACTATATATAAACAGGCAATTTTTATGTAAAAAAATGTTAAATGTTAAAAATTCCAAAATTACATGTTACTCCCAACGCAGCATATATGAAGCGTCTGGGGGGGGATTCCCTAGAAAACTATTAAATACGGATACAACTAAAAAGATATTAATAATACATACTCCTAATCATTTATATCATTAAAGCCATCAATACCAGAATCGTCATCTTCGAGCAGTAGCTCTTTATTCTCGTTGTCATCACCATCTTCATTATCCTCAACAATTTCTTCATTTATATCTTCCTCCTCAACAATATCATCTTCAATTTCGATAGCGCCGACATCATCCTCATCTTCACTATACTCACTAATAATTGTCACATCAGCAAGTGTGACACTAGTAGACTCAAATTGTAAAGGTTCATCGTCTGGATGAGGATCTGTGCCTTGAAAACCACGAGCTTTGGTGGTTATAACAGCATAACATAAGCTTACAAGAGTCTTAACACTCTGTGCGTAGTACACCTGCGTTACTTAACTTGCTAAAAAAAGGCTCGTTTGAGTTTAGTTTTAGCTTAACATTTACTGTCACCAGTCTTGCGTTTTTATCAACTCTAACCCCATTTTCAACATTAAACTAATGATAATTGAAGCAAACTAACTCTTTCCGACCTTAATATTTGATAACGACTACTTTTAACAATCGTCCATACCAGTCATCCTAAATATTATCGTAGCAGCTACCTTTAACCACTAGACCAAAATTAGATGGTGCTACTTCCCCAATATCGCAACACTTAAATATGTAACCGTTGACAATACAACATGTATAAGTATCTACAGATCTTTCAGGGTTGTCGACTATAAACTTTAGCTGAATGTCATCTTTATCATCTGTGAGGACCTAATGTATAGTAACGCAATATATTATAAAGTTAATTACGCCATAAGATTCATTTATGAGGGTAAATGCATTTAGACATTAATTTAAGGCACTGACTACATCTTTAATTAAACTATTGCACAAATTCTCTATTTCTCAAATTTTGCAAATTCTCATCCAATTTAATCGAATTCGCTTCACATATCTCAACATCATATTAATGGGGAATACAATTAATAGTTAAACAACCTAGACACCTAACTAGATATATATATATATATATATATATATATATATATATATGGGAAATGATCCATAGCAAATAGTTATGACCTAAAATTGGGCACACACCATCTTAACCATTGAGAACATCTCCAGCAGATGGACTATCTGCTGAACTATATTTAGTCCATATGACATCATCAGATGTATTTTAGTCTTTAATCCTTCCAGCAAATGGACTATCATGTGGACTATCCCGTTGACTATAATATAAAAAGATTAAAATAATCAATGAATTCAAAAACGCAAATATAATAAAAAAATAATATAATACATCGGAGGACCATGATTTTCCATCTAAAAATAAATTAAAGAGATATTATCAATAAAAAATAAAAATCAAATATAATACAAATACAAATTATTATTAACAAAACACTTACAATTGTTAAAGGTTGAAATAGTTGATTGAGAGATGGTAAAATATATTGAATTATTATGCATATTTATAGATTTTTCAATTTCTATCCGTTACTTTTTTATATTAGACCCTTCTCATCTTCTTCTTTCTTCTTCTTCAGCCGCTTCGTCTCCTTCTTCTTCTTCAGAATCTCCCTTTTCCTTCTTCACTATCTCCCTTCTCATTCTTCTTCATCAGCATCTCTCCTATTTAAATATATTAAAAATTATAGTCCACCAGATTTGATTCATTGATATAGTCGTTTTGCATTGCCGGAAAATTCGATGGACTATCTTTAGTCTGTCTACTGGAGCGAGATTTGTATCCTAGAGTAAATATAGTCTAGGATTTGTTCATTACTGGCCTGCTGGAGATGCTCTGAAAACAAGAAAGAACGATCATGATTAGAAATTAAAAAATCGACATCTGCTACTATTTGTAGCGAACAGATAAAAAAACGCAATTCATTCGCTACTAATAGTAGCGAACGCCAATCAGAATAAGGGTTTGGTTTTATTAACTAAGGTTTATGATTTATTAACGTTTATTAATTTGGGATTAAGGTTTATTAGCCCCTTTATTAACTAGGGTTAAGGGTTTATTAACCCCTTTATTAACCAGAGTTAAGGGTTTATTAAACTTATTAAATCATGGTTAATAAACCCTAAACTCTACTTAATAAACTCTAAATCCTGTTTTATAAATCTATAATTCTAGTTAATAAACATTTAACCCTAATTAATAAACCTTTAACTCTAGTTAATAAAGTCAAACTCTGCTACTATTAATAGAGGACAATATGTATTTTTTAACTGTGCGCTATTAAAAGTAGCTGATGTTGAATTTCAATTTTTAATCATCATTGTTCCTTTTTTGTTTTGAATTATGATGGGGTATGCCAATTTTTTGTCAATAACAATTATTTGCTATGGATCATTCTGTCGCCATAACCCAAAACAAAATGATCTGTATTAAGTAATTGCTATTGACAAAAAAATTGCATACCGCATCTATATATATATATATATATATATATATATATATATATATATATATATATATATATATTTAGCCAAATCAGTTAATTGCGTTATCACAAAATGAAAGTTGCGCTTTTTTCTAAACCATATCTGGTTAAGTGCGGGTTTTCTAGCCATAGGTGGCGAATGATAAATTAATCGGTGTAAATAGTAGGTGGTAATTACATTTTACTTTTAAAAGAATTACATTTCAGTGTTTTTTTTAAATGCCATGTCAAATAATTTTAATGCACTAGGTGGCAGCGTTTGATGATTATATTAATAGTTTTAAAAAATAATATAAGGAGATTTTTGGGGGAAAATGTAAAGGAACTAAAATGAAATCTAACCATGAGTACTTACTTGTACCAAATTGTTGGGATAATAGTCGCACAAAATAAACAACATAATTAAGTAAGAAAAAGAACATAAAATTTAACGTGTTTTTGTCCTCCGTAATTCACAAACTAATTTCAAGATATTAATTTCCGCTATACAACTTTTTCTAAGGAATAAAAACTAAAATAATCATCTCTCTCAAACCAACACAAGGCCCAATTACACATTCTCTCAATTATTTAGGATGTTAGCATTCCTTAGTTATGTTCCCTCTCCCTATCTTTCACTATATTTATAAATTATAGAGTGCCCACAACTCTCATTTTCTTAATCTAAATATATATACTCACTAAAAATAGGATTTCTTTTAAAATAATATTCCTAACAAAAATAAGATTCCTTTTCAAAGTAAGATTTGAGTGAAGTTCAAAAGTGAAATTGAAGTATTTGGGGATTTGAGTCGAGGAAACAAAGTGATGCAAGGGAATGTTTATATAGTTGATTTCAAGCATGCAAAGCAAATTTGAATTTGAGTTGATAAAAATACACTGAAAATCAACTTTGCAATGTCTCAAAACAGAACATTTAGTTACCAAACTTTTCAGATGAAAATCAATCACTTTATGGAGTTTTTTGTTGATGATTTCAGTTTTGTTCTACTTAAACTAGTTAGGGAACAAAACCCAATGATTTTAAACACTTGTGCAGAGATTTGATAGGACTTTAAATAGAATTTTTTAAGGTATTTTGGAATCTCTTAAACTCTAATGCTTTAAATGAAGCCTTCTTTATGGACTTCAGGACCTGAAAATTACCACTCCTAAAGAATTGATTAGGCTGGCTAGAGTGGAAGAGGCTAAGATAGAAGCCTGGATAAGGAGGAGTTGGTTGGGCATTAAAACTGCTGGTACAGGGAATTTTCAGAAGAATAGTCCCATGACAGTTACTAAGAATGTTGGCGGTGATGTTGCTGGGAATAAATTGCAGGATTACCTAATTTGGAGACCAGCAGATCCTTACCAATAAGAGGTTTAACAAGGGAACAAATCTCTGAAAAGAGAAGGAAGGGGTTATGATTTTCCTCTTATGAGCCCTATATCGTGGGACTCTAGGGTAAACATTTTTTATGGATAGTACAAGGAGAGGAATTTGTCACTGATTTTAGGATTTTGCAAATATTGGGAGGTATTGATGCAATTCTAGGTGTACAACGGCTTAAAAAGTACAATCCATTGACCTCTGATTTTGATCAGCTACAGTTGCCTTTTACAAGGGAAGATAAATCTGTTGTGCTGCAAGGAGTTCCTAAAATGATCATTATTGTTATCATCAAAATATTCCAACTGTTTAGTTAATGTCTTCTAGGGAGTTTAGAAAGGCTAAAAATTCAACCACAGATGAATATATTGGGTATATATTTAGTATGCATCGGTAGTGCCACACCACTAAGACCACAGTCCAGGATGTTTGTGCTGATAAGGTAGCAGATGAAAAAGAACAACAATGTTTACAATTAGATAAATTGTTTAACAACTTAATTTTCTGTGGTTTTTCGGGAACCTAAGTCTTTGCCAGCAGACAGGTCTCACAATCACCATATTAACTTGACGTTGGGCAGCCAACCAGTTAACTTGAGGCGATTGTTAATGCACCTTTTCTTACACGAGTTTTAATTAATTTGGGAATTAATTTAGACCCATTAATTGATTGAATTTATATTAAATTAAAAGTGCATTTGATAGTCCTATTACAAGGAGATTAATAGAGAGTAATATATGATTTAAGTAGAAATTATATATTGTGTTTTAATTGTATCCAAAGTGGAGAATATGAAAAGGTTCATTGTTGTTTAAGAAAACTATTTTCTTTAAGTCCCACATTGAGTAGGAATAAAACTATTTAATACTTTATAAGTATATGTTGAATAGTTTAATTCACTAGTGGTACTAAAGGAAAGGCTTGAAGTTGGTCACAATGACGTGGTGCAAAGCACCACCCGCCCGCGACCCGGGAACCATGGTGCGGGTTCGGGTCGCAAAGTCGCATTGGACCAGAATTAATAAACTTCATTAATAGTTAAACAGTTTTTTGTTTAATCATTATGGGATGCAAAACTGATATGTGATTATTATATCATTTATTTTGCAAATGATTCTTTAATCACATTTCAGTTATGAAACTGAATAGTCTTCATCTTCTTCCTTCTATCATCTTTACACAGTAGCATATATTGAGGTTCAAAGTGAGTTGCTATCGCTAAGAACTAGTACAGACTTGACATATATCCTGGAGGTGAATTGCTAGTAGCCTTTAGCAAACCTTAGTGGTAAGGGGCAATAAACACCTTAAGGGCAGGGAATACCCGTGTCAAATCCTTGTTTCTTTTAATCTGTATTCATTTTATTTTTCAGCCATACAGATATCCCTATGTGTAGGAGGAAATTGAAAAAATTGTGAATGAAATGCTAGGCTCTAGGGTCATTCATCCCAACACTAGTCCTTGTGCATTTCCGGTCCTTTTGGTGTAGAAGCATAATGGATCCTGAAGGATGTGCATTGATTATAGGTCACTTATGACATGACTATTAAGAACAAATATCCTATACCAGCCTTAGATGAATTGTTGGATGAGTTGTATGGTTCCAAGTGGTATTCTAAGCTTGATCTTAGGTCGGGATACCACCAGATAACAGTCCATGCATCAGACATCCCAAAAACTGCTTTCTGAACCTATACAGGCCAATTTGAGTTTTTGGTAATGCCATTTGGGCTCACCAATGCACCAGCTACTTTTCAGTCATTAATGAATGAAGTTTTTAAACCTTACCTCAAAAAATTCTTATTAGTGTTCTTTGATGATATACTAATATACTGTAGAAGCTTTGAAGAACATTTGGAGCATTTGAGATTGATCTTGCAGCTTCTACAAGATCACACTCTATATGCTAAAAGAAGCAAGTATGTGTTTGGGGGGACTGAAAAGGTAAAATATTTGGGCCATAATATTACTGAAGATGGTGTTTCTACTGATCCAGATAAAATCAGTTGCATGACTAACTGGCCCTTGCCAAAGAACATTAAGAGCTTGGGAGGATTTTTGGGATTACAGGTTATAACAAAAAGTTTATTAGAAATTATGTAATTATTAGCAGCCCTTAACTGAGCTACTAAACAAGGACAAGTTCAATTGGCATGAGGGAGGTACAGAGGCTTTTTTAGCCCTCAAAGATGCAATAGTTAAGCCACCAGTTTTAGCAATGTCTAATTTTTCTATGCCTTTTGTGCTTGAGACAGTTTGAAATTGGTAAAGTTCTGATGCAACAAGGTAGACCTATAGCTTATTTGAACAAGGCTATAGCACCAAAACATTTGGGTTGGTCTGCATATGAAAAAAGAATTGATGGTTGTGGTTACAAAGCGGAGGCATTATGTGCTTGGTAACAGGTGTTGATTAGAACTGCTCATCATAGTTTAAAGTATCTTTTGGATCAGAGAGTTACTACTACTACCCAACAAAAGTGGAATACGAAACTAATGGGACTGGATTATGAGATTGTGTACAAAAAAGGTAAAGAAAATGTAGCAGTTGATTGTCTATCAAAGCATGAGGATTTTTCTGGTAGTTATCACAGTTCCTCAGCTATTTCTACTCACTCCTCGATGGCTTCTGAAATTGGCCAAATCTTGGGAATCTGATGAAGGGATGAGGGATCTGATTGCTTAGTTACAGCACTATCCCCAAGCCTTATCATGATATTCTTTTAATCATGGAAGGTTAAAATTTTATGTTAAACTGGTAGTAGGACAAGATATATCCTTAAAAGTAAAATTGCTTATTGAATTTCGTGCTTCACCTATTGGAGGTCATTCTGGAATTAAGTGTACATATGAAAGGTTTAATGATGTGCTAAAATTATGTAATGCAAGTGCACAATGTCGAATTGAAAAACTGACAAGTACAGGTCGAATCCACAAAGACTAAATTAATTTTAATGTTTTCATAATATCTATTTTAAGCGAATTATAAATAAAGATTGAGAATTGATTAACCAGAATATGAAAACTAATCATGAGGAAGCAATCTAGGAATCCGAATCCATTAAATAATAAACAAAACATATAATTCAATCTCTTCTATTTTTATAACTCAACTATGATTTTGATCTCCCTTCCCTTTAATTTAGTAATTTTATAGGAAACATAGACTGTGAAAATTTAAAGATTAAGTATAACTCATCAAAACTTCTTTGAGTAAGCATAGATTATAAAAAACTAATATCTTAACAATAATCTATCAAAACATCTTAATTAATTTAAAATCACATAATAACTATAAAACGAAAGTATTTCAATAACGAAACATGAAGGCGAAATTAATTAAACATAAAAGCATAAATAATAGAAGAGATGAAAAATATTATCATAAATAATTATTTAATTTCATCTTCATCCTAGATTAAAGAAAATTAACTAGACATTAAAATAAATAAACTAAATAAAATAAAGAAGAGAAGAAGATTAAAAATAAATAAGAAAACTTTTTTGAATTATAACGATCATCCAACGAACGTACAATGAAAAAGAAATTTATTCCTCCTCCTACTCTTATCCTAAACTAATACAATACCTAATACTCCTCTCTAAAACAAGAGACCTATTTATAGGAAAAATAAATTTGTGTCCTAATTTAGATTCATTAAACTTGGACAATTGTGTTCCTTTTTTCCCTCTTCTTTCCTTCTTGACTTCAATCTCTATGTAGTAATCTTCCAAGAGTCTTTTTCCATCTATAAAAGTTGGATATAAAATCCTTTATTTGCTCCCAAAAAAAAATAAATGTTATTTCCTACAAAACAAAATAAAATATATTAGTTAAATAAAATAAACATAAAAAATAATAAATATGAGAATATTAAAATGTATTAATTATGTGTTTATCAAATACCCTCATACTTAGCTTATTCTCGTCCTCGAATAAAATAAAAAGAAAATAAAAATAAAACAAAAAATATACTGGCCCATTTTCGTAGGAAACACGATTGCACTTAACATGTAGAATAAGCATTTAAACTCCAAGGTTACCCCCAAGTGGACGAGTTGTGTCTCATGAGGGTTTGTAGTGAATATACCCACAAAATTTAAAAATATTTATGGGTTTAACAAGTTATGAAATTGAAATAAATTTCTAAATATCCATTGACATTATACATAAGAAAGATTAAATTTAAAATCACACTTTCACCTTATCAAAAATATTCAATCTTCATTTTAGACACTATCGTTCATAAAATTAATTTCATGTGATGCATACATGTGTATATGATGTAACTCTTAGTAGGAATTTTTACTATGAAAATCAAGCAAACTCATTTTTCTTTTTCTTCTTTTTTCCATTTTTTTATTATGAATAATTATTTAATTTCATCTTCATCGTAGATTAAAGAAAATTAACTAGACAATAAATAAATAAACTAAATAAAATAAAGAAGAGAAGAAGATTAAAAATAAATAAGAAAACTCACATTAATTAACGATCATCCAGCAAACGTACAATGAAGAAGTAATTTATTCCTACTCATACTTCTATCCTAAACTAATACAATACCTAATACTCCTTCTTTCTAAAACAAGAGACCTATTTATAGGAAAAATAAATTTGTGCCCTAATTTAGATTCATTGAGCTTGGATACTTTTGTTCCTTTTTTTTCTCTTCTTTCCTTCTTGACTTCAATCTCTATATGGTAATCCTCCAAAAGTTATTTTCTATCTATAAAAGTTGGATATAAATCCTTTATTTACTCCCCAAGAAAAATAAATGTTATTTCCTACAAAACAAAATAAAATATATTAGTTAAATAAAATAAGCATATAAAATAATAAATATGAGAATATTAAAATGTATAGTGGTAAGTATTCCCGCCTGTCACGCGGGTGACCTGGATTCGATTCCCGACAATGGCGTCAAAAACTTGATGTGTTAAAATTATGTATTGCAAGTTCATAGCGTTTATTGAAAATTTATCAAGTGCAGGTCGAACCACAGAGACTATATCAATTCTTTAATATATCCTTAATTAATATTTTAGACAAATTAGAAACAAAAAATGGTGGAGAAGATTTATTAACTAAATTATACAAACTATTAATTAATAGCGAAAACTATTAATGAAAAATGATACCTAGGAATCCGAATCCACTAAATAGTACTAACATAATAAACAATTTCGTATTTTTCAAATTAATTCACAAATTATTTTTCATTCCCTTTAAAAAGCAATGATTCATATAATTAACATGGGCAAGCATAAGTTATGAAAAATTCACATATTAACTATAACTTATCAAAACCTCGCAATCAATATAAAAATCATATGCAATTTATGCAAAGGAAAATATGAAGGTGAAAACAATTAGCACTAATTTCAAAACGAAAAGAAAATATTATTATGAAATACTTAGTTTCATCATCATCCTAGGCATTAGAAATTTAGCTAGCCATGAAATTAAAAACAAAAACAAATAATATTAGTACTACTATTTGCATGAAATAAGAATAATAATTAAAAGAAAATTTATATTATATCAATAAAAAAAGTTACAAATATTTCCTGACAGTAGTATCACACGTGATTGGAATAAGAGAAAAGACAAACTCTAAATATCTTACTCCCTTCTACACCAATGAAAAACTAAAGAAAAGAAAATAACAAGTGGTCCCCCCTCTATCTAAAACAAGAAGTCTATTTATAGAAAAAATAAATTTGTGCCATAATTTAGGTTTCTTGAACTTGAACGCTTTTGTTCCTTTTTTCCTCTTCTTTCCTTCTTAACTTCAATCTCCATATTGTAATCCTCTAAGAGTTCTTTTTCTTCTTTAAAGGTTAGATTTAAATCCTTTATTTGCTCCCTAAGAAAAATAAATGTAATTTCCTACAAAAAAATAAAATAAATTAGTTAAATAAAATAAGCATATAAAAATAAATAAGAGAATATTAAAATGTATAAAAAATTTGTATATCACTTAACACGTATTTTTCCTGGCACTCTTTGAGGAATGATGTTACAAAGTTTGTTAAAAAGTGTGGCGTACGTCTGCCAACAGTGTAAGCATGAGATTGTGGCATTACTTGAACTATTACATCCTTTATCTATCCTTGAGATTCCATGGTCTGACATGTCTATGGATTTTATTGAAGGGTTGTCAAAATTTGGAAGTGGTTAGCATGAAGTTTATTTTTAGGTAAGTTGGTCAATTGGTCAATAGAGTGTTAACACGCATGCGAGACTCTATGTGTGTCAGCATTCTATTAGCCAATTGACCAACTTACCCAAAAATAAACTTCATGTTAACCGGATCCCCAAAATCCAATGGGTTGACACAATTATTTGGGTTATAGTGGATAGATTAACCAAAGGCAAAATTAATGAATTATCCACTGTGGTTGGTACGTTTTACTGATTACTCTATTGAAATTTTAAATTTTAAATTTTAAATTTTAAATTTTAAATTTATCCCATTAAAATAAATATTATTTTGAAATTGGATAATTCCGTTAAAATAATTAAACGGACGTTAATTTTTTATCGACAAAACTAATGAATTACTCACTGTAGGGCACATTTTACTGATTACACCATTGAACTTTTAATTTTTCAAATTACCCCATTAAATAAATTATTATTTTGAAATTAGGTAATTCTATTATATCTGCCTCACGTCTGTTAAATCGTTTCAGTTTTTATCTTACGTGGAAGTAGAAAAGAAAAAAAAATAATGAGTGAAATTAGGTAATTATGAGTGAATGTCAAACGGATTTCTAAGCTCCTATTAATACTACATGCACAAGTATATATGCAGTTTACTGTAATTGTGAAAAACTAAGTAAATGCTACTTATTTTATTTTTTCAATGATAAACTAAGTAAGTGCTACTCAGTTTATGAGAACTATTAATAGATATGATTTAAGTTATTTTATTTACTAAAATATTAATTTATTTTGTATTACATTATATTATATTGATCTTATTTTCATTAATTTAAAAAACAAAGTAAATGCTACTTAGTTTATTTTGTATTATATTATATTATCAATTTTTTTAAATTTATTTTATTAAATTTAATTTAATTTATTCAATTTAATTATTTAATTATAATTTTTTATTATTTTTTATTTTTTTTATTATATTATACAATATAATATTAATTAATTAAATATAATATATTTTATTTATTTATTTATTTATTTATTAGATATGATTTAACTTATTTTGTGTAGTTTTATTTACTAAAATATTAATTTATTTTGTATTATATTATATTATATTATATTATTTTGATCTAATTTTCATTAATTTAATAAACTAAGTAAATGCTACTTAGTTTTTTTTGTATTATACTATATTACCTAATTTTTAAATTAATTCTATTAAATTAAATTTAATTATTTTATTCTAATTTATTATTAATTTTTATTTTTTATTATATTATATTAATTAATTAAATTTATTTTATTTATTTATTATATATGATTTAAGTTAATTTATTTAGTTTTATTTACTACAATACTAATTTATTTGGTATTTTATTATATTATTTTGATCTTATTTTCATTAATTTAAAAAACTAAGTAAATGCTACTTAGTTTATTATGTATTATATTATATTATCTAATTTTTTAAATTTATTTAATTAAATTTATTCAATTTAATTA
Source organism: Panax notoginseng (assembly GCA_016801055.1). Taxonomy (NCBI): domain Eukaryota; kingdom Viridiplantae; phylum Streptophyta; class Magnoliopsida; order Apiales; family Araliaceae; genus Panax; species Panax notoginseng. The sequence continues at coordinate 182,766,620 of CM029019.1, forward strand.
TTTTATTCTAATTTAATATTAATTTTTATTATACTATAATATATTATATTAAATAATTAAATCTATTTTATTTTATTTTATTTATTAGATATGATTTAATTTATTTTATTTACTAAAATATTAATATATTATGTATTATATTATATTATATTATATTATTTTGATCTTATTTTCATTAATTTAAAAAACTAAGTAAACGCTACTTAGTTTATTTTGTATTATATTATATTATCTAAATTTTTATATTTATTTAATTTAATTTAATTAATTCAATTTAATTATTTTATTCTAATTTATTATTACTTTTTATTTTTTATTATATTATATTATACTATATTATATTAATTAATTAAATATAACTAATTTTATTTTATTTATTAGATATGTTTTAAGTTATTTTATATAGTTTTGTTCAATTTATTTATATTATTCTACTTTATTATTAATTTTTATTTTGTTTCAGGGCCCACTAATTTTGTAATTGAATAATTCTGACATAATTTCGTCGGAAATTCCGTCAGAAATAACAAATATAACAAAAAAAATTACAATTCATGAAGCATCAACAGGATACTATGACAACTAATATTCCCAATTTCATCAAAATTTTCACAATTTCAGAATGGTATAATAAACAAACACATATCAACAATTCATGGCATGCATATAATACCAATTTTCAGTTATGTAATTCCTGCATCAAACCCTAATTAACTAATTTCAGACCAATTTGATCAACCCAACCCTATCTCATACCAATTTTGTGACAACCCCAAAATAGGTCCATTCCACCCAACCCATTTTGAGTCGTCAAATACATGGTACAGAAAACAACTACAACTTTATTACAACAATTGTCGTACAAAATACAACAACACATATGCTGTGAGTTTGGATACAAATATATACCAAATGTGACTCATGTTCCAACCGTGGACATCACCTCACAATAACACCTTACATAAAGGTATAGTCAAAAACTGTTTTAGAAACTAGAATCTTTGGGAAGTGCTCAAGGAAACCTTCGTACATGGGAGGCCATGCGTCTAGGTTATGATAGATATCATATGGCCACAGAATTATCCTTGGTTGACCCAATAGACCCCAAAGAAAAACGAGAAGATTACTATCATATTCTTCCCAATGGTGAGTCTTCTCTTGACTTATCATTATCTCCACTGTATCTAACTGAGAATTATACTTCAAACAAACACCAAGATTATATAGGTAGTGCTCGTATATATACTCAGCAAGTGGATGAGCACATCCCTGTCTTATGATGACACGAGGTTGTATGTCGTTAGACATCTTGTATGATAGTGGCAAACCACCCTTCCAACGTTGGGTACACCTTACCCTATTGGATTCACCAAATATAACTACTAAATGAACTTTTCTATACTGCTTCGGGAGAACATCCACAGCTAGAGACCACCGTTCTATTTCCCCGTTACCCTCGCTCGACCCAGCTACACTCTTATTACCTGAAAGGAATTGTGAAGCAAAAGGGTGAGCACAACTAGCTCAGTAAAGAATATCATGACTAAAGATAATTAAATTATCAATAGCCTTCATCAATAATAAATCAGAGATTTAGAACATATGGTAAATGATAAAAATTTCAACCATAGTTGCAGCGGAACGAGCAATCCATTAGAAGAGTCAAATAGACTATAAAGTCTATTATTTTCTCCATGTTAAAAATCCACCAACAATGTTTTATCCCTGTAACATCAATCAACAATTCTGGTCCACAATCATATGAATAACTCATAATCATAACTGTAGTTCTAAATTCCTCTTCTCATCTAGGACGAAGATAATTTTCATCACCTGAAACATCAAACATCATGGTTATACCAAATCACAGTTCCTGTTCATAATCATACTAATAACTTCATCTTTGCACTACGGGCCAAAGATATTCATCAACAAGTCATCTTTGCACTACAGGCCAAAGATATTCATCCACAGTTCATCTTTGCATTACTGGCCAAAGATATTCATCTACAATTCATCTTTGCACTACAGGCCAAAGATATTCCTCAACAATTCATATTTGCACTACAGGCCAAATATATTCATATCTCAAAGAAATATATAATCATTTCAGAATTTATATACACCATAATTATAACCATGTTAATCAATTCATCTTTACACTTAAGCTAAAGATATTCAATTGTAAATTCAATGGTCATGATCATACCAGTCACAATTCAACTTTGCACTACAGGCCAAAGAGAACCCTAGTCATGATCATACCAATAATCTACCCATCTTTACACTCCAGTGAAAGAGAAATTCAACATCAGGGTTATAAAAATGTTATATATGATAATAAAATCAATATAATCAACATATAGATTTAATCTCAAGAGTAATATTCATAAATCAACTATAATTTGGTTAGTAAAAGAAACCAATTTTGTCGTGAATAGTAACTCGTGAATAGTAACTCATGAATAGTAACTCATGAATAGTAACTCGTGAATAGTAACACCGACTCAAAAAGGTAGAAATTTTACAATAAAATTCATACCAATACTTCGGTATAATGATATTGAAAGAATAACATTTCTTAAGCTTATAAACAATTTATTTAAATTGTTTACACTTTACTAATTAATGCATTTAATCATCATAAAATGCCAACTCTTAAGATTTCATCATCAATAACCAAAACCCTCATCAAAAATCTGCATATACCTCATATATAGGATTCTCAAGCCATAAAATCCTATTTTCCAATTTTCTTACTTCACATAACATATTTAATTCATTTTCTCATAACTAGACTATTTTCATGAAAAATACCAAATCCGTTCCAAAAATATTTCTTTTCTGAAATTTAGCATAATATAGTCCCATAGTGAACATATATTTTTCTCAGAATTTTTAAAAGTCATTTACTATTTTTCATATGGCCAAAATAGCCGAATATTTAGACATTTATCAAAAATTATACTTTTGTCTAAAAATTCTGAAATTTACAGAGTATACTTCTATCATATACATGTACTCCCAATAAAAATTTCATCAATTTTGGAGTTAACCACAAGGAATTATAAGCGGTTACTTTTAAAATAGTCTTTTCTCATAAAATTCATAACTCTCAATCTATACATCCAAAAATCACCATTTTTGGACACAATCAATAAAACTCATCAAAATATCATTTCAAATTTTTCCAGAATTTTTAAAGTTCAGAAAAATTACGAAACTGAAAAACATAACAACTCTTAAAATCCCTTACTATCCCTTACTATCCCTTACTATCCCTTACCTCAAAAGAGCAGTACTTCTGGCTGGATATCGGATATGATGCTGAAGGAAACTTGCACTGATGAATAGCAACTCACCAAGTATCTAAATACTCACAAAATACACTCAATAATCTAGAGAGAGAAAGAGAGAAAACTTATGTTTCTGGTGTGATTTTCAATTCTAACTTAGCCCTCTATTTATAGGAAAATTTTGGTAGGTTTGACCTGCAACCTGATGGCTTTACCTGCTACTATTCTCACCCACCACATTTGAAATATAATTCAGCACATTTCTTCACCAACCACAAGTGGGGCCCACCAATTCTAGAATTTTCCACCAAAAATGATTTATAACCTGATTTCCGAATCAGCCACCTCTTAAAATTCATAACAAATCATACGTTCATTTTTAACGGTTCAAAATTTATGGACATATACTCAACTTATATATGTATAACATATCCAAAAATTACCACGATCCAACGGTCGGATTAAAAATTATAACCCCCGCAAAATATCTCAAAAACCCTGATTTTTAATACCTCCATTCCAACAAAAATACTGATAAAAACCTCAACATTAACTCCTTCATTTTTAACCACAAAAATATATCCCTCATTTATATCCACATAATATAAATATTTCCTTATCATATGAATCAATAATTAATTATTAACAAATAATATTACAGAATTACATTTATGACAACCAGGCCGTTCCCAGGAAAGAGGGGGCTTTCCAATAAGAATTTCTCCTTACTGGCGCGCAATTAGATGACCAAACCTCTCCTTAGACAGAACTTTCTAGGCATTGCCAATAATGCTATCTAATAATATTATTTAAATAATATGAATTATTGATCTGATAATGGAAAATACTGTGCAGCAACAATTATTGAACAACAATAATATAAAATTTCAACGTAGCAATTATTGAATCAATAAATTAAAATATTGAACAGTAATTACTGTAACAATTATTGAGTAGTGCCTTCTTACGTAAGAATCAATAATTTCAAAAATACTATGCAATACCGTGTGCTACTGTGCAATAACGCGTATTACTGTATTTTAACCACCGGGTATTCCAGCAGTGTTAACGGTAACAACTACGCCGTTATTTGTAAAAACTCAAATTTGTCATTTTCTTCACCCGACAGTTATTCTGTTATGGGGCCCACAAATGGCTGCGCCGTCTTACGAATATTCCCCGACAGAAAGAATATTCCACGACCAAACGAATATTCCCCGACAACAATGATTATTTTATAACCACTTGTGTATTTTGAAAAATTTTCACATTTCACCCATAACTTTAACTTTTTATCAATTTAACCATTTACTGAATTGTAATTATAAGAAAAATTGAATACTTTTATTTCATAAAATTCGGGGTCTTACAAATTTCAATCCTATTTCATATCCTCGGTACCAATATAACTAATTTTAAACCTAATAAAAACCAATTTTAGAACAATCTATGAGTCAATGCAAGAGAAATAAATACCCACTAATTTTTAGACCCAAACATATAAAAAATTACATAGCAGTACTGTAATAGAACCCATTTTGTAAAAATAGGGCATGGATTTAAAAGACATATTAATCAAAATAAAATGACAGATTCATCAAATATACCTGATTAGCTTGAATTTTTAACAAATAGTTGAAGATTTACTAGCTAAACAACCACCAATTTGAGAAGAAACTGACCGGCTGCTCAAAAACTCAAACCAAGAATCTGGTGGGGATGCCAAGGAGGTGGGCTGTCATCGCAAGGTGGGCGGAGGTGGTGATCAGAGGTGGTTGTCAGAATCCGACGGAGGTGGTGGTGTGGGCAGAATGAGATGAGGGAGTTAATGAGAGAGAGTGAGTGAGAGATGAGAGTGAGACAAAGTGAGTGAGTGAGAGATGAGAGTGAGAGAGAGATGAGAGAGTGAGAGAACGAGGCAGCTGGAGAAAACAATCAGATTAGGTTTTTAAAAATTATTTTCGATGAAATTCCGTCGAGTTTATTTCCGTTGATTTTACTCTAATTTCGATGAATTATTTCGTCGAGTGTAACATATATTCCGTCGACCTTAATACTCGCGCTGGCAAGAAAGGTCTTACTTCCGACGTATGTCCGTCAAGGATACACTAAAGTCGACGGACATAATATCGACGTAATATTCAGTCGGGCATAGATTAAAGTTGACGTAAATGTATTCAGTTGGACTTAATTCCGTCGAAGATAACCCTTTTTCTTGTAGTGTTCTTACCTCTTTACTTGTATTAATGATTAAATATTTTAGGTACTATAACCTTTGGGGCACCTACATTTGTTTTACAAGCTTTGTACGTTTTGTTACTTGATTATTACATATTTAGTTGTTAATTATACAATTGCTTATTTATATAATATAATGTTTATTTGATATTGATTACAAATTACTAAATAATTTAAAAAATATTTTAATTTGCAGTGATTTGATTATTTAATAACAGTATTGTCGAAGAAATTTCTTCTCAATAAATTAAAAAAAATCACAATATGTAATTAGTGAATGAAATCTAACATTTCTAAAGTAAATATATTCTTCACAAATTGTTATTTATGAAAGAAGACATTTTTACTAGTTATTTCAAAATGTTAACTGTGAGAAAATCATCTCCTCGCCAAACAAAAATAATCTTTTACCATATATAATTTGTGAAGAACATATTCTTCACAATATATCTATCACAAAAAATATTTAATCACTAACTTAGCGAAGGAGCTCTAATGCGAGGAATTGTGCGAAGAAAAATTTTCTTCACAATAAATCTCGTGAGTAATATACTATTTCATGTGAATGATTTGTTCTTCATTGCCAGCCTTTTTTCTTGTAGTGAAAATTCGCCCCTGCTGGGAAATATCCTGGATCCGCCCATGCTTACACCGTCTGGCATTATAGCTCGATCGAGACTTTAAGGTTCTTAAGGGGATGTTTGTTTTATGTTTTGATTTTTCTGGGTAAAGAAGCACACTATATCAACACGGCACAATAAGAGAACATCCCATTGCAACACCTTTAGCAAAAATCACATTGAAAGTATTCACAAGGGTTAATGAAATCATATAAATATAACTTTTGCTCCAATTCCTCTAGAAGCTCAGCACAAAATCTATGTAGAAAGAAATTACATTGCAAACAACCATACAATGGATCAATTAAGAGAGGTTGCACGCACCCGTCACACAGCGTTTAACCATTTTCTATATCAATATTACACTGTTTAAGATCATCAAAAAGGACTTGGGGTTTGATCTTTATGAACCAAATGCCTAATTTGATGTGCTGGTATGGAGGAAACCTCTGCAAGGCTAATGGCCTTGACAAATAGGTGTATTAATGGACTGGTAAATGCATGCGCCAAATTAGGTTCATCAGCTTTGTAAATATTCTCAATTTTGCTTAATCTGCACCATAATTTTAAGAGTGTAAATTATGTATTGAAAGAAAAATATCAAACTATAAGAAACATGAAACGAGGGGGATGGTCATGAACCTCCACATCAAACGATATACAGCCTCTTTTGATGTAATAGTCTCATTGACGTAGCAGTCTCTATTGATGCAACACATTTGATGTGGGCAAAAAATTTGCAACCCGCACAATAATAAATCCAATAGCTTGGATAAAGTTTTTCGCCGCATATATAACAACCATACTAGAAAGTACGATATTGTTGAGGAAGAGAATAGGCTACAACGAGATGGCTCAACTTGTTTACAACCCTAAATATATTTAAAAAGGCTGATAATGTCAGAACAAGTTTTATACTGCCATAGTAAATATACATTTTAGGAACACTTTAACCATTATTTAATACTCACTCCGTCTCAGGATAAAAGTACTGGACTTTTCAGGTATATTAAGAAGAGAAATGAAATGATAAAATTGTCCATAATAGGATGTCATTAATTATTTTTAATATAGGTGAGAGAGTGACTTTCTAGCTATTCAATTCAAAATATTCTCTCTTCATACTTATTAAATATGGAGAGAGAATTAGAATAAGAAAAGTATGATATATTTAATGCTATGAGCATAATAGGAAAAAATGTGTAAAAGTTTGGTTATTAAAGAAAAATAAACATTTAACATCATGAGACTACCCAAAATAGTAATAAGGACTTTTATCATGGAACGGAGGGAGTATTATTTTACCGCATAATTATTATTTTCGCTTTATCAATGCTTATATTTATCCATACTTTCTTTAATATTATTACCGACTTTTTGAAGTCAATTTTAAATATTTTTAACACAAAATTGAGATTCAATATAATGATTAATATTCTCAACTATTTAAAAAATACTACTGCCTCGGTTCCTATATAACTGAGGCCAAAGCTCACATTTTAAGGAAAGTAATGATTGGTCATTGTCAAGTGTAAAATTAATCTTAAATCACTTAATTAAGAGTTCATTGTCGAGCATGCAACCTTTGCTCTTCTCCATGAATTTTTTCTTCAACTTGAGCAAAGTAACTTTAACCTCCCTCCTCTTATCATCCTACCTTCCTAGCTTCTCCAAAAAAATGAAGTTTAAATTTACTCTTTTTTAAAAAATTTAAAAATTTAGAATATTGCCTCTACTTTTGAATTGATTTGTTATTGTTTTTATATTTCCCTCCATTTTTTCAATCTATAAAAGTGTAGTACTGTTCATGACATCTCATGAAAAAAAAAATAGGCTTCAGTTTAGCAATAATACATTATGATTGATTACTATACGAGAATTCGATTTGAATTTTTCGGCAAATATTGAAGAATTTTTGGTGAATGAAATTAACTTAAATATAGATTTGAATGTTCTGACAAGAAACGGAGAGATTTTGGCGCACACTAGTGGCTACAACATCGATTTAAATGATCCTCAATTGTTTGATCCAAATATAAGTTTGTTACTATTTATTTTACAATCATATTTTTACTTAATTTGGATTTCTTTTAGTTTTTGAGATAATATTGTTGTAATATTTATTAGAATAACAATCTTATTTGCATGTGGATACATAATATGACATGAACATTGCATGAAATTGTTACATACATTCATATGAATTATAACTAATACACATTATGTGAACGTCAAGCAAGGGATATTTTTAGTTGTGTGGACAAGTGCTTGTTTTATTCTTGGATTATGGACTATAATTTTGGAGCAAAAGGCTGAAAATTGAAACGAGAAAGAGACTGCAAGTAATGGAGGAGGTTTAGAAGATGAGAGAGATTATGATTAAGAACATATTGCAAAGGGGAAAAAATTCATTATTTTTACAACAGGTTATATTTTTTTACCATGGGGATTTCTATAGTTTTGTGACGGACATATTGATAATGAATCAATTAACTATGAAAATTTACCCGATGTGTTCATAGTTGTTCTAATCATGGTAACTTTGTTACTGCATTTTCACACACACACACACACACACACACACACACTTTGTTGCCTATTTTTTTAAATTAAAATATTTAGTCAACTATTTATCTTAATGACATTTTATATATTTTTTTATAGGTGAGGAAAGTTTTGATGCAAGTGATTAGAATGTAGATATCTCACAAGAAGCCAAAAAAAATAAGAATTTGACCAACAATGAACGTCAAGCAATTTATATTGCTTTACTACAAAGAAGTGTTGATGGAAAATTGAAACGAGATACGACAAAGATTGTTGCTTCAATATTTGGAGCATCGATTCGAATTGTTCAACGCATTTGGAAGTAATCAAAGTGTAATTCAAACAGTGGAGTGATTGATGCATCCCATAGAAGGACAAAAAATTGTGCACATAATTCAACTTGATTTTGAACAAATTCAAGAAATTCCTTTGTCTCGACGTACATATTTTGATTCTCTATCATATGCTTTGAATGTTAGTAAAACAACTTTGTTCGAAAATCTCAAGTTAAGTAACATTAGACGTCACTCAATTATGTTATCAAACCATTTTTGAATGAAGAGAACAAGAGAACCATATCACAGTTTTGCATATCAATGCTCGAGGGAAATACTTTACCACATGATTCAACATTTGTTGACATGTACAACGTCGTTCATATATATTGATGAGAAGTGGTTTTACATGACAAAAAAAGCAGACTTATTTTCTTCTTTGAAATGAAGAAGATCCTTTACATACTTGTAAAAGCAAAAAATTTATTGCAAAAGTTATGTTTCTAGCTGTTATAGCTCGTTCGAGGTTCGATGCACAAGGAAATGCATGAAATCTTTTTAGGAAAATTTTCCTTTCATAACTAAGGAGGCAACTAAGAGAAGTGGTGCGAATCAAATTGTTGGAACATTAGAAACAAAAGTGATCGAATTTGGAAAAAACATATCAACATCATTTTTGATAGAAAAGGTGCTACCGTCTATTCGACCTAAATGGCCAAGTAGAGACTCCAAAAATCCAATTTTTATTCAACAACATAATGCAAGAACACATGTCGATCCCAATGATATTGAATTTCGTCAAGCTGCAATAGAAATAGGTTTTGACATTAGTTTAATGTGTCAACTTGCAAACTCCCAGACTTAAATGTCTTGGACCTTGGTTTTTTAGTGCCATTCAGTTATTACAGCGCAGAGAATCTCCAAAAACTATAGATGAGCTAGTCAGTGTCGTTGAGAAAGCATTTGACACATTTTCGACTATAAAGTCGAATCGTATACATTTCTGACGTTACAACTATGTATGATAAAGGTTATGAAATCACAAGGTTCTAATAGATATAAAATTCCTCATTTAAGAAAGCTATTTTGGAAAGAGAAGATCGACTTCCGTCAAATGAAATGTGATCTAAAGCTCATACATGCAAGATGTGCTTGATCGGCAAAATACTCAAGTTTGATTCAAAGCTCAAATTTTGTTTGAAACATTTGTTCTTATTTTGCAGATGAAGTATGTTAATATGAATGCATCACTTTTTTATATATAAATTTAATGTGTTAATTTAATTTTAATGTTTCTCCATTTTTTTAAAAGTTCATTTGTATTTGCTGTAAAAAATTATAATATAAAAGTTAATTTCAAAAACATAATTCACATTATATACATCAATTGTGATTAATTTCAGTAAAATGAACTATTGCATTTGAGAGCAATTACAAAATCAAAGGGATAGTAGGCACATGCCACACACAAAAACCAGCTTGAAGCTAGGTACTGCAACCTATGTTGTTAGACCACAACTTTTTATGAATAAGATTTAATTTTTTTAACATTACTCTAAATAGTAAGCTTTTGATTTAATAAATGTTATAGTTATGGGTGATATGTGCAAATTATACAAAGTAAACAGTCTATCGAGAAATTTTCATTTTGTCGGAGAATATTCTTCTTTTCGGGAAATATTCGTACAACGGTGCCAAAATAACCAATCATTGGTGGGCCTCACAACGGAATAACTATAAGATATAGAAAGCGACAATAATAACATTTTTTGAAAAATGGGCAGTAGAATTTTTACTGTTAACTGTTGAAATACCCGGTAATAAAATAACAGTAACACGCGATATTCCACAGTAGTACACTGTATTCCACAGTAGTACACTGTATTCCATAGTAACACACAGTATTGCACAGTATCTCTGATTATTGATTCAATAATTGTTGCAAAAACAACAGCATAGTATTTAATTATATCATTACATAATTGCTACATGAGTAGTCACACAGTGTTTCATATTACTAATTCAATAAATGTCACAGTAGTTACTGCGTAGTATCTCATATTATTGATTCAATCATTGTTACAGTAACATATACACAATATTTTATATTATTAAATAATAATTAATACGGCACAACAACTCATATTATTTGATATGATATTATTAAACCAGTTAGCATTATTGGCAATGTCTAGAAATTCTATCGAGGAAAGGGATTATTTAATTGTGCCTCGTTTATACTGAAGTCCTCATCTTTCTTGGGAACGATCTAATTGTCAATATTGTGAGTTTATAATAATTAGGAATAATTTTATATAATTGATGAATAAAAATAAAGGTGTTAGTAAGTGATGTGTGGTAGAAATTATTCATTTTTTAAAATATAAATAGAGAGATTTAACATAAGGAGGCGTTTGTTATAAGTTTGACTTATTTTCTAGGGGACCCACAATAATTCAAACTTCTGCAAACTTTCAACCCACAAGAATGCAAAACTTCCACAAACTTTCCTTTCAAATTGGACGGGACCCATAATAATTCAAAAATCCTACAAACTTTCAAAATAGTTGGGACTCACAATCAATTATTCTACAAACTTTTCCTTGTTTTTCAATGTTTGGTGCATTAATAGTTTCAAAACTCGTGACTAAAATTCCTTAATTAACGGAGGCATGCCTCCCAACCTTGCCTATAAAAGGAAGGTACCTTCAGAAGATGGGATACACCAGAAATACAAAACTTTTCCATTTTAATATTGTGAGTATTTCTTTGAGTATAAGGATACTTTGAGTGTAACTAATAGTGTCAAAATTTTTCAAGATAACCTCATTTATACCAGCCAAATCTAGTCTCATACTAAGATAAGGGATATTATTTCTTTCATATTCGTAAAGGGATATCACTTTCTTTCATACTCCTAAATCTAAACTTATTATGGTAAGTATTTTTTCTATAATTCCTGAAATGATTAGAAATTTCTTGAAGGTTTGCTCTTCATCTAGCATCATTTCACTTGAACTTTTTATTTACCTAAATCTTCTTATTGAATTTTAATCGTTATCTTTGAAATATGAATCTTGAATATCATTCTTGAATTTCACTCCACATTTTGGTCATCATGTTGACAATTTAGACATTATTGGACTCTTAACAAATTAAATGTTAAAGCTCGAATGTTTATTCTTTTATCTCATTATTCATACACCTTCTGTTCATTCTTTATATTATTGTTACTTGTACTAATCATCAAATAATCAAGTTATGGTGAACGTTTTTGGCGTGGGTGCAAAGACGATATAATTGTTTAGTGTCTTTGATTGGTATGATAAGTACACATGGTGAAAATTCTCTTTGGCCCGTACTGTAAATATGGACTGCTGATTGGCTTGATCATGACCATTGATGCTAAAATTGAATATCTTTGGCCCATAGTGGAAAGATAAACTATTTATTTGTATGATTATGAACATGAAATGTGTATTGGTAAAATCATGATCCCTAGTGTTACATGCAACAACAGGTAGTGGAAGTTCTCTTTGGACTAGGTGCAAAGAGGAACTGTTGATTGGTGTTACAGTGATATAATATTGATGGTGAATTTTTCAAATAGGAGAAGATAGTAAACATTATTTTCTACTTGACTCTTCTAATGGATTGTTTCTTCCGCTGCAGTTATTGTTGAAAATATACATTATCATAACTTGTTGATTTATTATTGTTAAAGGCTAAAAATAATTTATTCTTTGTTATCTTAGTCATGATATATTTTATTGGGCTATTTGAGCTCAGCCTTTTTCTTTTTTGTTCTATTTTTCTTCTCAGGAAATGAGAGTATAGCTGAGACTAGCCGGGGAATGGAGTGATGATTCGAAATTGTAGAAGTATCTCAATACATTATAAAATAGTGTGACAATAATCGTATTGAGAATTTTTAAGTTGGGTGTGAATATTATCGTACTAGATAAGGTACAATATTTGTATTGAAACCCATAGTATGCTTGTTGTCATATTTTGAACTACAGTTTAATAGTTGTAAATAGAAAAATTTGTATTTGAAATTTGTAGTATGTATTTTGGTGACTCAAAATGGGTTGTGTAGACCTATTTGTAAGAGCATTAGCAACAGTTTTCCTAATCAACTCTCTATCCCTAATTTTGAAGAATACATCAACAAATAATTATTTAACAGTTTTTTTATCCTTATTTGACTCTCTATTTTAATCTTTATATAAGATTTTACTCCCTAGTGTGAGGGAGTCAAAAGACTGTTTATACAAAATGACATTTTACACCCTCATTTAAGTGGACAACTCATCCATCATACACATCTTGACATTTTTTTACTTCTTCATTTTCAAATTATAAACTTAATAGTGCCTTATATTTTAAAAATTAATTTCAAACGTATTCAAATTTAAAATTGATATAAATTTATTTAATTTATGTCAATATAATTATAAATATTATAAAAGTAATAATAATTATAAAATATATTATTTTCAAAATTTAAATGAATCATATTAAATTTAAATTTAAAATTATCACAAATTAACTTTTTAAAAGTTAATATTGATCTTATGTATATTTATAACTACAACACATTCAATACTCACTTCATAAATTACTTAAAATTTAAAATAAAATAAAAATTATTTTACAGTGGAATATAATTGATAAATTAAACTCTCTCTTTTATAAATTATAAGATTATTATTAATTTGATATGTTGACTATTGGAAATTTTAACTTTTAACTTTTAAATTTCATTATTTAAGAAATCAATATAAGGAACATGTTGCGTACATAGTAAAAAAATTGAATCTCTATTTTGCAGAATGACCTAACAACACTGCATGGTAGCTAGGGATAAAGATAAAAAAATTGTTGTGAATACTCTAAGTGTGTAAGACCATAGAATATAAAAATTTGCACAATTAAGTAACTTTATGTCATAAAAGTTTGTCAAACAAACATTGTGCCATGGTTTTCAGACCCAAACCGGACCGACGGTCGAACCGAAAAAAATCGAAACAGGTTGGCTCTCCGGTCCGGTTTGGACCAATAACCAATTTTTGTTTAAAAGTCGTTCAAACCCGGCTAACCGGCGGTTGACCCGCCTGACCCAACGAACCGGTGACTGATTCGCGAGTTGGACCGGTTCCGTACTTATATAGAAAAAAAATCTAGCTTTAATAGTTCAGCTTCATATCTGCACTTCTTCTTCTCCGTTGCGCCCAAATTAATCGTTAATGTATGACTTAATCTAATAAGTAATACAAAACTACTTACTTTCCAAACTCGTTATTCATACCCAATAAGCCTTAACAATATTTTCAAATAATAATCACATGAGAATGACAATAATATCCAGATCTGAGTCAAAAATAAGAAAATTAAAAAGAAGAAGAAGAAGAAGATCGGACAAGTATGAACTTGATGACCCAAAGATCAGACTAATCGGCCGCCGTTGGAATAGTATGAACTTAATGACCCAAAAACCAAAAAAAAACACCTAAAACTAAAAGACAGTGACACTATGAACTTGAGAACCCCAAAAGGCGAAAACCACTTCACAGAATGGAATGATAAAAGGAGAATATGATCTGTAGATTTTAATTAGAATATGCCGAAAATATATTCTCTTTTGATTACTCCCTCCGTCCCATAGTTATAGGCTGATTTCTTTTGGCACATAGTTTAAGAAAATTAGTTGATGGCAATTTTTAATAAAAATTTTCCACATATACCCCTCAATATGGAATTAATGAATAAGTTAATTACTCCTTACTTATCTAATTGGAACTCTCAACTTCATTGATTGACCATAGAACTTAAACCAAAGATGAAGTCTTATTACATTGGAACTCTCAAGTTTTATTGAGAATACAACAACATTAAATATGGCGATAAAAATAATGACATTGAATATTATTTTTTCAAAAAAAGAGTAGTGATTGAATATTTATTATAAGGGCATAAAAGTAAAATAATGAACCAACTAAATTTTATAAATAGTAAGTAGCCTATATATTGGGACATCCCAAAATGAAAAATCAGCCTATAACTATGGGACGAAGGGAGTATAATATAGTAAAAGAAGGAAAGTATGTATCTATTTATATTCATTTGTATTTAATTTTATGACTCTTCAAGAGTTTTGAGTTATGATTATAATTTAATATATTTCTTTTTATATAAATTTAGTTTTTATTTAAATTGTCATAAATAAGTTTAGTTTTTTTGTGTAGATAATTAAATTGACTAATTTTACATATTTACTAAATATTATATATAATATATAATAATAATTAATATATTTAATTACTTATTATATATTAATAATGTCACTGGGTCAATAACGGTTCGACCACTGGTTGGACCAGTGATCTATCCACCTGGTACCTCCATCCACCTGGTACCTTTTCCGGTTTGATGAACGGTCTGATTTTGAGAACCTTGCTTTGTGCTAAAAATTCACTATGTACATCCAATCATAGTTTTGGCACGCTCAAACATAACCTCTGTCACTCTTAAGAGCATATGCAACCATATCTAAAAATAAAATAAATCAATTCATCCAATTTCGACTTCATTCATAATCAATTCATTAACATAACCTTCAAAATGTTTCTACAAATTTCAGAATAAAAAAAATTACATCAAAAAATATTGAACATGAAAAGTAGAAGAAATTAATAAAATTTTAGGAGAAAAATTCTTAACATCCCAAAAATAATCTGTTGTTGCTTTTCTTCCATAGAAATTTCCCCTTCATCATCGGATACCGTGTTCAGATCTATTCCAGTATTCGCTGACATATTCAAATCAATATCTCATACAACCTTCTCAAACTCATGCTTTGATTCCTCATTTAAATCAAAAGAAAACTTATTTTTCTCATTGCCATGGAGTTGTTCTTTATTTTCCATGGAGTTTTTGTAGAAAACATAGATGAAGAGAAAACATATAATAAAGAATCCATGAGAACGTATGAAAAAGCTAAACTCGTGCTGAGCGACGTTTAGAATTTTGGGAAAGAAGAAAAAATTGGGAACGTAAGTATTGTAAAAGAAAAGGTTGAAATTAAATAGGAGTATTGCACTTGGAAAGTTGAGATATTTTAGGGATAATTTAGGAAAATAAGAGAAAAATTCTCCTAGAAATCTAGAAACGACAATTAATTAGGAATCAATTTTTTTTGGAGTACTAATCTTAAAGTTTAGGAAACTGATATTTTCACAATACTTTTTGATATTTTTACATAAAAAATGTCGCTAAAGATGTATTACGACGGAGAAAATCGTCGCTATAGTATCTATATTTACACTTTTCATGTGGAAATATTATTTTCTGTTGTAAAAATGTCAGTTTCCAAAGTTTCATAGTTTTGTTAGTGCTAATGAATTGTATCAAATTTTCAATTTGAAAATATTTCAAATTAACTCTTTCAAGCTCATGCATGTCAATCACGAACAAAAATCTATTTTTCCTCATCAATTATCTTCTTTTGGTGTAGACTCCAAACGAGAATCGAGCTAGGTGTACATGTTCGAGTAAAGAAAGAAGATGATTTAGGTTTTGGTAATTAAGTTTTTGGGATTGGTTGTGAGATTCAAGGAAGGTTCATAAGAATCTACGATAAGAGAGCCTGGCCAGAAGGTAAGCTAAACTTACTCACAAATTGAGGTAAAATTAGATCAAAGGTCTGTGTATCTCTGTAAATGCCTCATTATTTCCTAAAACAAATACCAAAAGGAATCCTGGTTTTATATACTAAATCGGTTCTAAAATCAGAGATACAATTTAACTTTTAAGGTCAAACAACGGAAAAATAAACTTTAAAATTAGTTTGACTAATAAAGGTTTAGAATGAAAATAAATGTTGTGATTAATAGTTTTTATTATATACTCCCTCCGTCCCAGGATAAAAGTCCTTGTGGACTTTTCACGCATATTAAGAATAGGAATGAAATGACAAAATTATCCATAATAATGTCATTAATTATTTTTAATGTAGAGGAGAGAGTGACTTTCTAGCTATTCAATTTAAAATATTATCTCTCCATACTTATTAAATATGGAGAGAGAATTAGAATAAGAAAAGTATGAGATATTTAATGCTACGGACATAATAGGAAAAAATGTGTAAAAATTTGGTTATAAAAGAAAATTGGACATTTAACATTGGACTACCCAAAATAGTAATAAAAACTTTTATCATGGGACGGATGGAGTACTAGACAATTATAATAATTGTATCAACTAAAATTAAATAAATTTACACCAATTTGAAGTTTAATATGTCGTCGTTTGACCTCAAAAATCAAATTGTATCTCTATTTTGGAACGGAGAGAGTAGGAATTAATACTATTCGACGACAATAACACATGCTAATGACTACCACATTTGTAACGGGAGAGGTTAGCATTAAGTTAACTTTAGTCAATTGACCAATACAGTGTTGACACGCAGACCGGGAGGTGATCTCTCTCTCTCTTTCTCTGCGTGTCAGCACTGTATTGGTCAATTGATCAACATACCATGAAGTTAACTTCATAATAACCAGATCCATTTGTAACCCCAAGGGGTTGACTTGGTGGTCAAGGGGGTTTGCTCTCTTATTTGATTTTCTGAGTTCGAACCTAGGAGAAATCTTCTGAATGGCCGATGTGGGGGTTATGCCTTTAAGATCGTCCGGAAAGAGATTTAGTCTATTGCTTGATGCGTAAAATGGTGATAAAAATATTTATTTAATACTGACCTTTTGAAGTCTTTGAGATATTTTTGAATTCAAAATTGATATAAAAAAATATAATTTTTGATAATACAATTATAAAAATTCTAAATTACCTAAACAGCACCACTAATTACAAGATTTATTATTTTCAAACGTTAAAACAATCACATCAATTTTGAATTTAAAAATGAATCTTGCTATACATAACAAAAGTTTTCAGTCGAATTATGATTAAGACGTATGTGCATACCACTACAAGAAAATCGGCTATTTCCGACGGAATATTATGTCGAAAATAAGGTTTTTCCGTCGAGAATACCTTATTTCCGACGGAATATTCAGTCTGAAATTCGGACGAATATATTGCCGTCGAGCTTATTTTCGTCGAGAATTCGGTTGGAAAAATAAATTTACGAGGGACTAATACCCGACGAACTTTCTGTCAAAAATAACTTATACTCGACAGAATTTTTCTTGTCTGAAACAGCTTGCCATGTGGCCCAACATGAAAAATGAGATTTTTTTAATTCCGACGGAATGTTCGTCGAAAATAGCGTCAAATTCGTCGGAAATAGCATTTTATAAAATAAATTATTTCTATTTATTTCGACGAAAATTTCGTCGATTTTAGTTTATTCCGTCGGAAATATCAATTTTTTTTAAAACCCTTTCTTTTGCTTTTGCATTTTCTAGGTTTTTAAACCCCTTTTTTGTACCTGAAACCTGTTTATCACAACAATACATACAATAACATTCAACCCATATTACAACTACATCCAACAACTAGCAACAACATATATATCATAATCAACCCATAATACAACGTTGTATATACTACAAATGTTGTACAACTAAACTAATAATACAACCCATAATAATACAACGTTGTACAACTAAACTAAACTTATAAACTACAAATGGCGTGTCTTATAAACTTCAAAACTAAACTGCAAAATAAAACTACAAAAATATAAATAATAATCATGTACAGATAACAATGGTGTTTGTATGTAGAGTGTATATACTTTAATATATTATAACTTATAAACCAATACGAACAGTGAAATGGCGCCGAATTATCACTACATGCCTATACAATGTTCTACAAAACATCTAGACATATATATGATAGACACTATATATATATATATATATATATATATATATATATATATATATATATATATATATATATATATATCAACCTAAAATAGTACTACCACCAGTAGGATCAGAGTCATCTGGCAGGGGTCGACGATGCTGCCCAGGTGTCCGAAAATCCTGCTCGTCATCACCATCGATAGTATCGTTACCCTGTTGATACAAACAAAAATAAAACGCATTAGTCCGTATAAGAGAATCAAAATAGACAGTATGAAAATTAAATAACATGCAAATTAATAAGCTTAAAATAATATAATACCTGAGTAGGTGGGGGTTGACTCCCTATCAGGCCAAAAGCCTCAGAGAGTAAGCCTCGGTATGAAAATTGATTTGATTTGATTTTATTAGTCGGAAACTAATTAAGTAAATGCTACTTAATTAGTGAATTTTAGTATTAGAAAATTAAGTAATATATATAAATAGTTAGTAGAGCCCACAAATTTTACATCTCAAGAATTCTGTCAAAATTTTCGTGGGATTTTCCGTCAGAAATATCAAGCATCACATACCAATTATCTTTACTATTATGAACATACAATACTGTAATTGAAGAATTACACTGCAATTGCATAAAGAAAAACAAAATCAAACAATAAAATTGATGATATACACTTACAGAAGCTGCAATATTGCACAAAATAAACCAAATTGACCAATATTAGAGCAATTTCAGACCTTTCACTAATTTGAGACCTTTCATACCCAAATGACCAATTTCAAATAAATTATAAACCCTCAAACCCAAATTAACCAATTTAAGACTAAAAATTGAAGTAATTCTAGTAATATCAATCCAAAAACAAAATAAATTTAGACCAAATTGCACATTATAATACCAAATTCATACACAGTGTACTACTAACCAAATTTAAGACATAAAATTTCATACTCAAATCAATATATAATACTGAATAATCTCATACTGCAGCTAAATGAAAATCATTGAACATACATAATTAACTAAAAATTAGGAGAGAACAGACAGTGGAATGCAATGGAGTCGGAGGTCGCAACTGTCGATGACAGTCAGGACTGAGTAGGCGGTGGTTGTGGAGGCAGATTGGGGGGGGGGGTACCTAGACAGGGGTGGGGGTACCGGGGGCAGGGTGGAGGGACCGGGGGAAGGGTTGGGAGTGGGTGGGGGGTACCGAGACAGGGATACCAAGACAAGGGTGGGGGACCAGGGGAGAGGGGTGGGGATATCGGGGGCAGGGTGGCACTACAACAAAAAGGCTTATTTTCGACTGAATATTTCGTCAGTAATAAGGATATTCCGTCGAGGTTAATATCATTTCCGACGGAATATTCGGTCGGACATTCGGTCGTATATAAGTAGGTCGAAATTAAGTCCGTCGGTCTTTCAGCCAGGGATACTTACTAACGACGAACTTAATTTCGACCAAATATTCAGTCGTTTGTCGAGGATATTCGGTCGAGGATAAGCATGCCACGTGGCAACACCAGAAAAATAGAAAACAACTTCAACTCGACGAAAATCCGTCGATGATACTACTATTCCGCCGAGAATATATGTGCCACGTGGCACATAACTAAAATGTTAAGGACTTATTACCGACGAAAATTCGTCAATAATATTACTATTCCGTCGAGAATAGTGTTTTTTAAAATGTTTTATTTGTTTTTGTAATATCTAGGAATTTAACCCACATCTTGTACCTGTACCTGTTTTCCCAACAGCACATACACAAGCTAACAATATGGCCAATAACATGAATTACAATTACCAAGGCCAACAATATGTCAAAAATCAACTAAATGAGAAGTAAAAAGGGCAAAAATATCTCATTAATCTAAACTAAACTATATCAAACATCCCATTAAGGTGCGGTTAAACTAAATGTCAAACCAAATACAAAATCAATGTAATGACAAGGTTTAAACTACAATACGTCAAAAATTATGTAAACTACAAAAGAATGTAAACTAAGTCAAGCTAGTAGAGCCCTCGGTGTGAGGAGGATCATCGGGCGGGCGTCGACGCTGCTCTGGAGTATGAAAATCGCCATCATCGTCATCCCGCTCGCCAGTCCGGTCGTCACCTTGTTGATACGATATAATGTAACTCATTAGTCCATATATATGATTCAGTTAAAGATAACTAAAAGAAAATTAAATAACATGCAGAATATATATTTATATTTAAAACGAATAGTATATCTGAGCAGTCGAGCGCTGACTCAACATCGGCCCAAATGGGTAGTTCTCATAGAAAAAGAGGTGAGACATTCTGTGAGAACTACCCATCTGAGAAATTTGGAGTGGTGAAAAGCTGTCTATGTCATGGATTGAACCTATATCAGGCAATGATTCATTCCTAGTAGAGAAATGATCATTCGCTCATCTAGAGGGTTGCTTAACCTAGAACTTTGTTCAACAACTTAATGGCACTCCTTCCGTATGTTGGCATCTGTTATGATGGAATAGTGAGGAATGTCTGCAATCTTTCAATTAACTTTATTATTCGAGTATAAGACACAAACAGAAACTACGACCCTTTTTTTTAATTGCTATCGAGGAACCGGTTGGAGTACTATTAGCTGCAACTACTATGTCGAACCCTGCATAAAAGGAAGTGCTTCATTTAATTTATATGTTATTATATTATAGTTAATTTAATTTATATGATATTATATTTGAAAATTGTGACATACTAAGCAAATGGTATTTAGTTTATTTTACCAATGAAAAACTAGGTAAATGCTACCCAGTCAACATATATTTTATTTTATTTACTGAATATGTAGACAACTTATTATTCAGTTACTTTTACTTGTAGAAAACTAAGCAAATTCTACTTAGTTTATTATTTTATGTTATGTAAATTTATTTCAAATATATTATGTTATTTTAATTTATGTTTATTTAATTTATTAGCTTTGATTTTATTTAATTTGGGATATTTTTTATGTGATGGAAAACTAAGCAAATGTTACTTAGTTTAAGATTATTATTGAATTTTATTTTATTTTAATTTATTTTTTTATTATATTATATTATTTATATTAATTAATTTACACTTAATGATATTAAATTAAATTAAATTCTAAAATTTTAATTACTTCTAGTTTATTATTAAATTTATTTTAAAATTAATTTATTATTATACTTTTATTTATTTATGTATTTTAATTTATTTTATTTTATTTTATATGTTTTACTTTAATTTAATTTAATTTAGTTAAATTAAATTAAATTTATTTATTTATTTAGATTTATTTTTTTATTTTATTGTATTTTATTTTATCCTTTGATATTCCCTCGGAAATAACTCTAGTTCCGTCAAGGTTATATTTCACGCTGGCAGGAATCTTAGCGCCACTGATGGAGTTCTACTTCCGACGTCGGAATTTGATCGGAAATATACTTTTCGAGGGAAGTAAGACTGACGGATTATTCTTTCAGAAATAACTTAAAATCGACGGAATAGAGTCCGTCGGAAATAATTTTGTGTACATGCATGGGATAAGTAGGAAATAAAAAGGGTCCAACTTTAATTTATTCTATCTTATCGCATATACTTCCACGTTAGTCGCAAACCAATTTCGTCAAATATTTGTCAACATGTATATCATTTCGCTTTAAAAATATTTCATGTAGACTTTAAAAAGTCAAATTTGATTTATATTTTTGAATTAATTTTTTCATAATACTATTTTTTCTTGAGGTTACTTGAAAATAAAAATAATATTATGTGCTTAAACTGTGCACAAAAAGTAGGAACTGGATATTGCTTACCAATGAAAATATATAAATCATCCAATTGTAGGTCTCATTTCTTGTATTCTCTCCATTTTTAAACTATTTATGAACAATTTTTGTGTATAATTTGTGTCCCTGGAATTACTCTATAAATAATGTTTAGATCTCATACAAAATATTAACTAACGTATTAAGTTCATTTATTAATTTTCTTGATTTAGTCAAAGATGGCCAAGAAACAAAATTATTTTAAAAATCAATTACCAGTTAGGGTGTTGAATATCATTTCATTTGGGCATAACCTCTAGTTCAATTGGCAAACTTGGTACATACTGATTTATTTTATTGGGCTATAGGCTAAGTTTGTATATGCGTAGGCAATCTCGGTAGGTAGTGTGATGCTAATTTAGTTGACGTGATAAAGTGGCCAATCTTTTGCTATTCATATGAATTATCGAACTTGATTGGATCCTATTCTAGGTTTTTTTGAGTAACTCTTTCAATTTTAAAAATCCACCCGTCCTTCAAACCTTTTAACCCTCACAAAACTTTCTTCTATAAAGTCCAACACAAATTCATTAGCGTGGCTAAAATATTTAAAAACTTGTCCAGATTTTGCCCCTATACAATCTCTCTAACTCAAAGAATTTTCAAATCCTAAGTTTTCTCCCTTGTTTGGTTGTGATTAAGCGGATAAATGACACTTTTATCCTTTCAAATTATCACTCACTTTTAAAGTCGTCTCTAAAGTTAATTTTTCGTCAACTAAATTCTTAAAGTGATATTTTTAGACGTTTCTGTTCCTTTTACTCTATTTGACCCCAACTTGACTTTTTTGACATAACCCGACCCAGTTTAATCGAACCCTAATTTTACCAATTAATTTTTTTTAAAAAAACTAAAAAGTTTTAAAATTAATTAAAATAATAATTATTTTTAAAATAATTATTTTTAATATTTTAAAATAAATATTAATTTTTATATACTAATTATTTTTAATATTTTAAAATTAAATAATAATTTTAAAATAATTATCATTTTTAATATTTTAAAATAAAATATTATTTTAAAAAAGTTTTTAAAATAATTATTATTTTCAAAAAAAAATATTAGAAAATTTATTTTTTCAAAAAAAAGAGTAAAGTTTCATAAATATAGATTCAAAAAAATTAAAGTTTAAAATTTTTAATTCTTAATTATTTTTATGAAAATTTACACATCTTTTAAAAAATAAAAAAAATTATATTTTTGTTTTATGAAAATAATTTTTTTTTTTTTTTTGAATCTATATTTTATGAAACTTTACTCATTTTTAAAAATAATAAAATTTTCTATTTTTTTCTGAAAATAAAACTTTGCTCACCCTTTTATTTTTCTTGTAGTGAAAAAACTGTATTTTCAAATATTGCTCACCCTTTTATTTTTCTTTTCAAAATGGTTTTCTAAAATTCTTTTGGGCCAAAGAAAAATTCCAAGTTACGTTATGCGTATATATGTATGTAATATATATGTATATATATAATTATATAAGTGCATGTGTGTGCAAATGCATGTGAATCGTGCATGCGTGTGTGCTGGGAATGAAAAAGGAAAAGGGGCCAAGGTTTTTAATGATTGCATGTTATTATTATATGCCCAATTGAAAAGGAAAAAGGTTTGGTCAAGCCTTTGTGTTTTGACCGAATGAAGCTGTGTCATATGCCAACATTTTGAAACTATAACATCTGCTGACATTTTTTTAAATTTGGTTGTCCAATCCGTGTGTTCTAAATTGATCCGAGCCCTTCAATTTTTCTTCATACAATCCGGACCATTGTTTTCAAAATCAAATTTCTAAAATTATCTTTTTGCAATTAACTTCAAAACTCTATTTAAGTCTTTTCTTCATTCTAAAATTACCGATTTACAAAGCAAAATAAAAAATAGATCTACTTGTCTACATTTTCTCTCTGAAGAAATTATCTCTCTATCTTCTATTTCAAAGTTCTAATCTTTCAAAAAAGATAAAATTGGTCAAAGAAGTTGAGATAAGTTATTGAATTGTTATATTTATTATCTCATACTTGCTTATATAAATATACAAATATAAACTGTTATATACATTTATATATATCTATATTTCATCTATCAAATATCATATAAAAAGTCAGTACTTTAATACCGATATAATTCGGAAGTTATTTGTCTGAAATTCTCTTAACGGTCTTTAAAATCCTAAGTAACTTTTTATTGATATAGATAAATTATATAAGTATTGAAAAATATTTATATAATTATCAGATTGTGAAACAAAACAATTTGGTCATACTTAGATACCGATATAATTCGGAAGTTATTTCTCGAAAAAACTCCGAACGATTTTTAAAATCTTAAGTGGCCAAATTTTCACAACGTAGATCAAATATAATATAATATAATATAATACGTGAGTGAAACAAATTTATTTGTTATATCAAGTATTATGTAATTGATTAAATTGTTATACTTGATAAGTGTCATCACAAATATTTTGAACACAAAACTTATTCATTCATAAAATACTTGTTGCATTATATATAAGTTATTTAAATTTACATATTTGAACTCAAAACTAAATCTGTTTAACATAGAAACACATTCTTTATTTAGATAAAGAAAAAGAAAATCTTTTTAAGAGTGCATCAATTTACATATCTGCTTATACAGAAGCATATCACATAAAAATTTTGAACTTTTATTTAAATATATGATCTTAAACTGTGTATCTGCTTATTTGAGAAGTATCTAATATAAAAGTTATTTAAACTTTTATAAAATATGTACTAAACTTTATCTACTTACTTTATAAGCAAAGTCAAATCAATCTTTTGTAAGAGGAAAAAGTAGAGTTAGTTTATTTTATGTATCTGTGAGAAAAACAACATATTCTTTGACCAAGACCAGAGTCTTAGAGAGATCAGCTGTGAGTTGAATCTCTAGTGTACTTGTGAGGTAAGGAAGAAACTGTTGTTTCAAGACCAGATCTTGTAATAGAACTGAACTTAAAGGAAAGGTACAACTAAGCTTGAGGAAGAAGTTGAGAGTTCGTTGTATCTTAAATTGATTTGCTAAAAATTCAAAAAGTTCAAAAATAATTTTTTAAGCAATGATAATCTATTTAACCCCCTTCTAGATTATTATTGGACTTTCAAGAATGTTGAGAATCAGCAGTGAAATATAGTAAATTAATTTTACTGTGCTCAATAAAAACATTATATATATATATATATATATATATATATATATATATATATATATCTTGAAAAATAAAGTAAAGCAAACAAGTAACTAGAATCCAAACAACATTTTTCATTTTTTTTTCCGGTTGCTTCAATAATTGACATAGCTTTAGGGAAGGCAGTGGGATCAGACACTCGACCCTTCATTTTCTGTAGAGCATTCAATTTGTGTCTGTCGACACTCGACATTGCTTTCATTGCGGGTCTGATAAGATAAGAATGCTAAAGAAACTTCATTTTAATCAGATGCATAAAGTATTCATATATGAATTCAGATTTGTTTTCCGGTTTTCTATCTCATCCATTGTTCTGTCTCACATCCAAGTATCAGGTTTATTTCTTTAAAAAGTTAATTGTAAATTAATAGTTAAGTTAAATTTAGAAATAACACATAACATGGAAATGAATAAAAGATAAGACAAAGGACGAGTAGAAGATTTTGACCATCAAACAATCAGAGCCGGCCCTATGTTTTCTAAGGACTAGGACAAATTTTCTCAAGTGTGTTGTTTTATACATATTAAATAAAAAAATTAATAAATTACCAACTAATTAATTTTATTAAAATTATAATAATTTACAAAAGATAAGGAAGAACATTTTGGGGCCTCATTAAAACCTTGGTTGGGGAAAACCCAACGGGACAAAACCCCAAACGAAGGAAAAAGAGTACCCCTGATTGTAAATATTGCATTAAAAAACGAAAACTACATATTTTAGTTTACATGCTTCCTCCTAAATCTCCATAAGCATTTCTCGATTTGATAAATCTTCTTTTCATCCTCCACAATTAATTAAAGCAAAGAATCATCATATGTACCTACAAAATAAAAATAGCAATAAAATTTGAACCACAAAACATCATTTAAAAAAGTTGCCCCCATATTTATTGATTTGTTTTATATTATATTATACTCCCTCCGTCCCAAATTAATTGCTCAGTTTTGACTTTTTTAAGTCAAATTGACTTTTTTTAGAATTAATAATTAAGCATATATAAATATATTTCTAAAATTATAAAAATTGGGATTAGTAATAAATTGTATATACTTTCTTTTGGTTATAATCTCTTCACCTATATTTTAGCAAAAATAATAAAAAGATTAGTTTTAAAAATGATCAATTTGACTTTAAGAAGTCAAAACTGAGCAATTAATTTGGGACGGAGGGAGTAATTAACATGGGACTTCCTTACTCAGTACGTTTCTTCTTGAGATTGAGTATATAAAGACTAATTAGATTGATTGGTTTCCCTTTTCATTAACAAGTACAGACAACAACTTCTTCTTTTGTTTTATTTTTTATTTTTTTTATACACATAAGCTTATAAAAAAATTTGGGCCCCTCCCAACTATGAGCCCCGGGTTGTCCTTGGCCAAGACCTGCTCTGCAAACAATTAAACTTCTTGATGACACGACGAGAAGATTACAAACTTACATGGAGCACATTCAAGAACTGATGTCCCAATGCCAATATCTCCACTACCACAACTGTCACAAGAGGCTTTCCTAATTTTATTTTGAACAAATGTGAAGTGGTGGGGTGCAGATTGTCAATTTTGGTGACAGAATAAAGCCCGGCGACCGTTATTTCGATGGAATAGGTTGATAACTGACGGAATATTTCTTCGAAATTAAGCTTTTTTTCTTGTAGTGTTTTTGACGGAATTCTGTCAAGATTAATTCCTTCGAACATAAGTTAATTTCGATGGAGTATTCGTCAGAAATAGTAACAAGGAGATTATTGTCCACGCTAGCGGGAATTCTTCACACCAATGGTTGTAGATATTTTCGATAAAATTTCGTCAAGCTGTATGTATTTTCGAAAGAATTAATTCCGACAAAATTTTCTGTCGAAAATATATTAATTTCGATGTAATATATTCCGTTGGAACTAAGTTATTTTTCTTGTAGTGCTTGAATTATTATACTACTAGTATATAGGTATTGATAACAAGACAAATGATGATCTTATCCTGAGTCAACTAACAAATTAACTGAGTTATTTTGATTGGTCATGAATCAGTCCCGAGATCCTTATTCAAACCTCCCCATTATGTTGATTTCTGCTTTGATATTGAAGAGTTGCATAACACCTCTATTGATATAATGTATGTCATACTAATAATCATACTAAACAATTCATATCATGCAGTTGTATTATTCCCAAGGGTCTACATGCATGTATGTAGAAATGTATAAGATGATTTAATCTACATGTAATTATTCAATTTCCATGGTCAATTTATTGTTACCATTCATAGTATACTATGGGAACTAATACTTCCACGGTATTTTTAGATATTTTTACATGTGTGCCCATTTTCAGCTAAATATTAATATTGGTTTGGTTAAAAGGTGGACTCCACGTATAGAAATATCAAAAAATATCGTGGAACTATCAATTCACTGTACTATTTATACTCAAATTATAATACTAAATGATACACACTACAATTTTAAATTATATTTATCGACACTATACAATTTTTAATTTAAATCGTATTTATTGACATTAGCCCGTATGAGAGAATTCAAAATGACGGTCCATGACAACCTACAGATCAAACAAGCAAACAGCAAATGAGCCACAACGGAAAAAAAAAGAAAAGAAAGAAAAGCAACTAGAATCCAACATGTTTCATTGCTTTTTTCAGTTGCTCCATTAATTGAAATTATTTTGAAATTTTATGTAGAGCATTCAATTTAGAATAATGCTAGAGACACAAATTATTTTACAAACATTTTACAGACTGCTGATGTGGCATACTCCACCTCAACATATTGTGTGGGGCCGAAAACTATATTGAAATAATTAGTTGATCAATATGCTGAGGTGGAGAATACCACATCAGCAGTTTGTAAAATAGTTTGTGTCTGTAGCACTACTCTTCAATTTATCTTTGGGTCATTCATTTTTAGCGCAATCATTTGCTATAGCGCTTTCATTCTGGGACGGATAAGATAAGATGGCTAAAGAAATTTCATTTTGATCATATGCCTATATAGGGTATTAGAATATGAATTCAGATCTACTGTCCCTCTCCTCAATTGTCCTGTCTCATGTATAGGTACTAGATTTATCTATTTAATTATGTAAACCAATAATTACATTACAATTAGAAACAATATATAACATGGGATGGACAGAAAATTTGTACTCATAATATATGTTGTTTTTTAGTGAATAACTAACTATAAATTTAAAAGAACAACAGTCCACAGATCAAACAATCATGAAAATTACAACTACAAGAATCCAATGGTTCACCCATCACTACTGTTACAAATCTCGACCACAGGACGACAGAAAGAGCAGATAACAAATTTACAGGGCGCACATTCAAGAACTGCTGTCCCAATACCAATATTACTAGTACCACAACTGCCACACGAGGCTTTCTTCATTTTATTTTGAACAAATGTGAGGTGGTGGGGGTGCATATTGTCAATTTTAAGGGTAGCCCCAAACTTGATATTTGTGTAAACATCATCACGAAGGAGACATCCAATATGAAATGACATATCACAATCACGGCAATGATAGAACCAATAATTCGGATTTATATATATTGAGCACACTTCACAGTCGAATTCATGTGGATGATATTTGACAGGCGGAAACATCAAGTGGAGTGGATGTGGGTCCCATCTATGCCTGACCGTACGTGGCATAATAGCACGACTTTTACTTAGGTAAAAATTGCAAGTTTCACATCCAAATCCAAAACCTGAATATTGATACACACTTGCACTGCATTTCGAGATTTTAAGTTGCTTAAGGGGGTGTGTGTGGGCTTCATGTTTGATTTTATTGGGCAGTGAAGCACACACGATATCCATGTAGAATTCGCAGAGCTCACAATAATAGACTATGCCGTTGCAATACTTTTGGCAAAAATTACATTGAAAGATTTGATGAGTAAGATATTGACCTGCGACGAGCTTGTGTTCTAGGTGAGATAGATGTTGCAACTCTTCTGGTAGCTCGGCACAATATTTGTGCAGAAAGTATTTACATTGCAAACAACCATAGAATGGATCGGTGGTGAGAGGTTGCACACACCCGTCACATAGCATTACCTCATTTTCATTCATTTTAAATTCATGAAAAAGGATTAGTGGGTGATCTTTATGTGCCCAATGATTGATATGATCATTTATTGTTGTAGAGGTGTCATCTGTTGTTGTAGAGGTATCATCTGCTGTTGTAGATGATGTATCATCTGCTGTTGTAGATGTATCATCTATTTTTGTAGAGGTGTCATCTGTTGTTGTAAAGGCATCATGTGGTGTTGTAGAGGTGTCATCTGTTGTTGTAGAGGTATCATCTGTTGTTGTAAAGGTATCATCTATAAGACTAATATCCTTGACAAATTGGCATATTAATGAAGCAAGTGAGGCTTCATCAGGTGTTGGGAAGTGTATCAAATTCTCATCATCAACTTCATAAATATTCTCATTCTCACTACATTTGAAACCAAGAAAAAAAGAAAGTTTAATTAAGAATCTTTAGCAAGTAGAAAGAAGCCAAGTTAGAATGAACAAAAATCACAGAAAATAAAAATATGATGGGAAGATAATGAACCTCAACGTTGAAGTAGCACATTTGATGTGGGCAAAAAATCTACAATCTGCACAATAATAAATCCAATAGCTCGGAAAAAGTATTATGTTGCATATACTACAATTTTGATCGAAAGTACGATATTGTTCGGGGAGAGAATAGGCTAGGAAAAGAGGGTGATCTTCGTGAAATTGACATTTGTGGGTGGTTGTTGAGGAGGCACAACTCTTGTGTAACCAGAATAGACAGGTGGTACAAAAGTAGGATAAATCTTCAGCTTTAATGCCGCAAGCATCACAGCTGAACAAGGCTTCCCTAGGCATTAAAGTTAACGGGTGATTGTGGGATACATGATGAAAGCTGCGATCCTGCAAAGCACATGTCAAACAAAGGTCAAACTGACAGCTTACACACTGATAGGTGAACCACTTCCAACCATTGACGGAGCAGACATTACAAATGCACCACCGGCTCCGATACTGTGGACGTGAATGCAGGGAAAGAGAGTGATCTTGGTGCATAGGATATTCAAGTTCTTGGGGCAATT
Organism: Panax notoginseng; assembly: GCA_016801055.1. NCBI lineage: Eukaryota > Viridiplantae > Streptophyta > Magnoliopsida > Apiales > Araliaceae > Panax > Panax notoginseng. The sequence goes on from CM029019.1 coordinate 182,797,589, forward strand.
CCGCACATGTTTTGTGTAGAAAGAAATTGTCACAATCACCTTCGGTTCTATTATCACTAGTATTACTTCTAGTGCTGCAACTATATGCTGATTCACCTATGAGTATTGATTTATTGCACCCACAACAAATAACATCCTCCTGAGCATGATCCTCAACGTTGAGGATCAACGGATGCTCATGGCTAAAGTGTTTAAGTTGCTCCATCTCAATATGCGAAAGGGAGAGAGAGAGAGAGATGAACATTAGGATGTTGGAATGGAATAGCAAAGTTCTTAAAATATATTGCAAAAATTTAATATAAAATTGTTTCCTTCTTGATCATGGAAGTAGTATGCATATAAGCCAATCATATATGATGATAAAGTATATATTTTGTAAACAATCTTATTTATTTATTAATAAAAGTATTTATTTACTAAAGGCATTTAATTATCTTCATGGTGTTGTTTTAATAATATGTGATAAACTCATAGTTTTAAGCAATATTTTTAAAATCATGATAACATCATGCTAATGAGATCGAAATTCTTAGATAACTTAAAAATCAAAATGTTCTCAATCAATGGATTATTAAAAGAGGATTAGTGAATTCGGATAGATTGGTATATACGTTGCTTGCTCATTGGATGAGGATGATTGATCTCATGATCATTTGTGTGGAGACACTAAAGCAAGTATGTAGGTGCTTATTAGAAAATAAGTTTACTGAACGTGGCTCGCTAAGAAATACCTAATGGAGTTTTACTTGCTTGTCAATAAGAATTCCTATAATGATAGTAGTACAAATGATTCTTAGACTTGAGATTATCATAGTATATATCTTGTGTATAATGAATTATACTTTGACTTAATCCTTAAGACTCTTAGAGTATATCAAATGATATGCTTGGGTGTAATAAGTTATATATGGAGATAATGAATAATCAATAAAGAATCTACCACTTCTAGTAAAAGAAGAGAAATGTCATATGTGATTCGATAAATAACAACCCAGAAATCCTTGGTCAAGGTTGAATGAAATTAGAAAGGTGTTTCTAATTTGCATTCATTCGGAGTTGTGCATTTGAGAATCAAAATGCATATAATTAAATTGTACGAAAATTATTTACTCAAATGGTCTTTTATGATTATTGTTGAAATGTATATTATCTGGAAAGTTGTTAATAGCTAAGGAGGTTTATCCTTATTGTAGAATAAATATTATTTAAATAAATTAATAGTTTAATTTATTTATTTAAATGAGATTAAAATTGTTTTAATTGATTTATTCACAACCGGTTTAATATGGAGAACCTAAAGGGTCACACCATAAAAGGAAGAATAATTATTTAAGAAGTTAATGTCATAATCGTAATAATATATAAAGTGTATTTAATTTAATCTATGGTAATAGAGTAAATTAAATAGATTAATATTTATTATTTAATATTTTAGAAATATTAAATATAAATTAATAAGAGGAGCCTTATTAATATTATTACAATTATTATTATTTTAATTTCTAAATAAGTTTGGGAATTAATTTCTCATTTATTCTTAATAAGATTAGGAGGTAAATTAATTAAAAGAGTTTAATTAATTATCCTTAATAAGATTAGAGAGCTTTATTAATTAAAGAAATTTAATTATTTAAATAAAACTCTATTTCTAATTAGATTAGAAAGGTTAACTAATATCTATATACGAGAAGTCTTATGCCAGATATCAGTAGACGTAATTTCAATTGTTGGAGAGCACTCTTTTTTTTATAAAGATAGAAAAACTATGGTTTAGCCAACCAGCTTCCTTCTTGAATAATCATTTTTCCTTAGTAATCACCTCTAGAGGTCAAACACTTGGGTGGTTAACATTGATAAAAGGAAGGAATCAATTATATCCCGGAGATTCAAGGAGATCGCAGAAAATTAGGAATTGAACTCGTACATATAGTCCTGTGGGAGCTCGAATCTACAAGGGTATAATTCCATAACTTCTTATTCTTCATTTTAATTAATAACATGCATGCATAAAGGATGATCAGGGACGTAATTGATTTGTGAAATTTTTTTAAAATTTAATTTTACTATGGTTTCGTTGTTTTATGTAATTTGATTGCGTTTTTGTTTTTCACAAAACCTAAGCGATCACTCAGATCAAAAAAATAGATAAACAAATAGAAAACTAGATCACAAAAGTCCACTTTGATTGGACATTAAAACCACTTGTAATACAATATAAGTGTGAAAATGTGTGAAATAGATTTCATTAATTAATTAACTTTTATGTGTGTGATTAAGAAACCTTACCAATTCCAATTACAAAACTTGATGAATATAAAACTTGTTTTGATTTAGCATCACTATATTTTATTGTTGGAGTCAACTCTATGTTTACACCAACTAATTACTTTTATTATAGATTCGTTCCAAGTCTAATTACTTATCCAAACAAGCAGGGGGCGGATCCACTGTTGGGGCGGGGGGCACATGCCTCCACTAAATTTTCAAAAAGTCATGAATTCATAATAAAAAAATAAAATTAAAAATAAATGTCAGGAATTTCAAGTTTTAAACTTAAAAATCATGAAGGACCAATCTCAGTTTCCCACTACCACTAGTAGCTCAACTTCTCATCTGTTCATCAACAGAGAGCAACAAGTCCTATAAATATAACTACCATTTTATTTTTCTTATTGTATTCACGCCACCATTTTCATAAAAAAAGAAAAATAAAATTTGATGTATCTCAATTCTATGCTACTATTTTATTTAAATAATAATTAAACAATTTTTTGAATTTTCTACTGTCATAATAGATTACTATTTTTTTTATAGATTGGCTCATAACAGATCAATATGAAGTCGGGCCATATATTTATTTATTTGTTAAAATTATATAATTATTGTCATTTAAGGTAAAAGTAAAATGAATAGTAAAAATTCACATAACCTTAATGTTCTATATATCATGCAAAATCTATTATTGTCAAAATGTCACAACTAAAATACTTGTTACCATTACATGGATAATGTGAGGGAGTGAGTCTGGTATGATATAAGTAATTCTATTTCAATGGTTTTTCATTATAAAATATTGGAATTTAAGAAAATATTGTTTACCGGAAGTACTGTACGAGGAAAATACAAAAACAAGAATGATTCCAAATTTTCATTATCTATGTAATAACCCATGTGAATATTCACATGGCATAACCCATGTGAATATTGTAATATTGTGAAAGGATGGCATAACCCATGTGAATGCTGCTAGGCGTTTATTTCACATGGAAATTTTAGTCAACTATAGAGCATGTGAAAGGATGACATAACCCATGTGAACCTTATAAATTATAAGGCTTCAATTATGTAGAAAACATATCATGAATGATTTAAAAATGCATGATGTTTCCTTTAATTTCTTATGTTCGAATATTATTTCAAAACATATTAGTTAATTGAAGTCTTTTCTCCCTTGATTGGATTATTTTTTTTGGATAGTGATATATTCATAGCTTAATTGATGGCTGTGCACATTTTAATATGCCAAATAAATTATATGATCCTTATTTTAAAAAAAAAAAGTAAAAATTGATGTTCTATTGTTGTTTTTATTGTTAAGAATCACATATTTGTTGTTATTTTAGAAATTTAACATGATAATATCTCAAACACAATCAGTGAGCGAGCTAGCAAGCGATCGGCTGTCCAGCTTGTCGGTGAACTGGCGGGGGTTGCAAGGGGGCAGTGCTTAGCCAGTGCTCTCTGGAAGTCAAGTGCAAAGTGGAATTGGGTTTGGGGATTTATTAGTAGTCCGGTCTTGAGTTTTATTAATGTATTGGGTCTCATGACTAATGAGCTCATGTTATACAAGTTAGGATTTTTTAGTTATTATAAAAATATTATTTTGTGTGTAGATCGTTGTAAAATGTGTGATGCATCTAATGAATACAATATACATCAGACAAACAAAATTAGTCAATTGATATACGTGTGATTGCAATATTATTCGTTCTTAAATTTTAACAACCCATAATATGTTTTCTACATAATTCTACGGATTCAATTATGTAGAAAACATATCATGGATAATATCCTTTAATTTGGAAACTCTACCGATATTATAAAGGAAACATCATGCTTCTAACGCCCGTTCAGTGCAAACATATCATGGATCTTCTGGTTTTACGTTCTACCACTGAGGTAATCGAGGACAAAATATGAGGTTTTCTTTGCTCTCTTATTTAGAAATTATTATTTTCAGAAAAGAAGTTGATATATTTATAAGATCCCATTCATATAAATATAATCAAAATGGAAGGTAGTATTTGATTGATAGAATCACTACACAAATGGAATAATTTTTTTTAATACAAATATCAATTCTTCTCATTTATCACTTATCCCAACAAGATAATTCAATTACTCTACCTCTTATTTATTGTGTTCTCGTACATCTATCTTTCACCATAAATAGAGATTAATAAAGTACTAAAGAAACTGGTAACCATTGGGTCATAACTTCGATTCTTTTTTTAGGGTGTGTTTGTTTTAGGAATTAGAGGATTATTAGTCACACATAAAAAATAATACTATTGTTTTATTTTGATATTTTTAGATGGAACTGTTAGTCACATTTGAAAATGAGTACAGTTACACTTAAAAAAAACTTTTATAAAAACTAGCTTACAAAATAATGTGTCATGATGCTCTAATAGCTGCAATCAATCAAACCCATATACATTATTTTGTACAATAAAACCTCTATTTAAGAATAGACTTGGGATCAAACTATTTGTATTCTAATTGAGAGATTATTACTAAATAGAGGTATTGGTACAAAATATTTTTTCAACATCCAAAAATGTCCACTTTAACAAAAATATCAATAAGAACTCCTTATTTAGATTTTCAAACTAGGAAAATATAGTTTTTTTTATAGAAAATATAGTCTTTTATAGGAAAATGTGTTCTTTTATAAGAAATAGTCTTTTATAGGAAAATGTGGTCTTTTATAGAAAATATAATTTTTTATAAAAAAATGTAGTTCTTTATTGGAAATGTAGTCTTTTATAAAAAATGTAATTATTTAAAATTAATATTGTCTCTCTCTCATATATATATATATATATATATATATATATATATATATATATATATGAAATTATTACTATATAGAGGTATAGTTTCTTAATATGGGACTTAAAAAGTATATAACATATTACAATTTAGAAGTTATTCCTATTTATAACTGACCCAAATTGGGACCAAATTTTTTTATAATATTGTAGATGTTATTCTTATATAGAGTATTCCTAAATAGGGGTTTTACTATATCTCTTTTTTGTAATAGTTTTTTAGTCACCAATATTATTGTTTAAAAATAGTCCTAAATATGAATAGGAGGGAGGGGAGGGGAGGGGAGGGGAGGGGGTGGGTTTGATAATCTTGAGATTGGGATTAATAAGTTTCCTTGAACTAAATTGTCCCTATTGTTCTTAAATATTTCATAATATTTGTATTAAAATTTACATAAATAACTCATTCATTCCTTAATTAACATTTTAATTAATCTGCTCCATTTTTAAGATTTCATTATCTCTGTTTCTCTCGTAACTAGATAAATAAATCAAACATTGTGTAAACTTCAACGGATAAACGTCCTTGGGGTTTCTCTTTAAAGATCAAGACAAAATAATAATCTATTCGAAATAATTTTTTACCATTATCTAGTATAAAATTATTTTTATTGTGCAAATTAATAATTCTTTAGGTATTTGTAATAAAGGATTATGAAGAAGAGTGTAATTAGGAAGAGTTTTTCTTTTTGACGCTAATAAATATAATATGTGAAAAAAATTGAAACTGAGAAAAGAAATTCCAGTAAGAGAGATGTTAGGATATTTCACATGAATCCAACATTGAATAAATGCAAGAGTGTAGATGGATTAATAAGTATGGTAGAGTCTCAACCTAATAGGTTAACATTTTAGGTAAGGAGGTGGTCCAACATGCTTATTGGGGCCGTCTACACAGGTGTGCGCTGCTAGGTGATGAATTGATATGGGATGGATCGTACAATTCCGCTACAAAATGGTATCAGAGCCCATGGTTCGATGGGCCTAAATAACAACTCCAAGGTGCGAGGGGAGTGTGAAGGTAAAAAATTTGCAGGCCTCGTGGGAGAGTCCAAGTATCAACTTCAAGGTGCGAGGGGAGTGCGCGAAGGTACAATTCGCAGGCCTCGTGGGTAGAGTAAATAGAGTTGAATCAGGTGGAGCATAGGATGATTTGAGTCAGGTGGAGCGGGCTTAGGAAGGCTCTAGGGAAGTTGCTAAGACACGTTTGCCCCGGACGTGGTAGAGTAATATTAGAGTCAAGCAAAGCTCTTGAAGGACTCAAATGTGAAGTATTTGAATCGGGTGGAGCAGGGCTCGGATGACTCTAGAAAAACTGTGGTGGAGTAGTATTAGAGTCGAGCAGAGAGCTCTTGTAGGATTCAAAGAGGGTGTGCTTAATGATGAGAATACTCTAGTATGATACTTGTAATGGGTATTCAAGTGAAAGGTGGAGATTATTGAGATATTTTGTTGGTATTTATTATTTTAATAATGACAAATATTATAGATTTATGATTAATTATTTTGTTCCAGCTGGCCCAAAATTTAGTTTACATATTCTACAGATTATGTCAGTTGAACTAAAAGTTATTTAAGGATATACTATTGTTTGGTTGGGGTCCACAACAGTTAGTGGTACTTTGTATTCTATTTTAATAAGGAGTCTTGTAGAAGCTTTTTACTGGGTCTTAGCTTATCTTATCTCTTTGTTTCTCTGGTTCAAAACAGTCGACTGGTATAGAAGATTATCTCCTTTATTTAAGCTACAAATAGTTGGCCCAGAGTTCTTCTTATTTAAATTTGCTGAAATCGTGGATTCACTTTAACGGGACTGAGATTTCTTAGATAACATATTTTTATAGTCGTTGCTTGTCTCGTTATATATACTCCTTCTCTTCGGTTGAACAAGACACATCTCTGAAATCTGCAATCAAGTTGATATACTACATCAGAGCACTTCGATTGATTTATTCCAGCCATTTATTGTAATCAATTATATTCTTTTGAGCTGAAAATTTATTTTACTCATTCATTGTAAATCAAAGTACTCAAGCATAGTTTTGGCTTGAGGTTTCCTGTTAGTCTGTTCAAAGAAGGCTTCAAGGATCTCAGAGGTGAGAAGAGGTGCAGAGGTGCAAAACGGGGGCATAGGTGTCCAACATCAGATTTGAGGCTTCTTTGTAACAGGGAGTAATTTTTGTATTAAGGTTTAAATAGTAATAAAAAGAGTCTCCAATCCTAGTTGGAATTGGACGTGGATTACGCCACTAGGTAGAGGATAGGGGCTGAACCACGTAAAAAATCTTGGTGTGATTTTTACTTCTGTTTATCTCTTTAACTGCCATTCACGTTCTGCACATTTTTGTTCATCACGCTAATCCTGACACTAAAGCAGACAGGTCTAGTTGTCTGATAATAAGAAACGAAGAACATAAGCTAAAGCAGACACTAAAGCAGACAGGTGTAACTATCTGAATTAAACCTGTAGCGGAAAATTTCAAAAAGTTTTCACCGTTTATCACTTTTAGCTTAAACACCTTGAAGGAATTGTTCTCCGTGTCTATTCCATTCCTTTTGGTTGCAATATATACAATATACATGTTTGCCATATTAGGCTTTTAGTCAGGCTATAATTTAGGCTACTTGTTAGGTACTGTTACAAATTTAGGCTATTTATTAGGTACTGTTACAAGGATATCTATGAGAATATTATATATATGACTAGATTATTTACATAATCTATCACACCCCCGCAGTCGAAGCGGGAGGTTCTCGTACGCTGAGATTATCCCGAAAATCATCAAAGAGTATGCGCGGAAGTTCTTTAGTGAAAATATCAACAATTTGGTATCGAGATGGAACATGGAGTACACGAACTTGACCACGGGCAACTTTTTCGCGTACGAAATGGATATCCATTTCAATATGTTTAGTGCGTTGATGTTGAATGGAATTTCCTGAGAGATATATTGCACTAACATTGTCACAGTATACCAATGTAGCCGTGTGGAGTGGGCAGTGAAGCTCCAAGAGAAGGTTCCAGAGCCAACATGATTCAGAGACAACATTTGCCACCCCTCTGTACTCGGCTTCAACGCTAGATCGTGACAGAGTGGGTTGTCGCTTAGAGGACCAAGAGAGCAAGTTGTCTCCAAGAAATACACAGTAACCCGAGGTGGAGCGTCTAGTATCTGGGCATCCACCCCAATCAGCATCGGTATAGGATATCAGACCAGAAACGGAAGACTTGTAGAGATGTAATCCAAAATCAAGAGTACCTTGAATGTATCGCAGAATTCTTTTTAGAGCATTCATATGTTCATCCTTCGGATCATGCATATGCAAGCAAACTTGTTGCACGGCATAGGATATATCTGGTCTCGTGAATGTAAGATATTGTAATGCGCTAGCCAAACTACGATAATGTGTGGGATCCTCATAGGCAGATCCCGAGGAGGCACTCAACTTAGATTTTGTATCTACCGGTGTGGGAGCGGGTTTGCAAGAAGTCATGCCGGCTCTGTCAATGATTTCTTCTGTATATTTTCGTTGGCAAAGAAATAACCCTCCTGCATGTTGAGTTACTGCAATACCCAGAAAATAGCTTAACGGGCCCAGATCCTTCATAGCAAATTCAGATCCAAGGAGTGACATAATAGATCGGCGAAGAGTATCAGATGATGCTGTGAGGATGATGTCATTAACATAAAGTAAAATGTATGCCATGTCATTTCCTTTGCGATAAATAAATAAAGAGTGATCTGATTTGCTATGCTAGAAACCAATGGTGGAAACAAAATCAGTAAACCGTTGATACCAAGCATGAGGAGCCTGTTTGAGGCCATACAAGGACTTTTTCAACAAGCACACATAATCAGGATGAACTGGATCTCGAAATCCCATAGGCTGGTGCATGTAAACAGTTTTATGAAATTGTCCATGCAAGAAAGCGTTTTTAACATCCAACTGATGTATGGGCCATGATTTTGATAGAGCTATGCTGAGAACAGCCCGAATAGTAGCAAGCTTCACCACCGGGCTAAATGTTTCATCACAATCCACACCCACTTTTTGAGACTTGCCATCACCAACAAGACGGGCTTTGTGCCTCTCAAAAGAACCATCAGATTTCTTTTTATGTATAAAAATCCACATAGAGCAAATAATATTCACATCAAAAGGACGGGGCACCAACTCTCACGTCTTATTTTTAATAAGAGCATTAAATTCATCAAGCATGACCGTATTCCAATTCGGGTCAGACAAGGTAGCTTTCGGGTTACGAGGAAGAGGGGATGGTGTAACCGTGGTTGTCAAATTACGTTTGGGCTTAAATATCCCATGCATGCTGCGGGTAGCCACGGACCGTGAGGTAGGTGGGCCAGAATTGGTCTGATGTGATCTAGATGGGTTTTGGGTCATAGTACGGTGAGGCAGCTCTAGCTGTGGTGAATTAGGGCTAGAAGAGGGGGGGCTGCACATTTGTAGACGGAACAGGGCGTGGAGGTTCCACGTGTGGACTTGGCCTGTGTAGTGTTTGAGGTGAGATTTGTGAGCTTTGGAGATGAGCCAGTGGGGATGTATGAGGCTCAGTTTGTTGCTGGGGAGGAATGTGACTTTGATTTAGTAAATGATGATGCAACAAAGGGTGCAAAGAATCATCTAAAAAATCATAAGTAGTAGAAGATGGGGAATGCAGCTTGGCAAATGGAAATTGGGACTCATCAAATGTGACATGTCTAGATATAATAATTTTGCGACTAGACAAAACATAACATTTATATCCTCTATGATTAGGCGGGTAACCCAAAAAGACACACGGTGTGGAACGGGATTGTAGTTTATTGATTGTGGTAGAGGGAAGAAGAGGATAACAAAGACAACCAAAAACCCGTAAGTAGGAATAAGTTGGATCCCGGTGATAGAAAAGTTGAGTTGGAGAGTAGTGTTTGAACTTTTTACTAGGGAGAATGTTCAAGAGGTATGTTGCCATTTGTAAAGCGTGATGCCAAAAAGAAGGGAGCATAGATGAGTGAGCAAGGAGAGTTTGAATCAAGTTGTTTATGGTTCGTATTTTTCGTTCGACTTTTCCATTTTGAGGGGAAGTGTGAGGGCATGAGAAACGAAATATCATACCATTTTTGTGGCAGTAATTTAAATGGTGCATTATCATATTCCTTCCCATTGTCACATTGGAAGCATTTAATATTCTTCTCAAATTGTGTTTGGATGAACGCACTAAATGATACAAAAATGGAATAAACTTGTGATTTTTTGCCAATAGGAAATGTCCATAAAAAGTTAGTGTAATCATCCAAGAGAAGAATATAATACTTATGACCTGCCGAGCTTAAGATAGGAGATGTCCATAAATCACTATGCACGATATCAAATGACATTGTAGTGCAAGAAGAAGATGGATTAAATGGCAATTGAACATGTTTCCCAAAAACACAAGATTCACAAACAGATGAGCATGAAAAATGTTTACAATCAATAAACTTATTATTGCAAAGAGAGCGTTAAACAGGTGCTCCCGGGTGTCCCAATCTATTATGCCATAAGACAGGAGAAATAGCTGCAAAAGCTGATGGAGAGGTGCCTAGATGATTGATGGTGGTGGTAATAGGATAAAGATCCCCGGTGCTATCACATCTCATTATAGGCATCCCCGTCTGAATGTCCTTCACAGAAAACCCAAATGGATCAAATTCGATGGAAACATTATTGTCAGATGTAAAACGACGCACATATATCAAGTTTTTAATAAGTTTGGGTGCATATAGGACATTATGTAACTGTAAAGGTGGATGGGGAGGGGGAAGGTGCGTTTGACCAAAACCACGAATTGGAATTTCTTGTCCACTGCCAACAATAATATTTTTATTAATGCTCCTATTAAAATAAGAGGAGAGAGTACCTTGAGATGCCGTCATGTGTGATGTTGCCCCAGTATCCATGTACCAGTTTTCATCAGGAGCATTAAGAGTCATAGTATGCATTGCTTGCTCGATGTCGGTAGGAGCATAACTTAAAGGAGGGGACACATGAGCTGTATGAGCTTGTTGTGGTCGATTTCCCAATATACCGGGCTGACGAGTCGTAGGTGGCCTGGTCCACGCCGATGTGGGGTATGGACAAGGTGGGGCTACCCATGGCTGCTGGACCCACCCCCACGGTGGTGGCTGTCCCCACTGTTACTGCCAGGGATGTGGTTGTTTCCGCCATTGGTCTGGTTATAGCCACCACGACCGCGACCTTTTCCACTGTTATTTTTCCCTTTGTTATTGGTGCGGTTCTGACCTCGTTTGTGATTATTTCTGCCATTACCCGAACCAGAATTGGAACCTTTACTATCATCAACGATATTCCCGGTGGTGAGTAGGGCGGTGCCCGCGGCGGTGGCAGCGGCAGCAGCGGCAGCAGCTTGCTTTGATTTATGGGTTTCTTCAAGAATCAACCTTGAACGAGCCTCATAAAATGGAGGCAGAGGATCACTCTGTTGGATGTACGAAGCAACACCATCATAGTTATCATTTAATCCCGTAATTAATTGAATAACTAACCTATGATTCGACACGGGCGCTCCGACGTTGGCTAGTTGATCGGCCAACATTTTAAGTTCTTGACAATAGGTAGAGACGTTAGGAAAATCGTCCATATGGACGGTGCTGAATTGTTTCTCCAGGTAGACGGCCCTTGAAATCTTGTTGTCTTGAAAAATATTTTGGAGTCTCTCCCATGCTTGTTGAGCAGTTGAATCTGGTTGTAAGATGGTGTGCAATAAGTCATTTGAGATAGTGCCATAAATCCATTGAAGGACTATAGCATCCAAGCGCGACCATAGCTTTTCATCACGTTCAACAACCTGTTCGTTTTCTTTATCGGTTGTTCTTGGTTGAGGAAGAATTATGTGGTCAATAACTTGGTATGCTCGGCAATGGATCTTGAATAGCTCCGCCCATGAGGAGTATTGGGCTTTTTCCATCTCAAGAGTCACAGGGATAAAATTTTAACATTATTAACGACTAGAGCAGGATGAAATTTCTGGTCAGCCATTTGTTGTGAAGTGAGAGAAAAAGGATAGGAGGAATAGGAATGGGAGAATAGAAGAAGAAGGAATGGCGGAGCAACTAGAGCTTTGATACCATGAAGGAATTGTTATCCATGTCTATTCCATTCCTTTTGGTTGCAATATATACAATATACATGTTTGCCATATTAGGCTTTTAGTCAGGCTACAATTTAGGCTACTTGTTAGGTACTGTTACAAATTTAGGCTATTTATTAGGTACTGTTACAAGGATATCTATGAGAATATTATATTCTAAAATTAACATATATGACTAGATTATTTACATAATCTATCACACCTATTCACCCCCCTCTAGGTGTGCATATTTACTGAATTACATTTGGTATCAGAGCAAGGCTCTACTAATATTGATCGTTGCAGGTCGTAGGGGAAGATCCTATGGCACACCTAAACTTTCAAGAAGGTCCGTCCATAAGTAGGCCACCGTTGTTGCTTGGAAGTGAAAACTTTAACTTTTGGAAGTTCAGAATGAAGATCTATCTGAACCGTGACCCATGGGAATGGTGGGTAGTCAAAAATGGACCAGTCATTCCGCGACATAATGATGGCAAGCCAAAGAATCTCATGGAAATGGACTCAAATGAATCATATATGGTATCTTGTGATTCCAAGGCCATGAATACACTTTTAAGTGGCATGGTTCAGTCAGAGATAGATAAGGTCTCTTCTTGTACTACGGATAAGAAAATTTGGGACACAGTAATCATGAGTCACGAAGGTACTACTAAAGTGAAGGAGGTCAAGCTGAGCATGCTAATGCTCGAGTACGAACTATTCAAATTGGAGAAAAATAAATCAATTAGAGATGCCCAAGCAAGATTCCTCACTCTAATGAATTCTCTAAGCATGCTCGGATGAAAGATTGATCAAAAGGAAATCAACCGAAAGCTTCTTAGAGTCATGCCAAAGCGATTCGCACCAAAGGTCACTACACTTCAAGATTCTGTCACAATCAGCACAATGGAAACTCTTACCTTATTTGGAGAACTTGAAGAGTTTGAAAACAACTAAAATTGTATGCTGAAGAAGATGAGGCACCTAAGAAGAAGACCTTGGCACTACAAGCTGAAAGCTACATAGAAGGCAATGAAGAAGATTTTGATGAAGAAATAGCTTTAATGACCAGAAAATTGAGGGAGCTGATCCGAAAGAAGAATAGATCAAAAGTACCAACAAAAGCTTTCAACAATAAGAAAGATTTCAAGCAAAAGCCATAAGAAGAAACCTGTTTCGAATGTGGAAGGCCTGGACACTTCAAAAGAGATTGCTTCCAACTAAAAAGAAAGAACAAAGCAAATGGTTCAAAAGGGAAGGCTCTAATGACATGGAGTGATGATGAACCTGATCATGAAGATCAAGAAGAAGAAACTGCTCAACTGTGCTTCACTGGAATACACAATGAGGAAACATCTGAGGTAAGTCCTGAACTTGGAGAAATTACTATTTCTGACTATCTTGTTTTAAAAAATGAAAACCTTCGTATGAAAGAGAAAAATGCTCACTTGAAAAGTTAGATAAATGACTTAATGAAGGAAGTAGAAACTTTAATTGAGGAAAAACAAGAAACAGTTAAAGATTGCACATCATGTGAAGTATCTCAGTTGAATGCTAAAATTGGATATTTAGATAATTATAATAAAATTTTATATAATCGTGCAAACAAATTAAATGAAGAAAATAATAGCCTTAAAAAGGAAAATGATGATTTAAAAGAAAGTTTGAAAATGAGAGATACTTGTATAGATGCTTTTAATTATGGAAAAATAATAAACATGCAAAATAACGAGGAAGAAATAATATCTTTGAAAAAGGATCTTGCAAAATTTGTTCAAGGAGAAGAGAATTTAAATATAATGTTAGGTGCTCAAAGGTCAAGCTTAGATAAACAAGGAATTGGATATAATCCTGTTAAAAACATAAAAAGCACTACTAATAAAATTATAGTAATAAATAATAAACCAAGGAACAAGCCTATTTATTGCTCACCTTATGTTACTTGCAGAAAATGTGGTTTAAAAAGACATTTTGATACTAATTGTAATAAAATAAAAATAAAACAAGTTTGGGTAAAGAAAGGAGATTTAATTGCTATTAACAATATTGGACCCAAACAGATTTGGGTAGCAAAACGATGAGTTACTTCTTTATTTTGTAGGTATGCTTAAAAGCTAAAGTATCATCACATAAATGGGTACTTGACAGTGGATGTTCTAGACACATGACGGGTGATAGAACTAAATTTACCTCACTTGTTACAAAGAAAGGAGGCACAGTTACTTTTGAAGATGACACCACATGCCAAATCATCGGTAAAGGTAAAATTGGTAACGGTAAGGTATACATTGATAATGTCCATCATGTTGAAGGGTTAAAATATAATTTAATTAGTGTAAGTCAACTAATGGATAGTGGTCATAAAATAATTTTTGAAAAAGATAAATGTGCTATTATTCATTCCTCTCATAATGTTCCTTTAGTAGCTAACAGGGAAGGTAATATATACACTATAAATTTTGAAAATCAAAATGAGGATATTTGTTTAGCTGGTGTTCAAGATTAAACTATTCTATGGCATAGAAGGTTAGGGCATGTGCATATGGAATTGATTGATAAGTTAGTTATAAAGAACCTTGTTAAAGGTTTACCAAAGCTAAAATATGAGAAGACATGTATTTGTAATGCATGTCAGTTAGGTAAACAAGCAAGAAATTCTTTTACAAGCAAAATCAGGTATCAACTTCTCTACCTCTTCAATTAATGCATCTCAATTTATTTAGACCCGAGAGATATGCTAGCCTAGGAAATAATTATTACGCTTTTGTTATTGTTGATGATTTTTCAAGATTTACATGGGTTTTATTTTTGAAAACTAAAGATCAAGCTTTTGCAGAATTTGAAAAGCTTATAAAGAATGTTGAAACAAAACACAACCTCAAGCTAATTCGTATAAGGAGTGACAACGGTGAAGAATTTGGAAAAGACTTTATACCATATTGCAGTGAGAAAGGTGTTACACACGAGTTTTCTGCACCAAGAACACCTCAACAAAATGGTGTGGTGGAACGCAAAAATCGTACTCTCTAAGAAACTGCAAGAAGTTTACTTCATGAAAGTAAACTACCAAAAAGATTTTGGGCAGAGGCTGTAAGTACTGCTTGTTACATTTTAAATAGAGTACTAATTAGACCCATCATATTGAAAACACCATATGAGTTACTAAATAAAAGGATTCTAAATATTAACTATTTTAAAGTATTTGGTGCTAAATGTTTCATTCTAAATACTAATGGTAATCTTGGAAAATTTGATGCTAAATCAACTGAATCTATTTTTCTTGGCTATTTAATGCATAGTAAAGCTTATAGGGTTTATAATCTTGATAAATTTAAAGTTGAAGAATCTGTGCATGTAGTATTTGATGAATTTAACCATGACCTTTCAAAAGAAGAAAATGAAGATTCTGTAGGTAAAGACAACCTGTTTAGTGGAAAACAGACAGCTCAATCCGGACAGCCTGAGCCGTCTGCATCAGAAGGAAAATCAGATGAACGTGAACAGCAAACAAATGAAATTAGACAACCTGAGTCATCTGTTTTAGTTAAAAATGCAGACATGCAGACGCCTAACGTCAGACAGCTCAACCCGTCTGTATTAGAAGAAAAATTTGAAGATCAGTTTGATGTAGAGCTTGACATTTCAGAACCTGAACCTGAAGAGCAAATGACTGTAGTAAGGCTTCCTAGATCATCTAGAACAGTGAGAAATCATCCACCAAATCTAATCATTGGAGATCCCAATACATGGATGAATACAAGAAGAAAAACAAAGAATTATTGTGCATTTTCAGCTTTTCTTTCTCAAATAGAACCAAAGAATGCCAAGGAAGCAATTCAAGATGAAAATTGGTCTATTGCCATGCAGGAAGAATTAAACCAATTCGAAAGGTGTCAGGTATGGGATCTTGTTAAACCTCTTAAAGATGCTTCTATAATTGGTACAAAATGGATTTTCAAAAATAAACTTGATGAAAATGGCATAATCACTAGAAATAAGGCTAGATTGGTTGCTCAAGGATATAATCAACAAGAAGGTATAAATTATGAAGAAACCTTTGCCCCTGTTGCAAGGTTGGAAGCCATACAAATTTTGTTAGCCTATGCATGTTTTAGAAAATATAAATTATATCAAATGGATGTGAAAAGTGCTTTCTTAAATGGCTATTTAAATGAGGAAGTGTATGTCAAACAACCACCAGAATTTGAGCATGAAAAATATCCACATCATGTGTTTAAATTGAAAAAGGCTTTGTGTAAGACCCCGAATTTTATGAAATAAAAGTATTCAATTTTTCTTATAATTACTATTCAGTAAATGGTTAAATTGATAAAAGTTTAAAGTTATGAGTGAAATATGATTTTTTTTCAAAATAAGCAAGTGGTTATAAAATAATCATTGTTGTCGGGGAATATTCGTTTGGTCGTGGAATATTCTTTCTGTCGGGGAATATTCGTACGACGGCGCAGCCATTTGTGGGCCCCATAACAGAATAACTATCGGGTGAAGAAAATGATAAATTTGAGTTTTTACAAATAACGGCGTAATTGTTACCGTTAACACTGTTGGAATACCCGGTGGTTAAAATACAGTAATACGCGTTATTACACAGTAGCACACGGTATTACACGGTTTTTTTAAAATTATTGATTCTTACGTAAGAAGGCACTACTCAATAATTGTTACAGTAATTAATGTTCAATATTTTATTTTATTGATTCAATAATTGCTGCGTTGATATTTTATATTATTGTTGTTTCAATAATTGTTGCTGCACAGTATTTTCTATTATCAGATCAATAATTCATATTATTTAAATAATATTATTAGATAGCATTATTGGCAATGACTAGAAAGTTCTGTCTAAGGAGAGGTTTGGTCATCTAATTGCGCGCTAGTAAGGAGAAATCCTTATTGGAAAGCCCCCTCTTTCCTGGGAACGGCCTGGTTGTCATAAATGTGATTCTGTAATTTTATTTGTGAATAATTAATTATTGATTTATATGATAAGAAAATATTTATTTTATGTGGATATAAATAAGGGATATATTTTTGTAGTTAAAAATGAAGGAGTTAATGTTGAGGTTTTTATCAGTATTTTTGTCGGAATGGAGGTATTAAAAATCAGGGTTTTTGAGATATTTTGCGGGGGTTATAATTTTTAATCCGACCGTTGGATCGTGGTAATTTTTGGATATGTTATACATATATAAGTTGAGTATATGTCCACAAATTTTGAACCGTTAAAAATGAACGTATGATTTATTATGAATTTTACGAGATGACTGGTTCAGAAATTGTTGAATTTTCGGAGTTTATCATTTTGGTGGAAAATTCTAGAATTGGTGGGCCCCACTTGTGGTTGGTGAAGAAATGTGTTGAATTATATTTCAAATGTGGTGGGTGGAAATAGTAGCTGGTAAAGCCATCAGGTTGCAGGTCAAACCTACCAAAATTTTCCTATAAATAGAGGGCTAAGTTAGAATTGAAAATCACACCAGAAACATAAGCTTTTTCTCTTTCTCTCTCTATATTATGAAGCATATTTTGTGAGTTTTTAGATAGTTGATGAGTTGCTATTCATCAGTGCAAGTTTTCTTCAGCCTTATACCGATCAGAAGTACTGCTCTTTTGAGGTAAGGGATAGTAAGGGATAGTAAGGGATAGTAAGGGATTTTAAGGGTTGTTATGTTTTTCAGTTTCGTAATTTTTCTGATCTTCAAAAATTCTGGAAAAATTTGAAATGATATTTTGATGAGTTTTATTGATTGTGTCCAAAAATGGTGATTTTTGGATCTATAGATTGAGAGTTATGAATTTTATGAGAAAAGACTATTTTAAAAGTAACTGCTTATAATTCCTTGTGGTTAACTCCAAAATTGATGAAATTTTTATTGGGAGTACATGTATATGATAGGAGTTTACTCTGTGAATTTTAGAATTTTTGGACAAAAGTACAATTTTTGATAAATGTCTAAATATTCGGCTATTTTGGCCATATGAAAAATAGTAAATGACTTTTAAAAATTCTGAGAAAAATATATGTTCACTATGGGACTATATTATGCTAAATCCCAGAAAAGAAATATTTTTGGATCTGATTTGGTATTTTTTATGAAAATGGTCTAGTTATGAGTAAATGAATTAAATATGTTTTGTGAAGAAAGAAAATTGAAAAATAGGATTTTATGGCTTGAGAATCCTATATGAGGTATATACAGATTTTTGATGAGGGTTTTGGTTATTGGTAATGAAATCTTATGAGTTTGGTATTTTTGAATGATTAAATACATTATTTAGTAAGTGTAAACAATTTAAATAGATTGTTTATAAGCTTAAGAAATGTTATTCTTTCAATATCATTATACCGAAATATTGGTATGGATTTTATTGTGGAATTTCTACCTTTTTGTGTTGGGATTACTATTCATGAGTTACTATTCACGAATTACTATTCACGAGTTACTATTCACGGGTACTATTCAAGACAAAATTGGTTTCTTTTTCTAACTAAATTATAGTTGATTTATGAATATTACTCTTGAGATTAAATCTAGATGTTTTGATTATATTGATTTTACTATTATATATAACATTTTTATAACCTTGATGTTAAAATTTTCTTTCACTGGAGTGTAAAGATGGGTAGATTATTGGAATGATCATGACTAGGGTTCTCTTTGGCCTGTAGTGCAAAGTTGAATTGTGACTGGTATGATCATGACCATTGAATTTATAATTGAATATCTTAAGCTTAAGTGCAAAGGTGACATGATCAACATGGTTATAATTATTGTTTATATAAATTCTGAAATGATTATATATTTCTTTGAGATATTAATATATTTGGCCTGTGGTGCAAATATGAACTGTTGATGAATATATTTGACCTGTAGTGCAAATATGAACTGTTGATGAATATCTTTGGCCGTAGTGCAAAGATGAATTATTGATGAATATCTTTGGCCTGTAGTGCAAAGATGAACTGTTGTTGAATATCTTTGGCCTGTAGTGCAAAGATGGTCTGTTGATGAATATCTTTGGCCTGTAGTGCAAAGATGAACTGTTGTTGAATATCTTTGGTCGTAGTGCAAAGATGGATTTATTAGTATGATTATGAACAGGAACTGTGATTTGGTATAACCATGATCTTTGATGTTTCAGGTAAAGACATGTGATGAAAATATTCTTCGTCCTGGGTGCGAAGAAAAATTTAGAATCACAATTATGATTATGAGTTATTCATATGATTGTGGAAAGGAACTGTTGATTGATGTTACAGGGATAAAACATTGTTGATGGATTTTTAACATGGAGAAGATAATAGACTTTATAGTCTATTTGACTCTTCTAATGGATTGCTCGTTCCGCTGCAACTATGGTTGAAATTTTTATCATTTACCATATGTTCTAAATCTCTGATTTATTGTTGATGAAGGCTATTGATAATTGAATTATCTTTAGTCATGATATTCTTTACTGAGCTAGTTGTGCTCACCCTTTTGCTTCACAATTCCTTTCAGGTAATAAGAGTGTAGCTGGGTCGAGCGAGGGTAACAAGGGAATAGAACGGTGGTCATCATTTAGTAGTTTTATTTGGTGAATCCAATAGGGTAAGGTGTACCCAACGTTGGAAGGGTGGTTTGCCACAATCATACAAGATGTCTAACGACATACAACCTCGTGTCATCATAAGACAGGGATGTGCTCATCCACTTGCTGAGTATATCTATGAGCACTACTTATATAATCTTGGTGTTTGTTTGAAGTATAATTCTCAATTAGAGACACTAGAGATAATGATAAGTCAAGAGAAGACTCACCATTGGGAAGAATATGATAGTAATCTTCTCGTTTTTCTTTGGGGTCTATTGGGTCAACCAAGGATAATTCTGTGGCCATATGATATCTATCATAACCTAGACGCGTGGCCTCCCATGTACGAAGGTTTCCTTGAGCACTTCCCAAAGATTCTAATTTCTAAAATAGTTTTTGACTATACCTTTATGTAAGGTGTTATTGTGAGGTGATGTCCACGGTTAGAACATGAGTCACATTTGGTATATATTTGTATCCAAACTCACAACATATGTGTTGTTGTATTTTGCACGACAATTGTTGTAATAAAGTTGTAGTTATTTTCTGTACCATGTATTTGACGACTCAGAATGGGTTGGGTGGAATGGACCTATTTTGGGGTCGTCACAGGTGGTATCAGAGCTTAGGGATATGGTCTCTGGCGGAGATCGGGGAATATTACTAGGAGGGGAGAGATGAGTAAATCCTTCGCTAGTGTGTCCTACCTAAGCTTATTTGTTGGTCAGACATAATATTGGGATATTATGTGATATGTTAATTTGTTCAATTAACCCTTATTTTGAAGCTGTATTCTAGAATGATATCTGAAATACAGGAGATGAGCAATGGAGAAATCATGATGATAGGGAAGATGGAATCTGAAATGAAAGCAAGGTATTCTCAACTCTTTGAAATACCAGGTACGTAAATTTCAGGGACGAAATTTCATAAGGAGGGGAGATTGTAAGACCCCGAATTTTATGAAATAAAAGTATTCAATTTTTCTTATAATTACTATTCAGTAAATGGTTAAATTGATAAAAGTTTAAAGTTATGAGTGAAATATGATTTTTTTTCAAAATAAGCAAGTGGTTATAAAATAATCATTGTTGTCGGGGAATATTCGTTTGGTCGTGGAATATTCTTTCTGTCGGAGAATATTCGTACGACGGCGCAGCCATTTGTGGGCCCCATAACAGAATAACTGTCGGGTGAATGAAACGACAAATTTGAGTTTTTACAAATAACGGCGTAGTTGTTACCGTTAACACTGTTGGAATACCCGGTGGTTAAAATACAGTAATACGCGTTATTACACAGTAGCACACGGTATTGCACAGTATTTTTGAAATTATTGATTCTTACGTAAGAAGGCACTACTCAATAATTGTTACAGTAATTACTGTTCAATATTTTATTTTATTGATTCAATAATTGCTGCGTTGATATTTTATATTATTGTTGTTTCAATAATTGTTGCTGCACAGTATTTTCTATTATCAGATCAATAATTCATATTATTTAAATAATATTATTAGATAGCATTATTGGCAATGACTAGAAAGTTCTGTCTAAGGAGAGGTTTGGTCATCTAATTGCGCGCTAGTAAGGAGAAATCCTTATTGAAAAGCCCCCTCTTTCCTGGGAACGGCCTGGTTGTCATAAATGTGATTCTGTAATATTATTTGTGAATAATTAATTATTGATTTATATGATAAGAAAATATTTATTTTATGTGGATATAAATAAGGGATATATTTTTGTAGTTAAAAATGAAGGAGTTAATGTTGAGGTTTTTATCAGTATTTTTGTCGGAATGGAGGTATTAAAAATCAGGGTTTTTGAGATATTTTGCGGGGGTTATAATTTTTAATCCGACCGTTGGATCGTGGTAATTTTTGGATATGTTATACATATATAAGTTGAGTATATGTCCACAAATTTTGAACCGTTAAAAATGAACGTATGATTTATTATGAATTTTACGAGATGACTGGTTCAGAAATTGTTGAATTTTCGGAGTTTATCATTTTGGTGGAAAATTCTAGAATTGGTGGGCCCCACTTGTGGTTGGTGAAGAAATGTGTTGAATTATATTTCAAATGTGGTGGGTGGGAATAGTAGCTGGTAAAGCCATCAGGTTGCAGGTCAAACCTACCAAAATTTTCCTATAAATAGAGGGCTAAGTTAGAATTGAAAATCACACCAGAAACATAAGCTTTTTCTCTTTCTCTCTCTATATTATGAAGCATATTTTGTGAGTTTTTAGATAGTTGATGAGTTGCTATTCATCAGTGCAAGTTTTCTTCAGCCTTATACCGATCAGAAGTACTGCTCTTTTGAGGTAAGGGATAGTAAGGGATAGTAAGGGATAGTAAGAGATTTTAAGGGTTGTTATGTTTTTCAGTTTCGTAATTTTTCTGATCTTCAAAAATTCTGGAAAAATTTGAAATGATATTTTGATGAGTTTTATTGATTGTGTCCAAAAATGGTGATTTTTGGATCTATAGATTGAGAGTTATGAATTTTATGAGAAAAGACTATTTTAAAAGTAACTGCTTATAATTCCTTGTGGTTAACTCCAAAATTGATGAAATTTTTATTGGGAGTACATGTATATGATAGGAGTATACTCTGTGAATTTTAGAATTTTTGGACAAAAGTACAATTTTTGATAAATGTCTAAATATTCGGCTATTTTGGCCATATGAAAAATAGTAAATGACTTTTAAAAATTCTGAGAAAAATATATGTTCACTATGGGACTATATTATGCTAAATCCCAGAAAAGAAATATTTTTGGAACTGATTTGGTATTTTTCATGAAAATGGTCTAGTTATGAGTAAATGAATTAAATATGTTTTGTGAAGAAAGAAAATTGAAAAATAGGATTTTATGGCTTGAGAATCCTATATGAGGTATATGCAGATTTTTGATGAGGGTTTTGGTTATTGGTAATGAAATCTTATGAGTTTGGTATTTTTGAATGATTAAATGCATTATTTAGTAAGTGTAAACAATTTAAATAAATTGTTTATAAGCTTAAGAAATGTTATTCTTTCAATATCATTATACCGAAATATTGGTATGGATTTTATTGTGAAATTTCTACCTTTTTGTGTTGGGATTACTATTCATGAGTTACTATTCATGAATTACTATTCACGAGTTACTATTCACGGGTACTATTCAAGATAAAATTGGTTTCTTTTTCTAACTAAATTATAGTTGATTTATGAATATTACTCTTGAGATTAAATCTAGATGTTTTGATTATATTAATTTTACTATTATATATAACATTTTTATAACCTTGATGTTAAAATTTTCTTTCACTGGAGTGTAAAGATGGGTAGATTATTGGTATGATCATGACTAGGGTTCTCTTTGGCCTGTAGTGCAAAGTTGAATTGTGACTGGTATGATCATGACCATTGAATTTATAATTGAATATCTTAAGCTTAAGTGCAAAGGTGACATGATCAACATGGTTATAATTATTGTTTATATAAATTCTGAAATGATTATATATTTCTTTGAGATATTAATATATTTGGCATGTAGTGTAAATATGAACTGTTGATGAATATATTTGACCTGTAGTGCAAATATGAACTGTTGATGAATATCTTTGGCCGTAGTGCAAAGATGAATTATTGATGAATATCTTTGGCCTGTAGTGCAAAGATGAACTGTTGTTGAATATCTTTGGTCGTAGTACAAAGATGGATTTATTAGTATGATTATGAACAAGAACTGTGATTTGGTATAACCATGATCTTTGATGTTTCAGGTAAAGACATGTGATGAAAATATTCTTCGTCCTGGGTGCGAAGAAAAATTTAGAATCACAATTATGATTATGAGTTATTCATATGATTGTGGAAATGAACTGTTGATTGATGTTACAGGGATAAAACATTGTTGATGGATTTTTAACATGGAGAAGATAATAGACTTTATAGTCTATTTGACTCTTCTAATGGATTGCTCGTTCCGCTGCAACTATGGTTGAAATTTTTATCATTTACCATATGTTCTAAATCTCTGATTTATTGTTGATGAAGGCTATTGATAATTGAATTATCTTTAGTCATGATATTCTTTACTGAGCTAGTTGTGCTCATCCTTTTGCTTCATAATTCCTTTCAGGTAATAAGAGTGTATGTGACAACCCCAAAATAGGTCCATTCCATCCAACCCATTCTGAGTCGTCAAATACATGGTACAGAAAATAACTACAACTCTATTACAACAATTGTCGTACAAAATACAACAACACATATGCTGAGAGTTTGAATACAAATATATACCAAATGTGACACATGTCCCAACCGTGGACAGCACCTCACAGTGATACCTTACATAAAGGTATAGTCAAAAACTGTTTTAGAAATTAGAATCTTTGGGAAGTGCTCAAGGAAACCTTTGTACATGGGAGGCCACACATCTAGGTTATGATAGATATCATATGGCCACAGAATTATCCTTGGTTGACCCAATAGACCCCAAAGAAAAACGAGAAGATTACTATCATATTCTTCCCAATGGTGAGTCTTCTCTTGACTTATCATTATCTCCACTGTCTCTAATTGAGAATTATATTTCAAACAAACACCAAGATTATATAGGTAGTGCCCATATATATACTCAGCAAGTGGATGAGCACAACCCTGTCTTATGATGACACGAGGTTGTATGTCATTAGACATCTTGTATGATAGTGATAAAACACCCTTTCAACGTTGGGTTCGCCTCACCCTATTTTCTTCACCAAATATAACTACTAAATGATGATCACCGTTCTATTCCCTTATTACCCCCGCTCGACCCAGCTACACTCTTATTACCTGAAAGGAATTGTGAAGCAAAAGGGTGAGCACAACTAGCTCAGTAAAGAATATCATGACTAAAGATAATTCAATTATCAATAGCCTTCATCAACAATAAATCAGAGATTTAGAACATATGGTAAATGATAAAAATTTCAACCATAGTTGCAGCGGAACGAGCAATCCATTAGAAGAGTCAAATAGACTATAAAGTCTATTATCTTCTCCATGTTAAAAATCCACCAATAATGTTTTATCCCTGTAACATCAATCAACAATTCTGGTCCACAATCATATGAATAACTCATAATCATAACTGTAGTTCTAAATTCCTCTTCTCATCCAGGACGAAGATAATTTTCATCACCTATCTTTACCTGAAACATCAAAGATCATGGTTACACCAAATCACATTTCCTGTTCATAATCCACTACAACAAAAAGGCTTATCAGCGACCGCACATCTGCGACCGCATATAGTCGCAGATGGGTATCAGCGACCGGATGCAGTCGCTAATAGTAGTCGCAGAAAATCTTGTCGCTAAAAAGACATCAGCGACCAACAATAGCGACCGCATTATTAGCGACCGCAATCAGCGACCTCAGCTGTCGCTATTCTGACTCATGCTGAGTCATGCGTCAGACGTGATGTGGTACACGTGTCAGCGACTGGTAATAGCGACCGCATGCGGTCGCTGAAGTAGAAGCACCTTACTCGGTCGCTAATACTGTATCAGCGACCGCACGCGGTCGCTGACTTTGTTTTTTTTTTTTAAATATTTTTCCTGTTTTATTGATTTCCCAAAAATAACCTGCTTTGTACCTGCTTTTTATCCCAACACACAGCAGTATATATAAGCATCCATCCATGATAACTACTATATGATAAACATCCATCCATACATACAGTCCAAAGAATGAATCTAAATCAACACAACACAATACAATCGTAAACATCCATATAATAGAATCGTAAACCAATACAGTCCAAAGATAAGTAGTTTAAAAGATTACAATGCTTTAAAAATCTAAAAAACAAGTCTAACAAGGCTTTACAAATCTAACATGCATGACTGGTCTAGCTCTTCATGGATCATTCAAATTAGTACCATGTAATTAACAAAAGAATAAAACATATATGTTACATGTGTTGATACTGCTATGACTTGGGGAAAGCTAAATAATAGACAATGTACGTAATGAAACATTAAAAGTACCTGGTCGCCACCCTGATGCTGTGATGCTGCTGCTTCTGCCACTGCCTTTGCCAAGTCATCAGGATTCAGAGAATGCAGATGCCCGCCCAGTATAAGAAGAAGATCACGATTTTGACAGATCGCTCTCACACAGTCAGCAGGAGTATGATAGGCTGGATGACCTGATGACTGTGTAGACTGTGTAGACTGGGTAGCAGAGCTGCCTGTGCCACTGATGGTCGGGCGTCGTCTTTGTCCTTGACCTTTAACATAATTTTTCTTCACGACGGACGCCCTCTTCCACAATTCTTGATCAATCGCCGGACGCGGGGTGCCTTCAGGATAGCGCTCGTTCATTAAGCCCTTATAAGTGTCCTGTCAGAAGGTCAACAAATAAATAGTTAAAAATAAATACGAAATGCTAAAAAATATGACTATAATATATTTAAAGTTAACTTATTACCGCTATCTGAACAGCATCAGGCAGACCATCACGGGTGGCCACATACACATCTAACCAATTGATAGGTTGACCTTGAGACTCAGACTCCTACAGTTCATGTTCTCATATTAATATGTAAACATATGATATTTTAGCTACAAAACATGACTGTAAACATAAAGACAAATAACTAAGCCAATAAGCTTGTTATACATACGTACCCTAGCAGCAATATGTTGCAGCTGAGATATACTGCCGCCCTTGTACGTGCCTTTTGCCTTTTCGCCTTCAGATACACCTGAGGATCTGTTCGAGGCGGCAGTCTTACGTCTCTTGACCCAGCTCTCAGCTCTCCACTGCTCACACATCTGCACCCATATGGGATGTGCGCACCACCAGGGGCAATGCTCATGCATATACTGCTCACCCTGTCCTGGATGGTCAATCTCAGCATTGTGCAGGGCTTTCTGTCGTTCTTTGTTTAGATTATCTTTAGTCCGGACGGCGCACTTCTGCCAGAACAGTGCTTGAATAACTGATGCATGTGCGTCGTCCCATCTATACCGCTTCTGCAAATAAAACAACAATAATAATATTAAAACTACTATAATACCATAATCCAACATTACTAAACTATTAGTTGATTAACTATGTATTATCTATCAGAGTGATTAAATAAATATACCTGAAATTCAGCCCAAACTGCATCCTTATGGGCGAGAGGTGTGCTCGCCCATGTAATCACTGGCGTAGGCCAGTTCTGTAAGCATAATTGTGAAATGCACTTCACAATTTTACTATCTTGAAAATCACTACAATATACAATAATTTACATTAAAATATATTTATAACAATGGAAATATTAAACCCTTATATATACACGATGTTTAACTTACGTGCTTTCTGGAGGAGGACGGATCTGTATAAGAATGCGATCATCCGGATTAGCCGGGGCCTTCGGCACATGATTAGGGCCCCGACCCAACCCGCGCTTTCGTGCAACAGGTTCAGAAGACATCTATAAATAAAAAAAATTAGGATGTTAGTATGAAATTATGAATGACAATTAATTGTATGAAATAGTTAACTACGATTACCATAAGTGAAAGATACATAAACATGACTGCAAAATAGTTAACTACAACAACTATAAATAATATAGTTAAGGATATAGAGAACATTCCTATATAGAGAACATAAATGAAAGGTACATAATTATGAACTAAACATGAACATGAACATAAACATACATTTTGTACAATTAAAACTAAACATACATTTTAATGAAAATCGTTGTCTGATGAGTCAGAATCATTTTGTACAAGTATCGGAGATTCATAACCATCTTCTTCAGATTCTGTGTCAGTGTCAGTCAATAACTCTTTCTCAATATCACTGTCATCCTGCACAATAACTGTCTCGGGATCCAATTCATCAGGTTCATCTCCACCCTCTAACTGGATTACATCATTGTTGTCCTCTATATTTATTATAGGAGGTCTCTGAAGCATTTCCTCTTGGTAGAAATCCCCGTCTATTACATGGACACGACTACGCGCGGGAGTATGAATTACAACTTGCCAATCTGTAGGCGGTCTATCCCTTTTCCTAACTGGACTAGGAGTATAGTATACTTGTATTGTTTGAGTTGGTAATACAAACGGTTCGTTGGAGTACGCAGACCTATGGAGGTCAATATCGACGATTCCATGTCTGTCAACACGTATCCCTTTTTCTGAATCAAACCAATGGCACTTGAACAAGTGAATATGACCACCGTATGTGCCCTTGTACGACAACTCTACGATTTCCTCCAACTCCCCATAAAAGGCACGACCAAGCTCATTGTAACAATCTCCTTGGACACACACTCCAGAGTTCGTTGTTCTTTTACCGTGCTCATATGCCTTTGTGTGAAATTCACAACCATTTATTTTGTAACCATTGCGGGTGACTTGGTCCCTGTCTGGTCCCATAGCTAGGACTTGTACATTAGCCGGAATCGTTGATCCCTTAGTCAAAGCCTACAAAAACTCCATCTTATTAAATGAAGTCATAGTTAACATGGAGTATATATATATATATTACGTGCTTAAAAATTAAACTTACTTTGTCCTTTAGCCAAAGTGCAAAGTTTTTATCCCGATTGATTTGAACATCTTTATCAGTTATGCCGGGATGCTTCACTTTTAACTCGTCATCGTACAATCTATACCATGTTATAAACATTAACATATTGGAATAAATTGTCAACTTAAAAGATAAATTATCAAGTTTACATGTGTACCTCACAAATTCGTCAATCTCCTCGCAATTGAGAAGAATGTAAGTATGTGCAGCATGTAATTCTTGCTCAGAGAGGAATATGCGCTTCCCTTTTCCATAAGCGCGGCCCGATAGACCAAATACAGATAGTCGACCATTTAGTTCAACATTTCCCCCATCATCATGTCTCGATACTCGATTGGCCTTTGTCAAGACTTCGTCCGGAAAATAGTCTGAGACAAACGTAGATATCTCATCGAAACTGTATGCCTCGCATATCGACCCCTCGATATAAGCTCTATTCTTAACCTTTCTCTTAAGGTTTCCCATCACCCTTTCGAAAGGGTACATCCATCTATATTGAACTGGACCCCCAACACGAGCTTCATAGGGAAGATGGATTTGCAAATGCTCCATGGAGTCAAAAAAACCAGGTGGGAATATTTTTTCCAGTTTACACGTGATCTCTATGATGTTCTTCTCAAGTACAGACATGTCCTTCTCATTTAATGATTTTGAACATAAGTCTTTGAAGAAACGACTAAGATCCGTCAAAGCATCCCATATTGGTTTATCAAGCAGATCCCGAAATGCTATAGGCATGAGCCTCTCCATGAACACATGACAGTCATGACTCTTCATCCCTTGCAATTTCCCACCCGTAACACACCTTGCAATGTTTGATGCATATCCATCTGGTAGTTTCAGAGACTTAACCCATGTGCATACATCTTCAACTTGCTTTTTGGACAATGTGTACTTTGCATGCGATTTGACAATCTTACCATTAGGAGATTCGTAAAGTTCTAATCCGGGACGCTTACAAATATCTTTCATGTCCAAACGTGCCTTATCGTTATCTTTTGTCTTCCCCGTAACATTCATCACAGTGTTAAACACATTGTCAAACACATTCTTCTCAATATGCATCACATCTAGATTATGACGAATCAAATTTGTAGACCAATAAGGCAGTTCCCAAAAGATGCTTCTCCGAACCCAGTTATGAGATTCGCCAAACCCATTGATTATATTTGTGGCATCAACCTTACCAAATGGGATAACCGGCAATCTCATCACACGATCTCGCATCTCCGTTCCCGAAAATCGCGGTGCAGGTATATCATTGTCTACTTTCCCTTTCCTGAAGTGTTCTCTATTTCTTCGAAATGGGTGATCTACCGGTAAGAACCGACGATGACAGTCAAACCAACAAGGCTTTCGACCTTTTGATAGATTAAACGACTTTGTATGCTCCATACAATACGGACAAGCCAACTTCCCGTGTGTACTCCATCCAGCTAACATACCATAAGCTGGGAAGTCACTTACACTACAAGAAAAAGCGCCATCTGCGACCAATAATATCAGCGACCGCCGTATCCGGTCGCTGATAATAGTAACAGCGACTGCTATCTGTGACCGATAGGATTCTAGTCGCTAGTTCATATCAGCGACCGCATGCGGTCGCTGTTCGGTCGCTGATATGAATTTCCCTCCTAAAATTTGGTGCGAAACTTTGGCGGGGCGACCACTCTCTATCAGCGACCACGGTCGGTCGCTGATATGTCCACGTCATTAAATATTAGCGACCGCATGCGGTCGCTGATGGCGGTCGCTGATTCTCATGAACTTAATCAAGTTCAGCAGTTCGCTCGATCAGTACTGAAGAAAAAAAAGAGGGGGAGACACTGACGAGAGGGAGAAGAGGGAGTAGGAGGAGAAGAGAAGAGAAGAGGGAGGAAAACTACCGCTACTGCCGACGCCTTCACCACCGACATCACCGGCTGACGCCTTCACCACCGCCGGTAACCCCTTTAATTAATCCCTAAATTAAACTATTTTTCTGTTATTTTTGATTGAATGGGCATGATTTGTTTTTCTGAAGATGTGAATGTGTTGATGTTCTGCTTCTAGATGCCATTTTCTTGAATTTTTTGGGTTTAATTTGAGTTTGACTGAAAATCCAAATGGGTTTGACTGAAAATCCAGTTTAATTTACAGTGACTTGTTCAAAATGGGTAAATTTACAGTGTCTTGTTCAAAATGGGTAGAACCCTAATGGGTATGAAACTTTTGGGATAATCAATGAATTTAAAAAGAGAGATTCTTTTATGAGTTGATTGATACCTATATGTATATATATACACACATACATCATATATGTATAATTTTGTAAGTATATACACACACTTTACACCACAAGAATAATTTGGGAACATGCATGATTAGGTTTCATGTTTTAATATGAGATTATCTAAAGTTGGATAATTTTTTATTACTGAATAACAGTTGTTGAAATTTGGAAAAATTTTGAATATAACATTACTCCTGAATATATTGTTGCTGAAATTTAGATAAATTGTTGTTGATATTGCTGAAATTGGGACAATTTTTGGGCTTCTTATTGTTGTTACTAATATTGGATTCTCCTAAATTATGCCCTGAAATTGGTCAAGTATGCATGCCCTCGTGCATGTGGATAATTCATATTATAGGGGAGACTCTGCCGAAATTTTTTCATATATAAGTCAAATGGCTATATAACTTGAACATTAGGGCTTAACCCAAAACCTTGGTTGTAATATATGATCATACTTATACCAATCCAATAACTTGAACATGAGTATGACATAAAACATAACTAGGAATTAAGTTTATCCATAATTCAATCAAGAAGAAGGTTCAAAGAAGTTTATCCATAATTCACAGTCGAGAAGACATACTTGTCTAAATCTTCATATATAAGTTAAATGGCCATATATGCATTCGTATTCACAGGGGCTAATAGTATGCCTTCTTCTGCAATCTTGATATACGCATCGTTATAGTTTCTAGAACACATTTCAAATTCCATTGGTTGTTCTTCAAACTTGACCATCAAGATATTTTCATCACCTAATGTCCTATCATATGCAGACCATGCATGATGCAATGATTCATATTCTACCCCTAGGAATCTATTGTCTTTAGGTTGTTTTGGCATGTATCCTTGTTCAATTCCCGAATAATCATATATGATGCACACTCATGTTATATATGTATATATACATCTATATGTATTTATAAGCATCATAAATGGGATTGAGCTGAATTGTAAATCTCTAACAAGGGAATACAATAAATTCATGTCAACATAGGTACCGTGCAATCATGGACCTCTATTTAGACCGTAGTTGGATGGCACGACGAAAGTCAAGTGCCCAGATAGGTGCTACAGCTGAATTTAGAGCTGGTTGCCAAGTATTTTTGGAGTATGCGTATAGTCACCCGGAATGTATGAATGGTAAGTCGCAGATACGATGTCCATGTTTGAAGTGTAAGAATGTAAATTATATGGATAGAGACATGATAAACTATCATTTACTTGTTTCTGGGTTCATGAGAAATTACGAAGAATGCTGGTGGGCACATGGGCAGAGAAGAGATGGTGGCATCACACAAGTACATAATTCTGGCAGTAGTACTCATCGTATGAATGAAATGGTTCATGATATTGCATGGCCAGATTTTGATTGGGAGCAAGGCAGAGAACAACCTATGAATTCTGATGCCAAAGAATTCTTTAAGTTGTTAAACGAGGGTAGCGAGCCATTGTGGCATGGTTGCACCAAACACACTATATTGTCTGCAGTGGCGACATTACTTAACATCAAGGCTGATCACAACATGAGCCATGAGTGTTTTGAGTCGCTCTTGAAGGCCATTAAGAGTATGTTGCCTGACGGTGAGAAATTACCTGGTAACTATTACTTTTGTAAGAAAATGGTGAAGAAGTTGGGTCTTGGATACCAAAAGATCGATGCATGTCCCAACGATTGCATGTTGTTTTATAAGGAAAATGAACAGATGACAAGGTGCACGTTTTGCAGTCATGATCGGTTTAGGCCTAATAAAGAGGGTGTGACTACAAAAAAATCAAGTATACCGTTTAAGATTCTAAGGTATTTTCCAATAACACATCGGCTAAAAAGATTGTACATGTCTTCAAGAACAGCTGAACATATGAGTTGGCATGCGAAATCTCCAGCTAAAGATGGAGAACTAAATCATCCCGCAGATGGGAAGGCTTGGAAAGATTTCAACTTAGCACATCCTGGATTTGCATTGGAACCTAGAAATGTGAGGCTTGGATTGTCCACCGATGGTTTCAATCCGTTTGGCCACTCAGCTGTTCCGTACTCATGTTGGCCTGTGATTGTTACTCCGTACAACTTGCCACCTTGGATGTGTATGAAACAGCCATACTTATTTCTTTCACTCTTGGTTCCTGGTCCTAAGAGTCCTGGAAAGAACTTAGATGTTTACTTGAGACCTCTTATAGACGAGTTGAAGGTATTGTGGGAGGATGGAGTACAGACTTGGGATGTTGCAACGAAAACAAATTTCAACCTTAGGGCAGCGGTTATGTGGACTATAAGTGACTTCCCAGCTTATGGTATGTTAGCTGGATGGAGTACACACGGGAAGTTGGCTTGTCCGTATTGTATGGAGCATACAAAGTCGTTTAATCTATCAAAAGGTCGAAAGCCTTGTTGGTTTGACTGTCATCGTCGGTTCTTACCGGTAGATCACCCATTTCGAAGAAATAGAGAACACTTCAGGAAAGGGAAAGTAGACAATGATATACCTGCACCGCGATTTTCGGGAACGGAGATGCGAGATCGTGTGATGAGATTGCCGGTTATCCCATTTGGTAAGGTTGATGCCACAAATATAATCAATGGGTTTGGCGAATCTCATAACTGGGTTCGGAGAAGCATCTTTTGGGAACTGCCTTATTGGTCTACAAATTTGATTCGTCATAATCTAGATGTGATGCATATTGAGAAGAATGTGTTTGACAATGTGTTTAACACTGTGATGAATGTTACGGGGAAGACAAAAGATAACGATAAGGCACGTTTGGACATGAAAGATATTTGTAAGCGTCCCGGATTAGAACTTTACGAATCTCCTAATGGTAAGATTGTCAAACCGCATGCAAAGTACACATTGTCCAAAAAGCAAGTTGAAGATGTATGCACATGGGTTAAGTCTCTGAAACTACCAGATGGATATGCATCAAACATTGCAAGGTGTGTTACGGGTGGGAAATTGCAAGGGATGAAGAGTCATGACTGTCATGTGTTCATGGAGAGGCTCATGCCTATAGCATTTCGGGATCTGCTTGATAAACCAATATGGGATGCTTTGACGGATCTTAGTCGTTTCTTCAAAGACTTATGTTCAAAATCATTAAATGAGAAGGACATGTCTGTACTTGAGAAGAACATCATAGAGATCACGTGTAAACTGGAAAAAATATTCCCACCTGGTTTTTTTGACTCCATGGAGCATTTGCAAATCCATCTTCCCTATGAAGCTCGTGTTGGGGGTCCAGTTCAATATAGATGGATGTACCCTTTCGAAAGGGTGATGGGAAACCTTAAGAGAAAGGTTAAGAATAGAGCTTATATCGAGGGGTCGATATGCGAGGCATACAGTTTCGATGAGATATCTACGTTTGTCTCAGACTATTTTCCGGACGAAGTCTTGACAAAGGCCAATCGAGTATCGAGACATGATGATGGGGGAAATGTTGAACTAAATGGTCGACTATCTGTATTTGGTCTATCGGGCCGCGCTTATGGAAAAGGGAAGCGCATATTCCTCTCTGAGCAAGAATTACATGCTGCACATACTTACATTCTTCTCAATTGCGAGGAGATTGACGAATTTGTGAGGTACACATGTAAACTTGATAATTTATCTTTTAAGTTGACAATTTATTCCAATATGTTAATGTTTATAACATGGTATAGATTGTACGATGACGAGTTAAAAGTGAAGCATCCCGGCATAACTGATAAAGATGTTCAAATCAATCGGGATAAAAACTTTGCACTTTGGCTAAAGGACAAAGTAAGTTTAATTTTTAAGCACGTAATATATATATATATACTCCATGTTAACTATGACTTCATTTAATAAGATGGAGTTTTTGTAGGCTTTGACTAAGGGATCAACGATTCCGGCTAATGTACAAGTCCTAGCTATGGGACCAGACAGGGACCAAGTCACCCGCAATGGTTACAAAATAAATGGTTGTGAATTTCACACAAAGGCATATGAGCACGGTAAAAGAACAACGAACTCTGGAGTGTGTGTCCAAGGAGATTGTTACAATGAGCTTGGTCGTGCCTTTTATGGGGAGTTGGAGGAAATCGTAGAGTTGTCGTACAAGGGCACGTACGGTGGTCATATTCACTTGTTCAAGTGCCATTGGTTTGATTCAGAAAAAGGGATACGTGTTGACAGACATGGAATCGTCGATATTGACCTCCATAGGTCTGCGTACTCCAACGAACCGTTTGTATTACCAACTCAAACAATACAAGTATACTATACTCCTAGTCCAGTTAGGAAAAGGGATAGACCGCCTACAGATTGGCAAGTTGTAATTCATACTCCCGCGCGTAGTCGTGTCCAAGTAATAGACGGGGATTTCTACCAAGAGGAAATGCTTCAGAGACCTCCTATAATAAATATAGAGGACAACAATGATGTAATCCAGTTAGAGGGTGGAGATGAACCTGATGAATTGGATCCCGAGACAGTTATTGTGCAGGATGACAGTGATATTGAGAAAGAGTTATTGACTGACACTGACACAGAATCTGAAGAAGATGGTTATGAATCTCCGATACTTGTACAAAATGATTCTGACTCATCAGACAACGATTTTCATTAAAATGTATGTTTAGTTTTAATTGTACAAAATGTATGTTTATGTTCATGTTCATGTTTAGTTCATAATTATGTACCTTTCATTTATGTTCTCTATATAGGAATGTTCTCTATATCCTTAACTATATCATTTATAGTTGTTGTAGTTAACTATTTTGCAGTCATGTTTATGTACCTTTCACTTATGGTAATCGTAGTTAACTATTTCATACAATTAATTGTCATTCATAATTTCATACTAACATCCTAATTTTTTTTATTTATAGATGTCTTCTGAACCTGTTGCACGAAAGCGCGGGTTGGGTCGGGGCCCTAATCATGTGCCGAAGGCCCCGGCTAATCCGGATGATCGCATTCTTATACAGATCCGTCCTCCTCCAGAAAGCACGTAAGTTAAACATCGTGTATATATAAGGGTTTAATATTTCCATTGTTATAAATATATTTTAATGTAAATTATTGTATATTGTAGTGATTTTCAAGATAGTAAAATTGTGAAGTGCATTTCACAATTATGCTTACAGAACTGGCCTACGCCAGTGATTACATGGGCGAGCACACCTCTCGCCCATAAGGATGCAGTTTGGGCTGAATTTCAGGTATATTTATTTAATCACTCTGATAGATAATACATAGTTAATCAACTAATAGTTTAGTAATGTTGGATTATGGTATTATAGTAGTTTTAATATTATTATTGTTGTTTTATTTGCAGAAGCGGTATAGATGGGACGACGCACATGCATCAGTTATTCAAGCACTGTTCTGGCAGAAGTGCGCCGTCCGGACTAAAGATAATCTAAACAAAGAACGACAGAAAGCCCTGCACAATGCTGAGATTGACCATCCAGGACAGGGTGAGCAGTATATGCATGAGCATTGCCCCTGGTGGTGCGCACATCCCATATGGGTGCAGATGTGTGAGCAGTGGAGAGCTGAGAGCTGGGTCAAGAGACGTAAGACTGCCGCCTCGAACAGATCCTCAGGTGTATCTGAAGGCGA
The DNA here is from genome assembly GCA_016801055.1 of Panax notoginseng. Taxonomy (NCBI): domain Eukaryota; kingdom Viridiplantae; phylum Streptophyta; class Magnoliopsida; order Apiales; family Araliaceae; genus Panax; species Panax notoginseng. The sequence goes on from CM029019.1 coordinate 182,833,880, forward strand.
AAAGGCAAAAGGCACGTACAAGGGCGGCAGTATATCTCAGCTGCAACATATTGCTGCTAGGGTACGTATGTATAACAAGCTTATTGGCTTAGTTATTTGTCTTTATGTTTACAGTCATGTTTTGTAGCTAAAATATCATATGTTTACATATTAATATGAGAACATGAACTGTAGGAGTCTGAGTCTCAAGGTCAACCTATCAATTGGTTAGATGTGTATGTGGCCACCCGTGATGGTCTGCCTGATGCTGTTCAGATAGCGGTAATAAGTTAACTTTAAATATATTATAGTCATGTTTTTTAGCATTTCGTATTTATTTTTAACTATTTATTTGTTGACCTTCTGACAGGACACTTATAAGGGCTTAATGAACGAGCGCTATCCTGAAGGCACCCCGCGTCCGGCGATTGATCAAGAATTGTGGGAGAGGGCGTCCGTCGTGAAGAAAAATTATGTTAAAGGTCAAGGACAAAGACGACGCCCGACCATCAGTGGCACAGGCAGCTCTGCTACCCAGTCTACACAGTCTACACAGTCATCAGGTCATCCAGCCTATCATACTCCTGCTGACTGTGTGAGAGCGATCTGTCAAAATCGTGATCTTCTTCTTATACTGGGCGGGCATCTGCATTCTCTGAATCCTGATGACTTGGCAAAGGCAGTGGCGGAAGCAGCAGCATCACAGCATCAGGGTGGCGACCAGGTACTTTTAATGTTTCATTACGTACATTGTCTATTATTTAGCTTTCCCCAAGTCATAGCAGTATCAACACATGTAACATATATGTTTTATTCTTTTGTTAATTACAGGGTACTAATTTGAATGATCCATGAAGAGCTAGACCAGTCATGCATGTTAGATTTGTAAAGCCTTGTTAGACTTGTTTTTTAGATTTTTAAAGCCTTGTAATCTTTTAAACTACTTATCTTTGGACTGTATTGGTTTACGATTCTATTATATGGATGTTTACGATTGTATTGTGTTGTGTTGATTTAGATTCATTCTTTGGACTGTATGTATGGATGGATGTTTATCATATAGTAGTTATCATGGATGGATGCTTATATATACTGCTGTGTGTTGGGATAAAAAGCAGGTACAAAGCAGGTTATTTTTGGGAAATCAATAAAACAGGAAAAATATTTAAAAAAAAAACAAAGTCAGCGACCGCGTGCGGTCGCTGATACAGTATTAGCGACCCAGTAAGGTTCGTCTACTTCAGCGACCGCATGCGGTCGCTATTATCAGTCGCTGACACGTGTACCACATCACGTCTGACGCATGACTCAGCATGAGTCAGAATAGCGACAGCTGAGGTCGCTGATTGCGGTCGCTAATAATGCGGTCGCTATTGTTGGTCGCTGATGTCTTTTTAGCGACAAGATTTTCTGCGACTACTATTAGCGACTGCATCCGGTCGCTGATACCCATCTGCGACTATATGCGGTCGCAGATGTGCGGTCGCTGATAAGCCTTTTTGTTGTAGTGTTATAGTCCACATAACCGCTGCCCTAAGGTTGAAATTTGTTTTCGTTGCAACATCCCAAGTCTGTACTCCATCCTCCCACAATACCTTCAACTCGTCTATAAGAGGTCTCAAGTAAACATCTAAGTTCTTTCCAGGACTCTTAGGACCAGGAACCAAGAGTGAAAGAAATAAGTATGGCTGTTTCATACACATCCAAGGTGGCAAGTTGTACGGAGTAACAATCACAGGCCAACATGAGTACGGAACAGCTGAGTGGCCAAACGGATTGAAACCTTCGGTGGACAATCCAAGCCTCACATTTCTAGGTTCCAATGCAAATCCAGGATGTGCTAAGTTGAAATCTTTCCAAGCCTTCCCATCTGCGGGATGATTTAGTTCTCCATCTTTAGCTGGAGATTTCGCATGCCAACTCATATGTTCAGCTGTTCTTGAAGACATGTACAATCTTTTTAGCCGATGTGTTATTGGAAAATACCTTAGAATCTTAAACGGTATACTTGATTTTTTTTGTAGTCACACCCTCTTTATTAGGCCTAAACCGATCATGACTGCAAAACGTGCACCTTGTCATCTGTTCATTTTCCTTATAAAACAACATGCAATCGTTGGGACATGCATCGATCTTTTGGTATCCAAGACCCAACTTCTTCACCATTTTCTTACAAAAGTAATAGTTACCAGGTAATTTCTCACCGTCAGGCAACATACTCTTAATGGCCTTCAAGAGCGACTCAAAACACTCATGGCTCATGTTGTGATCAGCCTTGATGTTAAGTAATGTCGCCACTGCAGACAATATAGTGTGTTTGGTGCAACCATGCCACAATGGCTCGCTACCCTCGTTTAACAACTTAAAGAATTCTTTGGCATCAGAATTCATAGGTTGTTCTCTGCCTTGCTCCCAATCAAAATCTGGCCATGCAATATCATGAACCATTTCATTCATACGATGAGTACTACTGCCAGAATTATGTACTTGTGTGATGCCACCATCTCTTCTCTGCCCATGTGCCCACCAACATTCTTCGTAATTTCTCATGAACCCAGAAACAAGTAAATGATAGTTTATCATGTCTCTATCCATATAATTTACATTCTTACACTTCAAACATGGACATCGTATCTGTGACTTACCATTCATACATTCCGGGTGACTATACGCATACTCCAAAAATACTTGGCAACCAGCTCTAAATTCAGCTGTAGCACCTATCTGGGCACTTGACTTTCGTCGTGCCATCCAACTACGGTCTAAATAGAGGTCCATGATTGCACGGTACCTATGTTGACATGAATTTATTGTATTCCCTTGTTAGAGATTTACAATTCAGCTCAATCCCATTTATGATGCTTATAAATACATATAGATGTATATATACATATATAACATGAGTGTGCATCATATATGATTATTCGGGAATTGAACAAGGATACATGCCAAAACAAATTTACACCGCTTGAGATCGACTACCCAAAGGCATGGTATATTGTTATGGATCTTAAATTAGAGTATGGTCTTATGTCATCCTACATATTTTAACTAACACCAACCTAAAGCCAATAGATTCATAGGGGTAGAATACGAATCATTACATCATATATGGTCTGCATATGCTGCGTATATCAAGATTGCAGAAGAAGGCATACTATTAGTCCCTTAATGTGGGACTATTAGTCCTATGAGGCTTAGCTAAGCTTGGCGTGGTCTCGTGTGGCCTCGCGGCCCCAATCCCAGCCCATCAGCTCTAACAGCCCCTTAATAGGCTCTAGTGGATCACCAATATACTTATAATACTTAAAAAAATTTCACCAGAGTCTTCCCTACAATATGGACTAGCCACATGCACGACGACATGCATATATGGACATTTCTAGGCACCCAAGACACAAACCAAGAGAAATATAAAAATTTCCAATCAAATCGAACAATTACTTGAAGAATTGAATTCATTGATTCATGAAAGTTTACAAGGTTTACCCCCTTGCTCTTCTTCACAAAAAACTTTAAGCTATCCCAACTTCAGTTGAAGTAATATTATTTCGAGTTTTAGGATGTAGTTTTCAATAAATTTTAGGTAGATGATTGATAGTAATATAAAATAACCCAATATTCTTGGGTTTTTCCGCATAATTTCTTTACCATGCTACCAGCCTACCACTACTTAACTAACTACTTATATTTGTAGGGTCAAACATAAAATAAATACACAGTCTTAATATTTACAAAATTCACAAATTGGGACTCTTTTTGTAGGACGGATGGAAGGTATTGTTAGAAAATTACTGTCCTTGGTAACATCTAACTAACTGAAATTCAAGTCTCTAACAATAAATCTTCTAAACCAATTCAGATGCTTCTGAAAAACAAATGATTATTCATATGAATGATTATTCTCTAGCAAACAAAACACACCAAATAAGAATTTTTTTTTACTTAAAAACGAAATCTTATAAGGAAATTCAACGGAAACATTATTACCTAAAAGTGACGATAAAATGAATCAGTTGCTTGACTAGCGACGGCTTCTCAATTTCATTAGGAGGAAAAAGAAGAGAGAATTTATATTAAGAAAACCTAAAATAAAAAGTACATACCAGTGTTTGGTGGGGACGGCGGCTGGCTGGTGGCGGCGGTGGTTGGCCGGTGGTGCGGTAAACTTCTCCTTCTCCTACTTCTCTTCTCCCCCTTTTCTCCCTCTTCTCCCTCTTCTCTCTATGTTGAGCTCCCTTTCTTCTTCTTTTTTCTTCCGTCTTCTGTGTCGAGCGAAAGACCTGTTACTGATTTCTTTTAGTTTGATCAGCGACCGCCATCAGCGACCATCTGCGGTCGCTGCATTTTAATGACATGGACTTATCAGCGACCGCATGCGGTCGCAGATGTTAAGTGGTCGCACAAAACCTTGGCGCCAACATTTCGTGCCAAATTTTACGAGGTGAATTTGTAATAGCGACTTCTCAGCGACCGCATGCGGTCGCGGATAGTATTTAGCGACTACTTTAAGGAACGGTCGCAGATGTCGGTCGCTATAAATAGTATCAGCGACCGGATATGCGGTCGCGGATAGTCTTGGTCGCTGTTAAGCCTTTTTCTTGTAGTGATCATACTAATAACTTCATCTTTGCACTACGGCCAAAGATATTCATTTGTATCACCAGTTGGTCATGTTCATCTCAACATCTGTTCATCTTTGCACTACTGGCCAAAGATATTCAACAACATGTCATCTTTGCACTACGGGCCAAAGATATTCATCAACAATTCATCTTTGCACTACAGGCCAAAGATATTCATCAACAGGCTATCTTTGCACTACATGCCAAAGATATTCATCAACAATTCATATTTGCACTACAGGCCAAATATATTCATATCTCAAAGAAATATATAATCATTTCAGAATTTATATAAACAATAATTATAACCATGTTGATCAATTCACCTTTGCACTTAAGCTTAAGATATTCAATTATAAATTTAATGGTCATGATCATACCAGTCACAATTCAACTTTGCACTACAGGCCAAAGAGAACCCTAGTCATGATCATACCAATAATCTATCCATCTTTACACTCCAGTGAAAGAGAATTTCAACATCAGGGTTATAAAAATGTTATATATGATCAACATATAGTTTTAATCTCAAGAGTAATATTCGTAACTCATGAATAGTAAATCGTGAATAGTAACTCATGAATAGTAACCCAGACACAAAAGATAGAAATTCCACAATAAAATCTATACCAATATTTCGGTATAATGATATTGAAAGAATAACATTACTTAAATTTATAAATAATTTATTTTAATTGTTTACACTTTACTAATTAATGCATTTAATCATCATAAAATGTCAACTCTTACAATTTCATCATCAATAATCAAAACCCTCATCAAAAACTGCATATACCTCATATAGGATTCTCAAGCCATAAAATCCTATTTTCCAATTTTCTTTCTTCACAAAACATATTTAATTCATTTACTCATAACTAGACCATTTTCATGAAAAATACCAAATCAGTTCCAAAAATATTTATTTTCTGGAATTTAGCATAATATAGTCCTATAGTGAACATATATTTTTCTCAGAATTTTTAAAAGTCATTTACTATTTTTCATATGGCCAAAACAGCCGAATATTTAGATATTTATCAAAAATTATACTTTTGTCCAAAAATTCTGAAATTTACAGAGTATACTTCTATCATATACATGTACTCCCAATAAAAATTTCATCAATTTTGGAGTTAACCACAAGGAATTATAAGCTGTTACTTCTAAAATAGTCTTTTCTCATAAAATTCATACTCTCAATCTATACATCCAAAAATCACCATTTTTGGACACAATCAAGAAAACTTATCAAAATATCATTTCAAATTTTTCCAAAATTTTTGAAGATCAGAAAAATTACGAAACTGAAAATCATAACAACCCTTAAAATCCCTTAATATCCCTTACTATCCCTTACCTCAAAAGAGTAGTACTTCTGACTGGATATCGGATATGATGCTGAAGGAAACTTGCACTGATGAATAGCAACTCACCAAGTATCTAAAAACTCACAAAATATGCTTCATAATATAGAGAGAGAAAGAGAGAAAGCTTATGTTTCTGGTGTGATTTTCAATTCTAACTTAGCCCTCTATTTATAGGAAAATTTTGGTAGGTTTGACCTGCAATCTGATGGCTTTACCTGCTACTATTCTCACCTACCACATTTGAAATATAATTCAGCACATTTCTTCACCAACCACAAGTGGAGCCCACCAATTCTAGAATTTTTCACCAAAATGATAAACTCCGAAAATTTAACAATTTCTGAACCAGTCATCTCGTAAAATTCATAACAAATCATACGTTCATTTTTAACGGTTCAAAATTTATGGACATATACTCAACTTATATATGTATAACATATTCAAAAATTACCACGATCCAACGGTCGGATTAAAAATTATAACCCCCGCAAAATATCTCAAAAACCCTGATTTTTAATACCTCCATTCCGACAAAAATACTGATAAAAACCTCAACATTAACTCCTTCATTTTTAACCACAAAAATATATCCCTCATTTATATCCACATAAAATATATATTTTCTTATCATATAAATCAATAATTAATTATTCACAAATAATATTACAGAATCACATTTATGACAACCAGGCCGTTCCCAGGAAAGAGGGGGCTTTCCAATAAGAATTTCTCCTTACTGGCGCGCAATTAGATGACCAAACCTCTCCTTAGACAGAACTTTCTAGACATTGACAATAATGTTATCTAATAATATTATTCAAATAATATGAATTATTGATCTGATAAAGGAAAATACTGTGCAGCAACAATTATTGAAACAACAATAATATAAAATATCAACACAACAATTATTGAATCAATAAAATATTGAACAGTAACTACTGTAACAATTTTTGAGTAGTGCCTTCTTACGTAAGAATCAATAATTTCAAAAATACTATGCAATACCGTGTGCTACTGTGCAATAACGCGTATTACTGTATTTTAACCACCGGGTATTCCAACAGTGTTAACGGTAACAACTACGCCGTTATTTGTAAAAACTCAAATTTGTCGTTTTCCTTCACCCGACAGTTATTCTGTTATGGGGCCCACAAATGGTTGCGCCGTCGTACGAATATTCCCCGACAGAAAGAATATTCCCCGACAACAATGATTATTTTATAACCACTTGCTTATTTTCAAAAAAATTCACATTTCACCCATAACTTTAAACTTTTATCAATTTAACCATTTACTGAATAGTAATTATAAGAAAAATTGAATACTTTTATTTCATAAAATTCGGGGTCTTACAATCTCCCCTCCTTATGAAATTTCGTCCCCGAAATTTACGTACCTGGTATTTCAAAGAGTTGAGAATACCTTGCTTTCATTTCAGATTCCATCTTCCCTGTCATCACGATTTCTCCACTGATCATCTCCTGTATTTCAGATATCATTCTAGAATACAGTTTCAAAACAAGGGTTAATTGAACAAATTAACATTTACATTATATCCCGATATTATGACTGACCAACAAATAAGCTTAAATAGGACACACTAGCGAAGGATTTACTCATCTCTCCCCTCCTAGTTGTATTCCCCGATCTCCGCCAGAGATCATATCCCTAAGCTCTGATACCACCTGTGACAACCCCAAAATAGGTCCATTCCATCCAACCCATTCTGAGTCGTCAAATACATGGTACAGAAAATAACTACAACTCTATTACAACAATTGTCGTACAAAATACAACAACACATATGCTGAGAGTTTGAATACAAATATATACCAAATGTGACACATGTCCCAACCGTGGACAGCACCTCACAGTGATACCTTACATAAAGGTATAGTCAAAAACTGTTTTAGAAATTAGAATCTTTGGGAAGTGCTCAAGGAAACCTTTGTACATGGGAGGCCACACATCTAGGTTATGATAGATATCATATGGCCACAGAATTATCCTTGGTTGACCCAATAGACCCCAAAGAAAAACGAGAAGATTACTATCATATTCTTCCCAATGGTGAGTCTTCTCTTGACTTATCATTATCTCCACTGTCTCTAATTGAGAATTATACTTCAAACAAACACCAAGATTATATAGGTAGTGCCCATAGATATACTCAGCAAGTGGATGAGCACAACCCTGTCTTATGATGACACGAGGTTGTATGTCATTAGACATCTTGTATGATAGTGACAAAACACCCTTTCAACGTTGGGTTCGCCTCACCCTATTTTCTTCACCAAATATAACTACTAAATGATGATCACCGTTCTATTCCCTTATTACCCCCGCTCGACCCAGCTACACTCTTATTACCTGAAAGGAATTGTGAAGCAAAAGGGTGAGCACAACTAGCTCAGTAAAAAATATCATGACTAAAGATAATTCAATTATTAATAGCCTTCATCAACAATAAATCAGAGATTTAGAACATATGGTAAATGATAAAAATTTCAACCATAGTTGCAGCGGAACGAGCAATCCATTAGAAGAGTCAAATAGACTATAAAGTCTATTATCTTCTCCATGTTAAAAATCCACCAATAATGTTTTATCCCTGTAACATCAATCAACAATTCTGGTCCACAATCATATGAATAACTCATAATCATAACTGTAGTTCTAAATTCCTCTTCTCATCCAGGACGAAGATAATTTTTATCACCTATCTTTACCTGAAACATCAAAGATCATGGTTACACCAAATCACATTTCCTGTTCATAATCATACTAATAACTTCATCTTTGCACTACGGCCAAAGATATTCATTTGTATCACCAGTTGGTCATGTTCATCTCAACATCTGTTCATCTTTGCACTACTGGCCAAAGATATTCAACAACATGTCATCTTTGCACTACGGGCCAAAGATATTCATCAACAATTCATCTTTGCACTACAGGCCAAAGATATTCATCAACAGGCTATCTTTGCACTACATGCCAAAGATATTCATCAACAATTCATATTTGCACTACAGGCCAAATATATTCATATCTCAAAGAAATATATAATCATTTCAGAATTTATATAAACAATAATTATAACCATGTTGATCAATTCACCTTTGCACTTAAGCTTAAGATATTCAATTATAAATTTAATGGTCATGATCATACCAGTCACAATTCAACTTTGCACTACAGGCCAAAGAAAACCCTAGTCATGATCATACCAATAATCTATCCATCTTTACACTCCAGTGAAAGAGAATTTCAACATCAGGGTTATAAAAATGTTATATATGATCAACATATAGTTTTAATCTCAAGAGTAATATTCGTAACTCATGAATAGTAAATCGTGAATAGTAACTCATGAATAGTAACCCAGACACAAAAGATAGAAATTCCACAATAAAATCTATACCAATATTTCGGTATAATGATATTGAAAGAATAACATTACTTAAATTTATAAATAATTTATTTTAATTGTTTACACTTTACTAATTAATGCATTTAATCATCATAAAATGTCAACTCTTACAATTTCATCATCAATAACCAAAACCCTCATCAAAAACTGCATATACCTCATATAGGATTCTCAAGCCATAAAATCCTATTTTCCAATTTTCTTTATTCACAAAACATATTTAATTCATTTACTCATAACTAGACCATTTTCATGAAAAATACCAAATCAGTTCCAAAAATATTTATTTTCTGGGATTTAGCATAATATAGTCCCATAGTGAACATATATTTTTCTCAGAATTTTTAAAAGTCATTTACTATTTTTCATATGGCCAAAACAGCCGAATATTTAGATATTTATCAAAAATTATACTTTTGTCCAAAAATTCTGAAATTTACAGAGTATACTTCTATCATATACATGTACTCCCAATAAAAATTTCATCAATTTTGGAGTTAACCACAAGGAATTATAAGCTGTTACTTCTAAAATAGTCTTTTCTCATAAAATTCATACTCTCAATCTATACATCCAAAAATCACCATTTTTGGACACAATCAAGAAAACTTATCAAAATATCATTTCAAATTTTTCCAAAATTTTTGAAGATCAGAAAAATTACGAAACTGAAAATCATAACAACCCTTAAAATCCCTTAATATCCCTTACTATCCCTTACCTCAAAAGAGTAGTACTTCTGACTGGATATCGGATATGATGCTGAAAGAAACTTGCACTGATGAATAGCAACTCACCAAGTATCTAAAAACTCACAAAATATGCTTCATAATATGGAGAGAGAAAGAGAGAAAGCTTATGTTTCTGGTGTGATTTTCAATTCTAACTTAGCCCTCTATTTATAGGAAAATTTTGGTAGGTTTGACCTGCAACCTGATGGCTTTACCTGCTACTATTCCCACCCACCACATTTGAAATATAATTCAGCACATTTCTTCACCAACCACAAGTGGAGCCCACCAATTCTAGAATTTTTCACCAAAATGATAAACTCCGAAAATTTAACAATTTCTGAACCAGTCATCTCGTAAAATTCATAACAAATCATACGTTCATTTTTAACGGTTCAAAATTTATGGACATATACTCAACTTATATATGTATAACATATTCAAAAATTACCACGATCCAACGGTCGGATTAAAAATTATAACCCCCGCAAAATATCTCAAAAACCCTGATTTTTAATACCTCCATTCCGACAAAAATACTGATAAAAACCTCAACATTAACTCCTTCATTTTTAACCACAAAAATATATCCCTCATTTATATCCATATAAAATATATATTTTCTTATCATATAAATCAATAATTAATTATTCACAAATAATATTACAGAATCACATTTATGACAACCAGGCCGTTCCCAGGAAAGAGGGGGCTTTCCAATAAGAATTTCTCCTTACTGGCGCGCAATTAGATGACCAAACCTCTCCTTAGACAGAACTTTCTAGACATTGACAATAATGTTATCTAATAATATTATTCAAATAATATGAATTATTGATCTGATAAAGGAAAATACTGTGCAGCAACAATTATTGAAACAACAATAATATAAAATATCAACGCAACAATTATTGAATCAATAAAATATTGAACAGTAACTACTGTAACAATTTTTGAGTAGTGCCTTCTTACGTAAGAATCAATAATTTCAAAAATACTATGCAATACCGTGTGCTACTGTGCAATAACGCGTATTACTGTATTTTAACCACCGGGTATTCCAACAGTGTTAACGGTAACAACTACGCCGTTATTTGTAAAAACTCAAATTTGTCGTTTTCCTTCACCCGACAGTTATTCTGTTATGGGGCCCACAAATGGTTGCGCCGTCGTACGAATATTCCCCGACAACAATGATTATTTTATAACCACTTGCTTATTTTCAAAAAAATTCACATTTCACCCATAACTTTAAACTTTTATCAATTTAACCATTTACTGAATAGTAATTATAAGAAAAATTGAATACTTTTATTTCATAAAATTCGGGGTCTTACAGTGTAGCTGGGTCGAGCGAGGGTAGCAAGGGAATAGAACGGTGGTCATCATTTAGTAGTTTTATTTGGTGAATCCAATAGGGTAAGGTGTACCCAACGTTGGAAGGGTGGTTTGCCACAATCATACAAGATGTCTAACGACATACAACCTCGTGTCATCATAAGACAGGGATGCGCTCATCCACTTGCTGAGTATATCTATGAGCACTACTTATATAATCTTGGTGTTTGTTTGAAGTATAATTCTCAATTAGAGACAGTAGAGATAATGATAAGTCAAGAGAAGACTCACCATTGGGAAGAATATGATAGAAATCTTCTCGTTTTTCTTTGGGGTCTATTGGGTCAACCAAGGATAATTCTGTGGCCATATGATATCTATCATAACCTAGACGCGTGGCCTCCCATGTACGAAGGTTTCCTTGAGCACTTCCCAAAGATTCTAATTTCTAAAATAGTTTTTGACTATACCTTTATGTAAGGTGTTATTGTGAGGTGATGTCCACGGTTGGAACATGAGTCACATTTGGTATATATTTGTATCCAAACTCACAGCATATGTGTTGTTGTATTTTGCACGACAATTGTTGTAATAAAGTTGTAGTTATTTTCTGTACCATGTATTTGACGACTCAGAATGGGTTGGGTGGAATGGACCTATTTTGGGGTCGTTACACTTTGTATGGATTAAAACAGGCTCCAAGAGCCTGGTATGAAAGATTAAGCAAATTTTTATTAGACAGTGATTTTAATCGTGGTAAAATTGATTCTACTCTTTTTATTAAAATCAAAAATAAAAATTTATTAATTGTTCAAATTTATGTGGATGATATAATTTTTGGAGCTACTACTAACTCATTGTGTGAGTGGTTTTCCCAATGTATACATAACGAGTTTGATATGAGCCTTATAGGCGAATTAAATTATTTCTTAGGGCTTCAAATTAAACAATCCAATAAAGGGATTCGCATTCACCAATCAAAGTATGTAAATGAGCTATTGAAGAGATTTGGCTTTGAAAATACCAAACCAAAGTCAACACCAATGAGCACTACCGTCAAGCTTACTGCAGATGTGACAGGTAAAGATGTCGAAGTAACAATGTATCGAGGTATGATTGGTTGTTTACTTTATTTAACTGCATCAAGGCCATATATTATGTATAATGTATGCTTATGTGCTAGATTTCAAGCTCAACCAAAAGAATCTCACCTTAAAGCAGTAAAAAGAATATTTAAATATTTATCTGGCATAATTAATTTAGGCTTATACTATCATGTATCTCCAAGTTTTGAACTAATTGGATACTCAAATGCAGATTATGCAGCGTGCCAAGTTGATAGAAAAAGCACAAGTGGTGCTTGTGAATTTTTAGGCCAAAGCATTGTAGCTTGGCACAGCAAGAAACAAACATCTGTAGCCTTGTCTACTACGGAAGGTGAATATTTGGCGACAGGTAGTTGTTGTTCACAAATTCTATGGATGATACAAACGTTACATGATTTTAATGTTATTTGTGAAAATGTGCCTATTATGTGTGACAATACTAGTGCTATTGATATTTCTAAAAATCATGTGCTTCATTCTCGTACTAAGCATATTGAAGTGAGACATCATTTGTTAAGAGATAATATTACTAAAGGATTAATTAAGTTAGTATTTGTCCCTACTGAACATCAATTGGCTGACATTTTTACAAAACCTTTAAGTGAGGAACGTTTTTGTACCTTGAGAAGAGAACTTGGAATGTCTGTCTGTGCTTAATTATTTCTTATGTGCCTCTAAAAATTAATTTCATTTTAATATTAATAAATAAAAATAATAATAATAATAATAATAAAATAAAATTATATATATATTTTTTATTAAATTATGTTTTATCAATATATAAATTTATTTTGCATTATGTGGTATTTTTTTTAATAAATCATTTATTGAGTGTCAAGTTTCATTATATGTTTAAATGTCATCTATTCCATGTTCTATATTATACACTGTTATCTTATGTTTTAAAGTCACAGAAAGTGCTTTAGTGGGTTTTAATGTCATTTAGTGATTAAGCGGGAATACAACTCTATATAATCCATTCACTCTCCTATCTTTTTATCTTCCACTCTGTTTTTATTTGTCACCTGAGACAAGGGTTTCCCCATTTCAAATTCCTTCTTCTGTTATTCTCTTTCCTCGTGTTTTTTTTTCTTTCCTTTCAAAACCTAGGGTTTTCAAATAGTTTTCCATGGCTAAAACTCGTGGTGGACATATATTCAACACCAGCAGAGAAGCAATTCAGAGCAAGAAGGATATCCCTACTCACTCCTCAAGAGCTACTAGGCGCTCGAATCGGTATATTAAGCGAACCTCAACTGATTTGGGGGTTTTGTCGAAGCAATCTATGAAGAGGACTGGTAATTCTTCACCTTCCAAGGGAAAATCTACCGAATCCATCATCATTCCTGATTCTTCTTCCTCTGACCCACTGATTTCTACTCTTCCTCCATCACATGGTACACCTCTAATCTTTACATCTTCTACATATGCTATGCGATTTCAGAATCTTATGGAAAATAAAACAATTATTTTTGGAAAATCTGTTGATCAAGCTCTATTCCAACAAATTGGGGTTACATCATTATTTGAAAAAGTTAATCTCTCTGCTATGTTGTTTCCTCCCAAATCTGCATATCCCACTTTTATTAAACAATTTTTTGGGAATATGTCTGTCCAAGACGATGTGATAAAAACTTTTGTCAAAAACAAAACATTGATTATTGATTCTGCTATATTGGGCTCCATTCTTAATATTCCCTGCTCTGGTTTTTGTCCTTTCACACTCAAGGGGCCTTTAGAGTTTGAAAATTTAACTGTCCTTGAACAGTTAAGGATTGTGAAACAGTGTTCTTCTGCTGAATTTATTGGGTTACCAACTGTTATTGAAACTACTCCTTTGAATAATGTTATTCATAAACTCATTCGTGCTAATTTAGTACCTAGGAATGGGGGTAGGTCCAATATGACTTATCAAGACTTGAATCATTTGTGGTACTAAGTTTAATTTTGCCTTGCTTATGATTAAGCACATGGAAAGTTGTTTGACAAACAAAACAAAATGTTTTCCTTATGGGGGGTTCATAACTAAAATTCTTGCACACTTTGGGATTTCTTTTGTCAATGAAGAAGTTGTGCAAATTTCTGATAACATTGATAAATATATCTTGATGCAATCCAAATTGAAAGTGAATTCTGATGGAATCTTGTCTTGGGATGCTGAAAAGGTTCCTACTCAATGTGTAAGACCCCAACTTATTAATGAATAAAATCAAATTTTCTCTAAATATTATTGTGAATAATAAGGGGTTAATTTGATATAATACTTTGGTTATGGGTGAAATGTGCAAATTTTGCAAAATAAGCAAGTGGTTATAAAATATTTATTTTTGGTCGGTGAATATTCGGTTGGTCGTGGAATATTCTTGCTGTCGGAGAATATTCGTACGACGACGCAGCCTTGTGTGGGCCCCATAACGGAAAGCGATTGGATGAAGAAAACGACAAGTATAAGTTGTTGTTACCGTTAATACTGTTGGAATACCCGGTGGTTAAAATACAGTAGCACACGGTATTGCACCAATTATTGATTCTTACGTAAGAAGGCACTACTCAATAATTGTTACAGTAGTTATTATTCAATATTTTATTTTATTGATTCAATAATTGCTACGTTGATATTTTATATTATTGTTGTTTCAATAATTGTTGCTGCACAGTATTTTCATTTATCAGATCAATAATTCATATTATTTGAATAATATTATTAGATAACATTATTGGCAATGTCTAGAAAGTTCTGTCTAAGGAGAGGTTTGGTCATCTAATTGCGCGCCAGTAAGGAGAACTCCTTATTGGAAAGCCCCCTCTTTCCTGGGAACGGCCTGGTTGTCATAAATGTGATTCTGTAATATTATTTGTGAATAATTAATTATTGATTCATATGATAAGGAAATATTTATTTTATGTGGATATAAATGAGGGATATATTTTTGTGGTTAAAAATGAAGGAGTTAATGTTGAGGTTTTTGTCAGTATTTTTGTCGGAATGGAGGTATTAAAAATCAGGGTTTTTGAGATAGTTTGCGGGGGTTATAATTTTTAATCCGACCGTTGGATCGTGGTAATTTTTGGATATGTTATACATATATAAGTTGAGTATATGTCCACAAATTTTGAACCGTTAAAAATGAACGTATGATTTATTACGAATTTTACAAGATGACTGGTTCAGAAATTGTTGAATTTTTGGAGTTTATCATTTTGGTGGAAAATTCTAGAATTGGTGGGCCCCACTTGTGGTTGGTGAAGAAATGTGCTGAATTATATTTCAAATGTGGTGGGTGGGAATAGTAGCAGGTAAAGCCATCAGGTTGCAGGTCAAACCTACCAAAATTTTCCTATAAATAGAGGGCTAAGTTAGAATTGAAAATCACACCAGAAACAAGTTTTCTCTCTTTCTCACTCTAGATTATTGAGTGTATTTTGTGAGTATTTAGATACTTTGAGAGTTTCTATTCATCAGAGCAAGTTTCTTTCAGCCTTATACCGGTATTCCGACCAGAAGTACTGATATTTTGAGGTAAGGGATATTATTTTCTTCTTAAATGATATTATTTTCTTCAATATCATTATGCTGAAATATTGATATGAGTTTTTATCAAATTTGGAACTTTTTGTGTCGGGGGTTACTATTCACGTATATGGCACTATTCACGAATACGGCACTATTCACCGAAAAATAAAATTTTCCCTTTTTGTCCAAGATGTCTATTATGGTTACTATCTTTGATTGTATCCATGTTTTGATCTTTATTTTTGAATTCTGCTTCACAATTGATTATTATGAAGTATTATTGATCTTGGATAAACTGTTATACGAATCCCTACTATTTGTCCTTCTGTCTCATTGGATTCGTTCTCTTTAAGATATTTTTCATCATCCTCAGTCCTAAATGATGATATTAATGAATATCTTTGGCCTGTAGTGCAAAGATGTATGATTACTTGATGAATATCTTTGGCCTGTAGTGCAAAGATGAACAGGTGTTGAGATGAACATGACTGACAGGTGATACAAATGAATATCTTTGGCCTGTAGTGCAAAGATGAATATTTGGATAAAGATGATTATTAATTGATGTTACAGGGATAAAATATTGATGATGGACTTTTAAATCTTAGAAGATAGTAGAATTCTTTCTCTACTTGACTCTTCTAATGGTTTGCTGTTTCCGCTGCAGTTGTTGATCTGAAACTTGTTGTCGATTATATTTTATCAGATTTTTCCCTGTTGAAGACTAACGATAATTTGTTGTATATTATCTTAGTCATAATATTCTTTACTGGACTAGTTGAGCTCACCCTTTTCCTTTTTGTTCCATTTTTCTTCTCAGGAGGTGAGACCATAGCAGGATCTAGTCGGGGTATGGAGTGATGGTTCTAAAAAGATGTTTTAGCAGTCCTCACTATTTCTGTAAAATAGTGTTTGAATAATTGTAATGAGGATTTATTTGAGTGTGGATATTGTCTAGAAGACAATATTTGTATTTAAACTCACAGTATGTGTTGTCGTATTTTGCACGACATTTGTATTATTGAAGTTGTAGTTTGCTTTCTGTACCATGTATTTGGCGACTCAGAATGGGTGTTGTATACCTATTTTGGGGGCGTCACACAATGTTCTGTTCCTCCTACTTCAACTCTTATATCTCCACATTCTTCTCATATTCATAATTCTGCCTTACCAGATATTAATCCTCCTTCAAATGATCAATTTTCTACTCTTTATCAACTAGTACAAGATATGGGATCTCGGTTTGACTCTGCTATTCAATCAGTTGCAAAACAAGTTCAAGAGTTAAACGACAAAGTTGATAATGTTTTAGAAATGATGGAAGTTTTGGTATCATATCATAATGACTACGTGGCTAAGATTCAAGAATTTGATAAGAGGCTTGATGAAGTTCTCTTTGAATCTGCTACTGATGAAGCTGCATAACTCTTCTTTTTGATAATGCCAAAGGGGGAGAAGTGTATGGGGATAAGGGACTGTGAAGATGCTTACTGTGAAGATGCTACTACTGTGATTCTTTTTGATACTATTGGTTACTGACTATTTTGGGTTATGATATTTTGGGATATGGTACTATTGGTTAGTTATGTGGATGTTATTTGTTATAATGATATGATATCTATTTGGTGCATGTTGAATATCATTTTGTGCTTATTTGTTTTCTGTTAGATATTATATCTGTCTCCTTTATTTGTTATTTGTTTCCCTATTTGTTATGGAAATCTTATATGCATAAATTTAGGGGGAGCATATATTTAGGGGGAGCATATAAATTGGATAATATTTTTGTCATTATAAAAAAGGGGGAGAATGTTGGTATTTATTATTTTAATAATGACAAATATTATGGATTTATGATTAATTGTTTTGTTCCAGCTGGCCCAAAATTTAGTTTACATATTCTACAGATTGTGTCAGTTGAACTAAAAGTTATTTAAGGATATACTATTGTTTGGTGGGGTCCACAACAGTTAGTGGTACTTTGTATTCTATTTTAATAAGGAGTCTTGTAGAAGCTTTTTACTGGGTCTTAGCTTATCTTATCTCTTTGTTTCTCTGATTCAAAACAGTCGACTGGTATAGAAGATTATCTCCTTTATTTCAGCTACAAATAGTTGGCGCAGAGTTCTTCTTATTTAAATTTGTTGAAATCGTGGATTCACTTTAACGGGACTGAGATTTCTTAGCTAACATATTTTTATAGTCGTTGCTTGTCTCGTTATATATACTCCTTCTCTTCGGCTGAACAAGACACATCTCTGAAATCTGCAATCAAGTTGATATACTACATCAGAGCACTTCAATTGATTTATTCCAGCCATTTATTGTAATCAATTATATTCTTTTGAGCTAGAAATTTATTTTACTCATTCATTGTAAACCAAAGCACTCAAGCATAGTTTTACCTTGAGGCTTCCTGTTAGTCTGTTCAAAGAAGGCTTCAAGGGTCTCAGAGGTGAGAAGAGGTGCAGAGGTGTACAAGTTGCCGAGGTGCAAAACGGGGGCATAGGTGTCCAACATCAGATTTGAGGCTTCTTTGTAACAGGGAGTAATTTTTGTATTAAGGTTTAAATAGTAATAAAAAGAGTCTCCAATCCTAGTTGGGATTGGACATGGATTACGCCACTAGGTAGAGGATAGGGGCTAAACCACATAAAAAATCTTGGCGTGATTTTTACTTCTGTTTATCTCTTTAACTGCCATTAACGTTTTGCACATTTTTGTTCATCACGCTAATCCAGACACTAAAGCAGACAGGTATAGCTGTCAGAATTAAACCTATAGAGAAAATTTTTAAAAAGTTTTCACCGTTTATCACTTTTAGCTTAAACACATATTCACCCCCCCTCTAGGTGTGCATATTTACTGAATTACGTATTTCACATGAATCCCACATTGGATAAATTCAAGAGTGCAGATGGGTTAATAAGTATGGTAGAGCCTCAACCTAATAGGTTAACCTTTTAGGTAAGGAGGTGGTCTAACATGCTTATTGGGTCCGTCTACACGGGTGTGCGCTGCTAGGTGATGAATTGATGTTGGGTGTGGGTCCTCACCCATGAGATAGAATCCAATATAGAAAAGAATTGATTTTCTTTGTGAGCAAGTAAGTGGGGCTACTTGATATTAATCTAATTAGAAATTTGGTTAATGGAAGCAATATTGGAATTGGAGATTCCATGAAAGGAATCCAAGTTGAAAAAGAATTTACTTGTTAGATTGGTTGGTGACCAAGACAAGGAGATGTGATCCCTAATTTGATTAGGAGAATAAGTTGTTTCTAATCCATAATAGGAATGGATTAAGAAGAGTACTATAAATAAGGCTATGATGGAGTCTTATTTGATACATGAGATAAGCTTGGTAGTAAGAAGATACCAAAAGAATAAATTGAGAGAATTACAGTTTGTTGTTCGTGGGTATCCGCCATCATTATATCCGTTCAATTAAAAGCTTGAAGACTTTATTGCTTGGGGTTTTTTTGGGTGGTGAAGTTAATTAGGTTTCTTAACCTAATTAAAGGTAAATTTGTATTATCTCAATTTATTATGTAACCTCAAGTTTTAGGGCATAAAACTTGAGAGGATTATTGTAAGCCCATTATTAGTGATATAGTGGAGATTCGGAGTTTGACCCGTGATTTTTACCTCTTAATTTTAGAGGGTTTTCCAGGTAAATTTGGTGTCTTGCTTGTGAATGGTTATTTGTTATTTTTGTTCTCATAATTGGTTTTGCTGATTTCATATTTAATTGCACAAAGACGGAAAAGTAAATCCTGGGATATAGATTATTTTTGGCGTACTTTTCCCAACAGTGGTATCAGAGCTTGGTTATTTTTGTGGTTTTCTTGTGCGAATTAAATGGAGGATTGGACAGCAGGTTGCATGATTAATCTCAAGGCTACAAATTATGCAATTTGAAAGCCAAGAATAGAGGATTTGCTTTACAGCAAGGATTTGTACGAGCCACTTGAGAACGATGGAGTTAAGCCCGCAAATAAGAGTGACGCGTAGTGGAACATGATGAACAGGAAGACTATTGGTCTCATCAGATTGTGGATTGATCAAAGTGTGTTTCATCATGTTGCCACAGAAACTAAAGCCTATGCTCTCTGGTAGAAATTGGAGTCCATGTATGAAAGGAAGACGGCGAAAAATAAAGCTTTTTTTATTAGGAAGCTTATGAATTCTAAATTCAAGGATGGAAACTTCGTTGCAGAACACTTGAGTGATTTTCAGAGTTTGATAAATCAGTTGAGTACGATGAAGATGGTCATTGACGATGAGATGCAAGCTTTGTTGTTGTTGAGCTCTTTGCCTGATAGTTGGGAGACGCTGGTTGTATCGTTGAGTAACTCTGCTCCTAATGGCAAGCTGACTATGGATACAGTTAAGGATAGTTTGTTTAACGAGGAACAGAGGCGAAGAGATACTATGGTGATTAGTGCTGAGTCACAAGTTTTTGTCACACAGAGTAGGGGCAAAAACAAAGGGAGAAACTCTCCTGAAGATGACAAATCTAGGGGAAGGTCAAGAGATAGAAAAGAAGTAAGTTTCTTTCAGCCTTATACCGGTATTCCGACCAGAAGTACTGATATTTTGAGGTAAGGGATATTATTTTCTTCTTAAATGATATTATTTTCTTCAATATCATTATGCTGAAATATTGATATGAGTTTTTATCAAATTTGGAACTTTTTGTGTCGGGGGTTACTATTCACGTATACGGCACTATTCACGAATACGGCACTATTCACCGAAAAATAAAATTTTCCCTTTTTGTCCAAGATGTCTATTATGGTTACTATCTTTGATTGTATCCATGTTTTGATCTTTATTTTTGAATTCTGCTTCACAATTGATTATTATGAAGTATTATTGATCTTAGATAAACTGTTATACGAATCCCTACTATTTGTCCTTCTGTCTCATTGGATTCGTTCTCTTTAAGATATTTTTCATCATCCTCAGTCCTAAATGATGATATTAATGAATATCTTTGGCCTGTAGTGCAAAGATATATGATTACTTGATGAATATCTTTGGCCTGTAGTGCAAAGATGAACAGGTGTTGAGATGAACATGACTGACAGGTGATACAAATGAATATCTTTGGCCTGTAGTGCAAAGATGAATATTTGGATAAAGATGATTATTAATTGATGTTACAGGGATAAAATATTGATGATGGACTTTTAAATCTTAGAAGATAGTAGAATTCTTTCTCTACTTGACTCTTCTAATGGTTTGCTGTTTCCGCTGCAGTTGTTGATCTGAAACTTGTTGTCGATTATATTTTATCAGATTTTTCCCTGTTGAAGACTAACGATAATTTGTTGTATATTATCTTAGTCATAATATTCTTTACTGGGCTAGTTGAGCTCACCCTTTTCCTTTTTGTTCCATTTTTCTTCTCAGGAGGTGAGACCATAGCAGGATCTAGTCGGGGTATGGAGTGATGGTTCTAAAAAGATGTTTTAGCAGTCCTCACTATTTCTGTAAAATAGTGTTTGAATAATTGTAATGAGGATTTATTTGAGTGTGGATATTGTCTAGAAGACAATATTTGTATTTAAACTCACAGTATGTGTTGTCGTATTTTGCACGACATTTGTATTATTGAAGTTGTAGTTTGCTTTCTGTACCATGTATTTGGCGACTCAGAATGGGTGTTGTATACCTATTTTGGGGGCGTCACACAATGTTCTGTTCCTCCTACTTCAACTCTTATATCTCCACATTCTTCTCATATTCATAATTCTGCCTTACCAGATATTAATCCTCCTTCAAATGATCAATTTTCTACTCTTTATCAACTAGTACAAGATATGGGATCTCGGTTTGACTCTGCTATTCAATCAGTTGCAAAACAAGTTCAAGAGTTAAACGACAAAGTTGATAATGTTTTAGAAATGATGGAAGTTTTGGTATCATATCATAATGACTACGTGGCTAAGATTCAAGAATTTGATAAGAGGCTTGATGAAGTTCTCTTTGAATCTGCTACTGATGAAGCTGCATAACTCTTCTTTTTGATAATGCCAAAGGGGGAGAAGTGTATGGGGATAAGGGACTGTGAAGATGCTTACTGTGAAGATGCTACTACTGTGATTCTTTTTGATACTATTGGTTACTGACTATTTTGGGTTATGATATTTTGGGATATGATACTATTGGTTAGTTATGTGGATGTTATTTGTTATAATGATATGATATCTATTTGGTGCATGTTGAATATCATTTTGTGCTTATTTGTTTTCTGTTAGATATTATATCTGTCTCCTTTATTTGTTATTTGTTTCCCTATTTGTTATGGAAATCTTATATGCATAAATTTAGGGGGAGCATATATTTAGGGGGAGCATATAAATTGGATAATATTTTTGTCATTATAAAAAAGGGGGAGAATGTTGGTATTTATTATTTTAATAATGACAAATATTATGGATTTATGATTAATTGTTTTGTTCCAGCTGGCCCAAAATTTAGTTTACATATTCTACAGATTGTGTCAGTTGAACTAAAAGTTATTTAAGGATATACTATTGTTTGGTGGGGTCCACAACAGTTAGTGGTACTTTGTATTCTATTTTAATAAGGAGTCTTGTAGAAGCTTTTTACTGGGTCTTAGCTTATCTTATCTCTTTGTTTCCCTGATTCAAAACAGTCGACTGGTATAGAAGATTATCTCCTTTATTTCAGCTACAAATAGTTGGCGCAGAGTTCTTCTTATTTAAATTTGTTGAAATCGTGGATTCACTTTAACGGGACTGAGATTTCTTAGCTAACATATTTTTATAGTCGTTGCTTGTCTCGTTATATATACTCCTTCTCTTCGGCTGAACAAGACACATCTCTGAAATCTGCAATCAAGTTGATATACTACATCAGAGCACTTCAATTGATTTATTCCAGCCATTTATTGTAATCAATTATATTCTTTTGAGCTAGAAATTTATTTTACTCATTCATTGTAAACCAAAGCACTCAAGCATAGTTTTACCTTGAGGCTTCCTGTTAGTCTGTTCAAAGAAGGCTTCAAGGGTCTCAGAGGTGAGAAGAGGTGCAGAGGTGTACAAGTTGCCGAGGTGCAAAACGGGGGCATAGGTGTCCAACATCAGATTTGAGGCTTCTTTGTAACAGGGAGTAATTTTTGTATTAAGGTTTAAATAGTAATAAAAAGAGTCTCCAATCCTAGTTCGGATTGGACATGGATTACGCCACTAGGTAGAGGATAGGGGCTAAACCACATAAAAAATCTTGGTGTGATTTTTACTTCTGTTTATCTCTTTAACTGCCATTAACGTTTTGCACATTTTTGTTCATCACGCTAATCCAGACACTAAAGCAGACAGGTATAGCTGTCAGAATTAAACCTATAGAGAAAATTTTTAAAAAGTTTTCACCGTTTATCACTTTTAGCTTAAACACATATTCACCCCCCCCTCTAGGTGTGCATATTTACTGAATTACGTATTTCACATGAATCCCACATTGGATAAATTCAAGAGTGCAGATGGGTTAATAAGTATGGTAGAGCCTCAACCTAATAGGTTAACCTTTTAGGTAAGGAGGTGGTCTAACATGCTTATTGGGTCCGTCTACACAGGTGTGCGCTGCTAGGTGATGAATTGATGTTGGGTGTGGGTCCTCACCCATGAGATAGAATCCAATATAGAAAAGAATTGATTTTCTTTGTGAGCAAGTAAGTGG
This sequence comes from Panax notoginseng, assembly GCA_016801055.1. NCBI lineage: Eukaryota > Viridiplantae > Streptophyta > Magnoliopsida > Apiales > Araliaceae > Panax > Panax notoginseng. The sequence goes on from CM029019.1 coordinate 182,857,691, forward strand.
GGTTACTTGATATTAATCTAATTAGAAATTTGGTTAATGGAAGCAATATTGGAATTGGAGATTCCATGAAAGGAATCCAAGTTGAAAAAGAATTTACTTGTTAGATTGGTTAGTGACCAAGACAAGGAGATGTGATCCCTAATTTGATTAGGAGAATAAGTTGTTTCTAATCCATAATAGGAATGGATTAAGAAGAGTACTATAAATAAGGCTATGATGGAGTCTTATTTGATACATGAGATAAGCTTGGTAGTAAGAAGATACCAAAAGAATAAATTGAGAGAATTACAGTTTGTTGTTCGTGGGTATCCGCCATCATTATATCCGTTCAATTAAAAGCTTGAAGACTTTATTGCTTGGGGTTTTTTTGGGTGGTGAAGTTAATTAGGTTTCTTAACCTAATTAAAGGTAAATTTGTATTATCTCAATTTATTATGTAACCTCAAGTTTTAGGGCATAAAACTTGAGAGGATTATTGTAAGCCCATTATTAGTGATATAGTGGAGATTCGGAGTTTGACCCGTGATTTTTACCTCTTAATTTTAGAGGGTTTTCCAGGTAAATTTGGTGTCTTGCTTGTGAATGGTTATTTGTTATTTTTGTTCTCATAATTGGTTTTGCTGATTTCATATTTAATTGCACAAAGACGGAAAAGTAAATCCTGGGATATAGATTATTTTTGGCGTACTTTTCCCAACAGTGGTATCAGAGCTTGGTTATTTTTGTGGTTTTCTTGTGCGAATTAAATGGAGGATTGGACAGCAGGTTGCATGATTAATCTCAAGGCTACAAATTATGCAATTTGAAAGCCAAGAATAGAGGATTTGCTTTACAGCAAGGATTTGTACGAGCCACTTGAGAACGATGGAGTTAAGCCCACAAATAAGAGTGACGCGTAGTGGAACATGATGAACAGGAAGACTATTGGTCTCATCAGATTGTGGATTGATCAAAGTGTGTTTCATCATGTTGCCACAGAAACTAAAGCCTATGCTCTCTGGTAGAAATTGGAGTCCATGTATGAAAGGAAGACGGCGAAAAATAAAGCTTTTTTTATTAGGAAGCTTATGAATTCTAAATTCAAGGATGGAAACTTCGTTGCAGAACACTTGAGTGATTTTCAGAGTTTGATAAATCAGTTGAGTACGATGAAGATGGTCATTGACGATGAAATGCAAGCTTTGTTGTTGTTGAGCTCTTTGCCTGATAGTTGGGAGACGCTGGTTGTATCGTTGAGTAACTCTGCTCCTAATGGCAAGCTGACTATGGATACAGTTAAGGATAGTTTGTTTAACGAGGAACAGAGGCGAAGAGATACTATGGTGATTAGTGCTGAGTCACAAGTTTTTGTCACACAGAGTAGGGGCAAAAACAAAGGGAGAAACTCTCCTGAAGATGACAAATCCAGGGGAAGGTCAAGAGATAGAAAAGAAGTAATTTGTTTTCACTGCCAGAAGTCGGGTCACATAAGACGAGAGTGCAGATATTTAAAGAAGGAGAAGTCTAAGAAAAAAGATGAGCATAAAGATTCGATTGTGTATCTATCCGACGTTGATGTAGTCATTATTTGTGATGATAAACCTAAGTGCCACGTTAGTGATTGGATTATTGATTCGGGTGCTTCGTTTCATGCTACTTCGCGTGGTGAGATATTCACATCCTACACTAGTGGTGATTTTGGCTATGTACGGATGGGAAACGGAAGTGCATCCAAGATTATAGGCATTGGAGATATTTGTTTGGAGACTAACAGTGGTTGCATGTTGATGTTGAGAGAAGTCAGACATGTTCCGGATATTCGTTTTAATTTGATCTCTGCTGGTAAGCTTGATGAGGATGGTTATAAAAGTTACTTTGGTGAATGTCAGTGGAAGCTCACTAAAGGGTTTCTAGTGGTGACCAGAGGTAAGAAGATAGACACTCTTTACACGATGCGGGCGCATGTGAGAGGTGTTGAAGATGGGGGAGTTAGGCAGAAAAAGATGTGGTACAAAGTCGTGCGAGATGGGAGGAAAGCCTTGCATGAGAACCACAAGAAGAAAGCTCTTCGCTTTAAATGGGTACCAAAAGTGAAGAAGGAAAGTGATAGCTCGCAGCCAGTGTACAAAGCGGTTGTGAATAAATTTGGCAATAAAAAATATGTCAAGTTTGAGTTAGATCCTCCCATTGAGAAGAACCATGCCGATGAGACAAAGCCGGACATGAAGATATTTGAAAATTCTAAGAAGCTTGAGTTGAGCCAAGACTTCGTTGGAATTAACTCCAAGTAAGGAGTTGTGGTTGGTGATCCCTCCTCTCATGGGTTCGGAGAGGGAGATTGTTGGGTGTGGGTCCTCACCCATGAGATAGAATTCAATATAGAAAAGAACTGATTTTCTTTGTGAGCAAGTAAGTGGGGCTACTTGATATTAATCTAATTAGAAATTTGGTTAATGGAAGCAATATTGGAATTGGAGATTCCATGAAAGGAATCCAAGTTGAAAAAGAATTTACTTGTTAGATTGGTTGGTGACCAAGACAAGGAGATGTGATCCCTAATTTGATTAGGAGAATAAGTTGTTTCTAATCCATAATAGGAATGGATTAAGAAGAGTACTATAAATAAGGCTATGATGGAGTCTTATTTGATACATGAGATAAGCTTGGTAGTAAGAAGATACCAAAAGAATAAATTGAGAGAATTACAGTTTGTTGTTCGTGGGTATCCGCCATCATTATATCCGTTCAATTAAAAGCTTGAAGACTTTATTGCTTGGGGTTTTTTTGGGTGGTGAAGTTAATTAGGTTTCTTAACCTAATTAAAGGTAAATTTGTATTATCTCAATTTATTATGTAACCTCAAGTTTTAGGGCATAAAACTTGAGAGGATTATTGTAAGCCCATTATTAGTGATATAGTGGAGATTCGGAGTTTGACCCGTGATTTTTACCTCTTAATTTTAGAGGGTTTTCCAGGTAAATTTGGTGTCTTGCTTGTGAATGGTTATTTGTTATTTTTGTTCTCATAATTGGTTTTGCTGATTTCATATTTAATTGCACAAAGACGGAAAAGTAAATCATGGGATATAGATTATTTTTGGCGTACTTTTCCCAACAGTGGTATCAGAGCTTGGTTATTTTTGTGGTTTTCTTGTGCGAATTAAATGGAGGATTGGACAGCAGGTTGCATGATTAATCTCAAGGCTACAAATTATGCAATTTGAAAGCCAAGAATAGAGGATTTGCTTTACAGCAAGGATTTGTACGAGCCACTTGAGAACGATGGAGTTAAGCCCACAAATAAGAGTGACGCGTAGTGGAACATGATGAACAGGAAGACTATTGGTCTCATCAGATTGTGGATGGATCAAAGTGTGTTTCATCATGTTGCCACAGAAACTAAAGCCTATGCTCTCTGGTAGAAATTGGAGTCCATGTATGAAAGGAAGACGGCGAAAAATAAAGCTTTTTTTATTAGGAAGCTTATGAATTCTAAATTCAAGGATGGAAACTTCGTTGCAGAACACTTGAGTGATTTTCAGAGTTTGATAAATCAGTTGAGTACGATGAAGATGGTCATTGACGATGAAATGCAAGCTTTGTTGTTGTTGAGCTCTTTGCCTGATAGTTGGGAGACGCTGGTTGTATCGTTGAGTAACTCTGCTCCTAATGGCAAGCTGACTATGGATACAGTTAAGGATAGTTTGTTTAACGAGGAACAGAGGCGAAGAGATACTATGGTGATTAGTGCTGAGTCACAAGTTTTTGTCACACAGAGTAGGGGCAAAAACAAAGGGAGAAACTCTCCTGAAGATGACAAATCCAGGGGAAGGTCAAGAGATAGAAAAGAAGTAATTTGTTTTCACTGCCAGAAGTCGGGTCACATAAGACGAGAGTGCAGATTTTTAAAGAAGGAGAAGTCTAAGAAAAAAGATGAGCATAAAGATTCGATTGTGTATCTATCCGACGTTGATGTAGTCATTATTTGTGATGATAAACCTAAGTGCCACGTTAGTGATTGGATTATTGATTCGGGTGCTTCGTTTCATGCTACTTCGCGTGGTGAGATATTCACATCCTACACTAGTGGTGATTTTGGCTATGTACGGATGGGAAACGGAAGTGCATCCAAGATTATAGGCATTGGAGATATTTGTTTGGAGACTAACAGTGGTTGCAGGTTGATGTTGAGAGAAGTCAGACATGTTCCGGATATTCGTTTTAATTTTATCTCTGCTGGTAAGCTTGATGAGGATGGTTATAAAAGTTACTTTGGTGAATGTCAGTGGAAGCTCACTAAAGGGTTTCTAGTGGTGACCAGAGGTAAGAAGATAGACACTCTTTACACGATGCGGGCGCATGTGAGAGGTGTTGAAGATGGGGGAGTTAGGCAGAAAAAGATGTGGTACAAAGTCGTGCGAGATGGGAGGAAAGCCTTGCATGAGAACCACAAGAAGAAAGCTCTTCGCTTTAAATGGGTACCAAAAGTGAAGAAGGAAAGTGATAGCTCGCAGCCAGTGTACAAAGCGGTTGTGAATAAATTTGGCAATAAAAAATATGTCAAGTTTGAGTTAGATCCTCCCATTGAGAAGAACCATGCCGATGAGACAAAGCCGGACATGAAGATATTTGAAAATTCTAAGAAGCTTGAGTTGAGCCAAGACTTCGTTGGAATTAACTCCAAGTAAGGAGTTGTGGTTGGTGATCCCTCCTCTCATGGGTTCGGAGAGGGAGATTATTGAGTGTGGGTCCTCACCCATGAGATGGAATCCAATATAGAAAAGAATTGATTTTCTTTGTGAGCAAGTAAGTGGGGCTACTTGATATTAATATAATTAGAAATTTGGTTAATGGAAGCAATATTGGAATTTGAGATTCCATGAAAGGAATCCAAGTTGAAAAAGAATTTACTTGTTAGATTGGTTGGTGACCAAGACAAGGAGATGTGATCCCTAATTTGATTAGGAGAATAAGTTGTTTCTAATCCATAATAGGAATGGATTAAGAAGAGTACTATAAATAAGGCTATGATGGAGTCTTATTTGATACATGAGATAAGCTTGGTAGTAAGAAGATACCAAAAGAATAAATTAAGAGAATTACAGTTTGTTGTTCGTGGGTATCCGCCATCATTATATCCGTTCAATTGAAAGCTTGAAGGCTTTATTGCTTGGGGTGTTTTTGGGTGGTGAAGTTAATTAGGTTTCTCAATCTAATTAAAGGTAAATTTGTACTATCTCAATTTATTGTGTAACCTCAAGTTTTAGGGCTTGAGAGGATTATTGTAAGATCATTATTAGTGATATAGTGGAGATTCGGAGTTTGACCCGTGATTTTTACCTCTTAATTTTAGAGGGTTTTCCACATAAATTTGGTGTCTTGCTTGTAGATGATTATTTGTTATTTTTGTTCTTATAATTGGTTTTGTTGATTTCATATTTAATTGCACAAAGACAGGAAAGTAATTCCTGAGATATAGATTATTTTTGGCGTACTTTTCCCAACAAGAGAAAGATTGTCCAGGTATAAAGAAGTGACTCTAATAAATATATTTAAAGTTGCTGATATATAGACCTGGCAAACGGGCCCAAAGCCCGCGGGCCGAGCCGACCCGCCAGCCAAAACCCGGGCTTTGGGCCACTGTTTTTAAGCCCATGAAAACCCGGGCCTTTTTGGCCCGGCCCGTTTTTAGCCCGGCCCGTGGAGGCCCGGCCCGCGGGCGCCCGGCCCGCCCGCCAACAATTTTTTTTTTTTTTTAAAAAAATAAAGTGTTAGGTTGTGAGGATTGAACATAAGACTTGTAAGTAAATAAATAAGAGTTCAAACCAACTGAGCTACAACAACTATTTGTTTTTAATGTAATCTTCAATATATTTTAACTATAATTAAAAATTAATTAATAATACTAATTTATAATACTATTACAATTTTAATTAATTGAGATATGTAGTTAATGTATGTAATTAATTAATCGTGTTTGTTTGTATTATTGTTTATTATTAATTATTTTATTATTTTTAATATTTATTATTATTATTTTTGGTGTAACAAAGAGTTTGCAAAAAAAAAAAAAAAAATTTAATGGCCGAAGCCCGCGGGCCGGGCCGGCCCGCCCGCCACGGGCTGGTCATTTCCAGCCCACCAAAACCCGGGCCTTTTTGACCCGGCCCGCCCGTTTGCCAGGTATACTGATATATATGCACACCCTATATTAATAATTGCAAACACCAAAAAGTAAGAAAGTGACTAATTTATTTTTGTCAATTTGAGATCCCAATTTATAAATTTATTATCTACCCATGTTATCCTTGAGCCTCTTACACAGTAATTACAAGAAAACAAAACTTGATTTTACAAGTTGTTTATAAATTCATTAAAATAAAAGATAAATTTTAATTTTTTAATTTAAATTCTAACAAACTGGCTCACACGGTACGTGTGACCCAAAACTATTTTATAATTAAAATTTGATATTATTTATAAGTAATAATTTAAAAAAGAATTTTTTTTTGACAATTAATTGATAAATGAACATTGTAAATTTACAATAAACCATTGTATCATACTAGTGGGATACGAATACAACAATAAAACTTGATAATTTAAAGACTTTGGCCTAAGCCTTAGAATGATTTAGGTCTGCAAGATGTTTGCTGATTGTTTTTATATTTATCTACCATCAAATGAAATTGTTTGTATAAAAAAATGAAAATAAGAATCAGCAATTGTGTTGTATTTGAAAAAAATTTATAAACAATTAATTGCATAATCAAGTTATGTTTTATCCCATACTTATTATGTTTATCAAAATCTAATAATCAAATTTGACAACCTATATTATTAATGTAACCCAATTTATTTTAATATGTCCACCCATTACCCTCTATAATTTATAAAACCTTTCTTTTAGTAATGAAAGTCCAATAATAATCTAGAAGGGGGGCTGAATAAATTATCACCGTTTAAAAATCTATCTCAGGATTTTTCGAATTTTTAGTAGATTAATTTTGTAGTGCCCCCAAATATGGATCCTTTGAAACTCGGACCTGGTGCATCACGATTCAACATCTTCTTACACATTCTATAACTAACGCGGAATATATAAACATACATTGTTCATTTCAAATAATTATACAACATTTCGCAAGGTCTACAACCTTAACTCATTACATACATTAATAATTCAAAAGGTTTACATAAGATAAATGTAATAGTTAAACGTTTATATGAAACTATTCTCCAACATTGCCTTTGACTTTATCCTTTTTCGAACACTTGGGCTCAACTGAAATATTATCATGATATAACAAGGGTGAGCAACTACTTTGCTCAGCAAGTTTAATTATAAGAATGATATATCATGATTGAAAAGAATAAGCTTTCGAATTTTCAATAATATATAATAATTGTGAAAGAATGATAATTAATTTCAATAAATGAAAAACTAAATCAATAACACTGAGTGGTCATCAATGACCATGAACAAATACTTTGGTAATGAAGGTGATAAGCCTTTCATACCCGATAAACATACGAGACTTGCATTAAGTGCGAATAACAATAATTATAATGGATGTGGAATAATTGACAATAATTAAACTACTAGCATGCTTCAAAGATAATAACTCGATTTTGAGTTAGGAAACTTGCCTTGTCCATCGATTACTATTATGCAATTTATTATAATCTCTTTATTGAAAAGACCTATCATTGTTAATATTAATCTTCCAATTAGCATAACATTTCTTTATCTCATAACATTACTATTTTAATAACATATTATCTAATATTTAATCACATAAATAAATATTAGATCTTACATTAACTCCTTAGTAATATTATCATATCTTGATAATATTACTATCATCTTAAACTCATTTAATATCATTAATCTTAATAATATATTATTCCTTTCTTAGTATTATTAATTAACTAATAACACTTTAATCACTTGCTAATATTATTAATCACTTAATAATATTTTAATTGTCTTTTAATATTATTAACAATTTAATAATATTTTAATCATTTAATGACATCTTAATCGTTTATAAATATTAGTAACCCTTTAATAATATTTTAATCATTTACTAATATTATTAATCATTTAATAATATTCAACTCATTATCTAATATTATAAATCACTTAATAATATTACATCAATTCTTAATATTATTAATCAAATAATATTTTAGTCACTTACAAATATTATTAATCATTTAATAATATTTTAATCACTTATTGATATTATTAATTATTTAATAATATTTAAATTATTTACTAATATTATTAATCATTTTATAATATTTTAATCATACTTTAATATTATTACTCATTTAATAATATCTTAATCAATTCTTAATATTATTAATCATTTAATAATATTTTAATTTAACTTTAATCTAATATTATTAATTATTTAATATTATTTTATTCAATTGCTAATATTATTAATCATATAATAATATCTTAATCATTTACAAATATTATTAATTTTTTAATAATTTTTTAATATCTTTTTATTAACATTTTAATAATTTTGTAATGTTATAATCTAATATTATTAATTATTTAATAATATTTTAATCTAATATTATCAATCATTTAATAATATTTTATGCACTTTCTAATATTATTAATCATTTATTAAACTCATAAACAATTTAATTTAATTGTTTGCCCTTTACTAATTCATTTATTTAATAAACATAAAAGGCAATACACATAAAATTTTATCAAAATTGACCAAAGTACCCTCCAAAAATATGATCATAACATATTTAGGGTCTTCAAGCCATAAAATCATATTTTCAAAATTTTCAACATCACATAACATATTTTATCCATTTATTCATAACTCAAAAATTTACATGAAAATTACCAAAACATCTCTGAAATTTTTTCTTTTCTGGGAAACATCAATATATAAATGGTATTCTCATGAACATATATTTTTTTTGGAATTTTTTAATTTCGTTTATTAATTTTAAATTGTCCAAAGCAGTCAGATCTTGCTACAAATATAATATATAATCTTTTTGTCCAAAAATTACGAAATTTTCGAGGCATATTCCTGTTATGAATATCTACTTCCAGTAAAAAGTTTGCAATTTTTAGAGTTACACAGAAATAGTTATTTCCTTTCACTTTCAAAATAGTTTTTTCTTGTAAATATCATAACTCTCATTCTACCCATCCAAAAATCACCATCTTTGGACTGAACCTTGATAACTCATCATAATAACATACCAAAAATTTTCAGAATTTTTAAAGTATCAAAAGTTGACGAAAATGCCCTTTTCCCAAACTGATTTGTGATAGTTTTCTTTTCTTTTTTTCTACTCAGCAGACTGTTTGTACTAAAACAGTTTTTCATTTCATGCATAGTTAACATATTTGAGTGCTACTACTTGGGTTTGAAATCTAAGTTACATATCTAACACCTCTCTCTGACGGATCGCAAAAAGGATGTGTAGATTTTAAATGATAGATGATCAAAGTAGACAACAACTAGGATTTTCTAGCCTTTAGAAAAATAGTTTTACTTTTCTTTCTTTTGATCAAACTTTTAACACCCAAAATGTTTAAATCTAAACATAACACACTCTAAAACATGTAGGTCCAAGGTTTTTGAGTTTAGAAACACAAGATTGTTATTTCATCAAAAACAAATCAAATAAAGAGAATAAACTAAGTTAGGATTCTTAGAATTTAATACCTAGTTCTTTGACTTTTCTTCTTCTTCCACAATGATAGTTTGATGAAGCATGAAACTCTCATTTCCTTCTCCCCTTAGGGGCTTCCGAACCACCCCTTCTCTCTTTCTCTTTCTCTTTCTTTTTCCTTCTCTTTCTATTTCTTTTATTACTTAAGGAAAAGAAGCAAACTTTTGTTTTAGGAAGGTGATAAAAATTTTATAAGTTAGTTAAAAACATATACATACAACTCCTATATGTATATATTATCTCCCAATATCTCTCATCTTCTCTGTCGTCTTTACTTGTAATCTTGACAAAATAATTTAGGCTAAATGAAATGATGACACCTTGCTTAAGTTCGTGACTAACTAAAGAAGAAAGATGAAATGAACATATGCCTTTTCCCCTCTTACTTGGCCGGGTACATGCACCCAATCTAGCCCAATTTTGCATTTTATTTAATTTGCCAAATTTGTGTAGACCCACATTTAATTTGGGCCATAGATTGGGCTATTCCATAATTCATTTGGGCTCTCTAATTAACTTGTTTAGGTCATGTAAATTTTTAACACTTGACTACTAGGTTAGGCTTAATTTAATTACCACCATAATACCTAGCTTATCTCTTCCCAATTTAATATTTTTGAGTTCTATTAAATTACCATTCAAAACATAATTTTCACAAGCTTCTATAATTAAGTTTTTCATTTATTCTTGTATGATTAATTTTAATTAATCCTTCCTCTTATTTGGCTAGAAAAATATTCATATCACAGTCTTAAGTATATATGTATCTATACATTTACACATTTCCTTTAACCTTATAATATCTCTTCATTTGAAATTTATTTTCTTAATAAATTTTCCACATACATTTTTACATAATCTCTTTAACCGTTTAATTTACATAAATTTAAAGGTATCCTAATACCATTTCCTTAATATACTTCAAGTGTACATATAAATTCATTATGGGGTTTTGGATTTTCGTAACCCATATTTCTCAACCCCAACACATATATTTGGTTAAAATGTTTACTCATTCTCCACATATCTCATATAATTCTTCATCTTTTCATTATTTTTCAAAAGTTTTATCATTCACATTTAATTTCTCTATATTCTTTTAAACCGTATAGGTTTTTTTTCTAAAAATTTTTAATCCTTCCTCTATTTCAAGTCTAGGTTTTATTCTTTTACCTTTATATTAATCGTTCAAGATCTTATAAATTTTCGGGGTGTCACAAATTTGCAATGTCAGAAATTAATTAACTAGATAGTAAAAATTCAATCACACAATGTACAGAGATTTATCTGGTTCATAATATACAGCTCGGGTATATTGATATGTCTAGTCTAAAGCTCATCTCCAGGACTTGAAATCTTATTACTCCCAATAATAAAAACTTCTTCAATAGGCGGAGAAGCTTTTACAAAGTTTTAAAGATAAACTTACAACTGTCCATAACTAACTATCTTGGACAACAAGCTCCCAATTCCTTCCTCAAGACTTAGTTGTACATTTCCTTTGAGTTCAGAACTACTTTATGATCTGGTCTTGAAACGACATTCTCTTCCTCATCTCGCAAGTACACTAGATATTCAACTCTCAGCTGACCTCTCTAAGACTCTTGTCTTGGTCAAAGAATTACTCGTCTTTCTCACAGGTACATAAAATAAACTAACTCTATTCTTTTTCCCTTATTACAAAAGTTTGATAGAAATATGTTTCTAAGGTAAGCAGATAAAATTCAGTACAGATATATAAAAATTCAAATAACTTTTATATTTGATGCTTCTCAAAGAAGCAGATATACAGTTTAAGGATCAGATATTTAAATAAAAACTCAAGACTCTTATGTTCGTGTGAAAAGCTTCTGTGCAAGTAGATATATAGATTAATGAAGATTTATAAAGATTTTTTTTGTTTATAAATAAAGAGTGTTTTAAACATATTGAACAAGATTTTCTTATTCTTTACATAAATAATGAATGTGTTTCTATGTTAAACATATATTACTTTGAGTTCAGATATAAAATTTTAAATAACTTTTACATAATGCAACAAGTATTTTATGAATGAATAAGTTTGTGTGAAAAATACTTGTGATGATAATTATCAAGTATAACAGTTTAATCAATTAAATAACACTTGATATATCAAACAAATTTGTTTCACTCAAAAATATATATTTTTGTATATTTGATCTATGTTGTGAAATTTTTTACCACTTAAGATTTCAAAGATCGTTCAGATAATATTCTTTGTTTAAGTAATATCTCTGAATATCAATATCTAAGTACTAACTAAATTTTGGTTTCACAATCTGATAATTATATAAATATTTATAGATTATCTATATCAATAAAAAGCCACTTAGAATTTTAAAGACTGTTCGACAGATTTCGGAGAAAAACTTTCGAATTGTTTCGGTATCTAAGTACTGAGTTTTTATATGATAATCATAGATGAAATATATATATATATATATATATATATATATATATATATATATATATATATATATAACAATTTATATTTGAATGTCTATATATAAACAAGTATGAGATAATGTAAATAAAACAATTCAATAACTTATCTCAAATATTTTTGACCAATTTTATCTTCTTCAGAGAATTAGAACTTTGGTAGTAGAAAGGGTGAATGCTTCTTTAGAGAGAATGTAGGCAACACTACAAAAAATGGACATTTGGTAACGATTTTTTGGGCAATGACTTATAAAATCGTTGTCAAAAATGCATGTTTAGCAACAAAATTTGTCATTCGTTGCAGTTTGTGAAAGAATTTCATTTTTCATAACGAAATTCATAGGTCATTGCAAAATTTCGTTGCCAAATCGTTGGCGGGAAATAAAAAACCCTGCTTATTTACTTTTTTGTTGCCGAAGAGATTTCTCCTCATTATCAGCAACAAAAATTTTTTTGTTGCTATATTTCGTTGCCTAATATGGGCCACATTCATTGTCAACAATTTATTTTCGTTGCTTATTTTATACATTTTTTTTTGCAGCGACTAGTAAATTGTTGCCCAAAATTAAGATAAACCCAATAAGCACGTTTCGGCCTCTCTCTTTTCACATTTTTGTTTTGATGATCAAGTTTTTAATTAGCATTTTCTTTTATTTTGTTCCAAAAAATGTGTCATGCTACTTTTGAAGATTATAATCTTTAAGGTTTTTTATTCATATATAATTCAAACAGGGTCCATTGCTTCTAATAAAGACATTTATGTTGCCATGTATTTACAATATGATCATATGAATATATTATTTTAATTGGATTTAACTGGCTCTCAAAATTCCAGTCACCAGATGCCCATATCATTAAAAAGATCTTTTACTTTTCTTTTTTTTTTTCTTTTTTTTGAGTAGACAGTTGTTTTACTACTAATTACATAAAGTTCTATTGTTCGTGAAAGAATTCTTCATTGTTTGTGACTTTAAAATTATATTGAATATAATTTTAGTCACATGAACTTGATTATACCTCTTTTTAAGTACATGAAAATAGTTTCCAATTAGTTTATATAATTTTTCTATTTAATTTTTAGGAAGACCAGGTAAAACTGAAGCCTGTTGTTGCATTCAATGATGGTATATATAGTCATTCTCTTAAAGATATTCTTGTTATAAATTTATTGTCTTGAAATGTTGATGGATAACATTTCGTGAAATTAGGCTTGAAATTATAGGTAGATTGTATTGTTATTCTAATCAATGAGATAATTTCAAACAAGTACTGAATGCTCTCTAGGATGCTATGGAAACTTTTTGAACCGAGAAAACTGTATTACTACTTGAAATAAAGCTGAAAAGAGCTTCTTCAATATATCCAACATACCTAATTCATTCTCAAATTAAACATTATATTAAAAGAGTTGTTTGAGCAACTAATATTTGGCCTAAAACAAGTTAAGAATTGTAACAATAGCAAAACAGCAACTGCAACAATATATAGATTAACTAAATTTTAACTTTCTATCATATTTAACCAAAATAGGAAAATCAGAGTCCAAATATAGTCATTGTACTTTAAATTAATGATTTACCAAGTCTAACATAAAGTTTAACATTAATATCCAAATTTTTTTAGTGTCCACAACAAAAGTTCAACCATTTTGAATGTCCATAAATAATGATCAAGAGTTGTATTCAGCTCTTTCTGTACCTAGGCTGGTGTTGCGTTGAATCAACCGTAGAATTTCTGGATTTTCGGCCAACTTGTTCATTATATTCTCAAGATTGTCAATTCTTGTCTTGTGCCCGAATGGTTGATTGAAGCTTTTCATTCTTAGAGCGAGACACTTCTAACTCTGCTGCCAATGCAACTTTTTCTTTCTCGCTACATGAAAACTTCTCTACTCGATGACCAAATCCAACATTTTCAGATTTTGCTTCCATCTCATAGATGCATTCAGTCTCAAGTGATTTCATTTCATTATGTGAAATTAACAATAAATACAAATAATTCAAGGATAATTCCAAATTTAAAAGCAAGGCAATGTTTGTATAACTTGCGTATGCAGATTCATTTTTAGGTTGTACCCACTTATTTGTTTGCTTTTTTTGATGTGTGAATTTGTAACCTTCAATTGTATATCTCCCTGAAAATCAAATTACAATAATTAATAACGAGAGCATTATTTTAACCCATGTAATTAATCTAATAAAAACACCAAGCATTTATCCAAACAATACAATGCAACATTTATGATATTTAATTACTAGCAGAACAAAGCAAAAGTACAGACTAAAAATGAGGAAAAGCAAAAGTACAGACTAAAAATGAGGAAAAGCAAAAGTACAGACTAAAAATGACTAAAAATGAGTAAGAACGTCAAAAAAACATGTGTAAGAACAAATGGGTTCACCTTTTGCCAACCTTTCATTTGGCTGAAGTATTATTATAAATGAACAAAAAATTTATAGTAAATAATAATAAACATGAGAAGTATGTGGTTTAATAAAACAAAAGTATTTAAAGCTTATTGTAACAACCCCAAAATCAGTACTATTCACACATTCCACCAATTCAAAGCTATATTCACAGTGAAATGGTCTCTAATAGCACCTAGAGCCTTCCTGCTCCGGGTTCCCTGCTGCCCACACCAGGTTTTAGCATCATACATATAGGGATTAACATTAAAGTTAGCTTCCAGCAAGAGCTAAATTAGTGTTCATGACAATTTTTAATTGACAATAAAGCCACCTCTAAGCATAAATGAATACACCCCAACTCAACTAACTCATTAATATAATTCATAGTCCTTGGCCTACTAGGACTCGATACGGAGGCAAATATATAAAGAGAGTTCGCATAATGAGTAGGAATGACTTCCTGATGTAGTATAGATTAATTAAAATTTTAGGCCTCTTTGGATAAAGTTTTTTTTTATTAGCATGAACTAGACTTAAAGAACTTATGGTTCAAATACTTATCAGGAAGAGGAGGGGGAAACTTATGATACAAACTGTCAAACCACGACGTACTATGCAAACCAAATCCAAAGATCCATGTATCCTCTCACAAGCCCCTTTCAATAGACTGGCTTCTCTCCCTTAAACACTAAATTTTTTTATTATGCTTTCTATACCTTTCTTATATATTTGAGACATTATACGACCCTTCTTTCATAGGAATCTGTCAAGATACTAAGGACTTGAACAAGTGATTATGGATAGATTTAGATAGTTAACATACTGAATCATAGTTGGGGGAGGAAGATGGGACAGAAAAACTGGGAAAAAAAATATAACCTGAAGAAAAAGAAGATGAACACAAGCTTAGTTTTCATATATTTCTCTTTGCTTCCAAAATAAAGTGACCTCATTACATTCTTTAAATATACTCTCTACCCATATGCTAAGATAAGTCACATGGTTTCTTATTACATTCTCAAATAAGGTGATCTTATATATTTCTTACTGCAATAAGTAAATAAATAACCTTCAAAACTATACCTACTTACTAGAAATAAGGCTACAGTTGAACTTTGGTTTATATTTTTTTACACTGTTTTTGCTATATAAATTAATTACAATACATTTTAGTCATATAACGCATGACATTTGTGTTCTTAGTCATGGTAGACTTACCACTATAACAACTTTAGATACTTCTCCCAAGTACACTCACTAGACTCAAGATTTCATCTCCCTCACCGTATGGTGCATAAGATGCCTAGTATGGATGACAAATATAACTAAACTTTGTTGTGCATTGTACGATGACTACATTCACATGCAAATGAAATTTACTAGTTATTTTGCTGGCATCTATATGCAATGACCCGAACCATCCACCTTTTCAAAATTTGATTTCATCACTTAATCACTATGCCAACACGGTTTTCCCAAAAACTGTCGATAGCATTTTACACTACTTAGTTAAATCTGTAAGCTAAAGTTGCTTACTTCCACAACAGGATAAAGAAAATCAACTAAGGAAACTTCCACAGGATCCATGATTCATCTACTTTTTCTTTGAGTGAACAGTTAATTGTTAAGTATACATATATAAAGATTACCTAGCCCTGCCCAATTCTTTATTTTTAAGCTAACAGTTATAAGAGAAATATCATCTAACATCATATGTGCGCCCCTATTTAAAACAGAGTTAAGGATGATTATATATATTCTATACCATAACTTTCTCTTTATTAATTACTCCGCACAACAACTAATCTCCTTTTCTATTAAATTCCAATTATCATAGCTCAGATTAACAATTTACTATATAGCTACAATACAAACCTAACCAATATTTTCAATTCCTTCTATTACATAAGCTATTAACATAACACTTACCTGAGTTTGATTTCGTTTAAGATATATATAATTGAATAGGTGCAGTCCCTCTCCTTCTGGATGCTATTCGGTTGCCTCCAACTAGCATCTTAACTTCATTTCTAGCTCAATTCGCTGCAATTTAGCCGAGTATAGGAGATGATGTTTTGGGTGGGTAATATTAAGAAAGGAATGAATAGAACGGATGAGATGGAATGATATATGGGACTGAAGTTCATCCTTGTTTCTCTTATGATATACTGATATAATCAATTTAGTGATTCTCTCTCTTACTTTCAGCACAGCTCATGCTTCACTTATATATTAACCACTGTAATAACACTCTAAGCATGCAACAGCTCATGCTTATATTAAGCTGAAAATCTTAGGCGGATTCACACAAGACCACAATCCTCAACAAATTTAACCATATTGAAACATATATACATATATTCCTTCTCCGAATGATGAACAACAAATGGTTTTGACCCTCCGATGTGAATAGCATTAGTGCCTCGATTTTTCTTGTTTACTTCTGAGCGATACTGGGAAAAAATATATTTGGGGATCAAATAATATAACTCAAATATTTTTTGATAACTGAAAATAATATGCATATAAAATAAAGGATTAAAGTTGGAATAACCATACAATAAATTTTGGTGATGTCCAATAATCACACATCTCATTCCACTTGATAATATCAATGTTGTTTGGAGGTTTTTTCCTTGCATCTTTGATTGATGAAAAAGTTTTGAAGTACTTGTAAAGCTTACACCTCTCTCCTCTATTTTTATCCTTCATTATTCCAAGTGCAACACGCTTCACTTGTGGTCGAGAAAGGTCGATATCGAAGCGAGCCTAAAGAAAGAAAGAAATCATTATTTCAACTAGAATTACTAGGCATGATCAAGATTTAGTTCTCCTTGTAAGGATCGTGTGTTGCGGTATGCATTCCACATTACCAAATTCTTTTAAAAGATGTAGCAGGAGTGGTGACAAATAAGCATCATATTGTTAGTTTTCTATGTATTATTTATCAGCAAGTATATAGGTGGATAATTCTTTCAGGCACACCAAGCTAACTTTACTACCAAGGAAAGGAAAAACTACTATTTTAGCAGGGAGTCATTTATAAGAAACAAAAGAGCGGGGCTGGTTCTGATTGCAGCCATAAAATAACGTTAAATCACATGTCGAGTATTTTTATTGAAAAATAAAATATGTCAGATTTTCCTTACTTAGCCGCCTTCCCCTTAATGTTCAAGCTTTACCACTAAAATGTCAAGCACAAAACTTCTCTCTCTGGTCTACATACAAAACTTCGTGTAGGGATGATAGGAGATGGCAGATACACATGTTTATGCTAGGAAAATGTTTAGTCAACTCAAAATTTGATCCAAAATTCTTGAAACATAAATCATACCTATGCGTTTCACAAACACACACACACACAAAAAGGGAATTGAGGAAGAAAAAAAATAGCAGAAAGAAATATAATCACCCAAGGCATTTAATAATGGAGTTCCAACTCTAAAATACGTTTTTATTGAGTCTGTTACGCTGAGAGGTGTTTTAAGAAAAGAAAAGGGAAGAATTGTTTATTACATGTCACTTAGAACACCACCACTTCCGCACCCCACCAAATAGATCACATCTGGCTTACCTCAATACAACCCATTGGATTGGCTACTAAATTCAGTTCTCAATCTGACCACCATGCTTCCAAATATTTTACTAATCATCAATTGTATATATCAGTAGATGATCACAACTTTATCCCTCTGCTGTTACATCCATCCATCCGCACTTCAAACTTCACCCAACGTTTCAACAAAAAATCGGGTTGATACATATAAAAAAGAATTATATATCAGTAACAAAGGGCACATTTGCAAAGTCATGCAACACTTATAAGTCAAGTACACATTAGCTGGGCAACAAGAGAGGGACTCTACACAAAGTTGATTAGTTTGTTTGCAGAAATCTGGAAATAGACATGATGCCTCTTTAGAAATGGATGCACAATAAAAAAAATACTAGACATAACAGAAATATAACAATCCAAGTAATAAAATCATTACATTTTGTGATGCAGGTTGCTTAAAGGATTGGAGTCTATGTATGAATAATGGCAATTCAGTTTCACCACGTAGAAGAATGCTTCCAGTTGTATAAAGGCTTTTGCTTGTACCTCCACATAAGTAGTTGTATATATTCTCTTTCTCTTCTTTTTATAATATGTAGAGAGATCAGAGATGTAAGGATGCAACTACTTTGAGAATAGAATAAATGGCATAAAAGGGCTTTATTAATGATACAATTAGGATGTTTTTTCTCTCCAACAAAGTAGAGAGATCAGGCTTTGAAATCCATTCGATTATGCGGCCTTGATTTCCAGATTATAAATCTTTATAAGTTGAGATGGTATTGCTAGAATTTTTGTAAAGGAGACTTTTTATGGAACGAAGGAAGTAATATCGCATGTTCAGCCACATCATTTTTGTATTCATATTTTGTAAACATTTTTTTGTCAGCAAAATTTTATTGATAAAATTATGCCTAATTACAACTGCTAAGCTTTTTAATACATAAAATTTGTAGGAATTATAAGTTATCACTAACACTTATCCATGTAATTGACAATTTAAAAATCAACATAAATATTTGCAATATATATCATTTTTCTAATTTTATTGTTTTGTGTGTTTACCCAGCACCGGCCCTGGGCTAAAGCCCAAGATGCCTGGGCTTTAGGCCCATTAAAATTAACAAATTTTTAGGGCTCCCAAGAGATATTTGTGTTATGTATATATATACTCAAACAAAAGAGACCAACCCATGCTAGTTTAAATTTAAAGGATCACAAAAAATTTACCCAAATTTTTTTATTGTCGTTTTAGGCCATTAAAAACTCAGGGCCGGCCCTGTGTTTACCTTCCCTATACTAGCTCATATATTTCATAAATCAATATACATATAATTCAAATAATATTGGAAAACGGATACTACTATTACTCTCAGAGCAAATTATACACAGGTTATATATGTATCATATCTAAATGTAATACTATTGTATTTTCAGAGTAGACTGTGACACCACCAAATCTAGGTACTCAAACTTCCCTCAGATTAGGTGTTCACTCAACAAAATAATTAACATCTAACTACTCATAATAATGATAACAATAAAATTGAAATGGAAATCCTCCCAATATAGGGTTACAACATCTTAAACGAATAAATCCCAGGTTATCTAACCTTAATACATCAAATGCGAAAACATCATAAACAAATAAGTCTTAAACATTACATCATAGTCTTAATATAAACATTCTCAGGTTAAATAAGTCTTCATTATTTGCTTGCTTTTCCCTTGCCCTTACTTGTAGATGGCTTATCAACTCTTTCAATCTTAACTGCAATAATGTTATTTTGCAAGAGTGAGCAACAATTGCCCACAAGTTTAACAATAGAATAATAATAATAACATGTGAATAAACAATGGATACTGAACCAAAAGAAGCTCGGCTTTTGAATCAAGATTAGAACAGGAATCAAAAGTATATCTGAGGGTCACAAGACCATGAACTATGTCCCAGGTTATCAAGCATTTCTACTTTAAACCTTTAACATTCGTAAGACTATATGGACCTAACTTCTCGTACTTATGGGGATCAGCCCTATGTACCATGTATGTGCACAACATCTTAATGCTATCACGTAATATAATCCCCCATAACAGGGTTATTCATCTTAGCTTTGACGTTAGAGTCCGCACCAAAGGAAGTTTGGTTTGAATTTGCTTTAAGGGTAATTTAGAGTTCAATAATCATCAACTAAGGATTAGTTGAATCAATAAAGAATCACTATCTATTCAAGATTTCAATGCAATATCAAAATCAATAATCAAATCAAACATTGAATCTCAACTCTATATAATTGACTGAAAAGATTGGATCTCAATTCTGCACAATTGAATGAACTTTGTATAATAGAAGTAATACTTCAAAAGAATTAGTACATTTTATTTGGAATCACAAACTTGAATAATTAAGCTTTGAACAGTTCGAAATAAAAATATGAAGCTTGCTCAATAATAATAAGATTTAAGAACTTGTTCAATGTAAGAATAGGGTTTGGAAACTTGCTCAAATAAAGTTTAGAGTTTAGAAAACTCACTCAACATAAAAGTAAGGTTACATGTTAACTATTCACGTTCCTCAATTTAATCCTGCATACCATTTACATTCACAATATTAGTTAATTATAACATAACTCGCATCATAAGTTCATTCTCTTTTGTCTAAACTCTGATTATGATTATAGTAATCAAATCACAACACTTGTTTTTACATAATATTAGACTTCACGAACGACGAGCTAACTATGCGTTCGACAAATCAATTAAACATGTAAGTACATCATTGACATGTTAAGAATATGTTTTAACATCACATTGTATGTTTAATACATTTTCATGTTCATTAGGTTGGGTTTAAATTACATTCTCTAGACTTGAACAATTAAAAAAAAAATCTGGGCGATTCTGGTAACCGACACTGCAGCACCTTAGAATGAACTGGAAACCGGCGCTGCAGCGCGGCCTTGGCGCTGCAGCGCGGCCTTGGCGCTGCAGCTCTACTGTTAAGCCTATGGCTCTCGGCGTTGCAGCTCTAACTCGGCACTGCAGCGTGCTAAATACACTTGAGGTCGGCGCTGCAGCGCGCAGACAAGCCTGCTAAGCGGCGCTGCTTAGTAGTTTCTGTTTCTGCAGTTCACAAAGAACACAGAACATGGCCAATTTTGGCCAAAATTTCACGCAGACAATTAATACAATTTCACCCAACTGTTCTAAACTTAACATAAACACTTAATGACCCTTCTAACATGTTTTTAACACCATTTAATTAAATTTAAATAATATTATTGGATTAATTAAAGTGTGACAAATAAATTATACAATAAACAAATTAATTAAAATAATGGGATATGAGCCTTTTATGTTCAAGCCAAACATGGCCTAAGGAACATGGGAGCAGTTAAGGCCCCGTTGCGCTTAACTGCTGCGCATGATTCACCGGTTAATTTATACATCTTTTATTCAGTTCTTATTTGCAAGCCTGGAGAGCAAAACTTAGAGAAAGAGCAGAGACAAAAGAGAGATTTTGTGTGAATTGAAGAATTAAGAAGTTTTCTTTCACTTTCTAACAATCTTAACAGAGAAATCAAGGGTAATCTCTTAATATCAAAGTTTTAATTTACGTTCTTAAAGTTTTCATGAAAACTATTTTTTTTAACTCTCTGCAATTGAATTTTCATTGCTAATTGTTAAATCTATGATGTTGAATATTACTAATTAAATCACAGCATCACATAATTAAAATTCTCATTTATTAATTATGACAATCAATAAATCTCTAATTAATTATTAAATTAATTAGAAAAAACATTAAAATTATTTAATTACTTATTTAATTTAATTATCTCAATTAAATTCTTACATTGATCTATAAAATTATTCTACATTAATTTAATTAATGTAACACATTTAATTAAATTAATCTACCAGAATTCCATCGAATATTTTTATAACTTAATAAATAAATCAACAAAATATTTATTTAATTCAATAAATATTTAAAAAAATTTAATTACAAAAATCTCGTTCGTCACATCTTTTTCCTCTTAAAATGATTTTATTCCCAGAATCACAATTCACTTAATTCGTCCCGTTACATTTTTTTCCCCTTACAAAGATTCTGTCCCCAGAATCACTACATACGGATTAAGCAAATAAATGAGGATAATTTTTCATCATTTGTTCTTCGATTTCCCATGTAGCTTCTTCAGCGTTCACGACAAGAAAAAGGCCTTATTCCGACGGAATATTCCCTCGGAAATAAACCTATTCCCTCAGAACTACAGCATTTCCGACGAAATATTTCGTCGGACATTCGGTCATATATATACGCCTCGAAGATAAGATCCGTCAGAAATTCCGTCGAATCTACCTTATCTTCGACGAACGTAGCTCCGACGACATTTCGTCGAACATAAGCTATCTACGACTGAATATATAGGACGGAATATTCCATTGAGTATAATATACTTCATGTCCTACGGATAAGTTGCATCAACTCTCTTCCATTCATCTTCATCCGTAACGTGAGTCAGCTGACCAGGCACGACATCCCTTGTTCGATGCCAACTCATATGTTGAGCCGTATGAGACAACATAAATAGCCGCTGAAGCCTCGGCGCAAGAGGAAAGTAACGTAAGATCTTTCTAGGAACATGTTTCTCCTTCCCTCCATGTTTTGTCACCTTGTAGCGCGGTAAGCTGCACATATCATATTGTCCCTTATCTCTGTCGTCCCCATTGTACGTATAAAATGCAATCCTGCTAACAAGCATCGATTTTCTTATACCCCATATTTAACCCCTTGACCATCTTCTTCACTTCGTAATAAGTCGCAGGAAGAGAATGATCCTTGGGTAAGAACTATCCCACTATAGCAAGCAAATCGTTGAAACCTCTCTCACTACAGTCGTGCTCATTCTTGAAGTGTAAGCACATCGTCACTGCAGAAAGCTTGGTGTTCGTATCATTTCCCGAATACAAGCGAACCCAGATTCAGATAGAAACTTGTAAAAGACAGCAGCTGTATCATTTGGCACTTGCTTAGCACTGCTTGAAGAAGGCTCATTTTTGTAGTCCCGGAATTTAACTTCGTATGGGCTCAAGAATCACTCAAAAATGTTATGAAATGAAAAAGTTATGGCTGTTTTAGCGAGAGAGGGTAAAGCTGGGAAAAGGGTTTAAATTGTTATGAACGTCCATTTTTGACGAATTGTTTGGCAGGCTTAATGAACCTGAAATAGAGGTTTCATATTTTTAAAAAATAGTCTTATATGATAAGAAAAACATATCCAAATTTGGAATCAATTCGATGAACGAGCAACGCGTAAGAAATTCAAGAAGTAGCTAGTTCGATAAGCGGGTAACAGAGCAGCGGTAGCACAGCTGGGCAGCAGCGTGCGCGCGCTGGGCATGCGGCGTCGCACTGCTGGGTAGTTGCCTGATATGCTTTTAGCTCGATGCTTTAATTGGTTTTCGTGATCCGTTTTCGTGGTGTGGAATTTTTCTAAAATACTACGCCATAAAGTCTATAACATGCCCAAAATTTCGTTGCTATACAACTTATGATTTGAGAATTAAAAATAGGCAAACAGGCATGTCAGAACTAAAATTTGAGTAACACCAAGTGTCGACACGTCGAGCGATTTTGACGTTCGACGTTCTGAATCGCGTTCCAACGAAATAATAAGTCATAATAAATCTAATAAAGTCCTACTGGATGAGATTTGACTACAAGTGATATTTTATGCCGAAAAACTTCTTTTCGAGCATAAACAAAGCAATAAAAATATGTACTAAATATATATTACATATTTAAGTGAAATAAAAACTATAGTTGCCTATAAAATTATTTTGTGGTGCAACGAAGAACGTGAAACATTTGAAAAATTGTATTAATCATATATAAAAATGATATTTTGAGGTTTTCAGAGTTCAAAATGAGGTTTTTAAGCTAAGATTTATGTAACGGAGCATATATATACATATTATATGTATAAAGCGAAAATGTGAATATTCGTAAAACGAAAAATAAATCAAATGTTCTAGCAGGATAAAATATGTATATATGAGGCAACGGTCCGTGTACACTCATGAACAGACAAAATGATATAAAAAATTTTAAAATTATAGAAATAATATGGTAAATTGAGTTTTACTATAAAAGTTATGTATTAGTTGTTTAAACCCCAAATTGGTGAGTAAAGATAAAAGATATTTCTAAAATGGAATATAAATGGTTTAAGCTGCAAGATATAAAATATTTGCATCTTAAAATGTGTGAGACCTTTATTATTTATATTAAGAAGCGATTAAAATATTATTAAATGATTAATAATATTAGATAATGATTAAAATATTATTAAATAATTAATAATACTAGTAAATAATTTGAATATTATTAAATAATTAATAATATTAGTAGGTGATTAAAATATTATTAAATGATTAATAATATTTATAAATGATTAAGATATTACTAAGAAATTCAGAAGTAAATAAAATATTATTAAAAGATTAATAATATTAGACGAGAGTTTAAGATGATGGTTATGTGATAACAATATTATCAAATGACAATAATATTACTAGTGAGTTAAAGAATTATTCAATGTTTGATTATGTAGCTTAATGTTAGCTAATTTATCATTCGAGTAATAGTATTGTGAGATAAAGAGTATTATGTTAATTGGAAGATCGATCATATTAATGATTGCGTAACAGTAATCGACGGTACATGCAAGTTTTTCTAACTCAAACTCGAGTTATTATATTTCAAGCATGCTAGTGGTTTAATTATTGACAATTATTCCACATCTATGATTATTGATTCTCACTTAGTGCATGTTGCTTATGTTCATCAATTATGAAAAGCTGATCACCTTGATTACCGTAAGGTTCAGTTAAATTTATTTATGGTCATTGTTGACCACTCACCATTAGTGATTCAATAATTATTCAATTATTGAAATTTGATTCATGTTCTTTCACAATTATCATACATTGTTGAAACTTGAAAGCTTATTCCTTTTCAATCATGATATATCCTTTTTGTATTTAAACTTGTTTAGTAAAGTAGTTGATCACTCTTGTTATATCTTGATAATATTTTCAGTTAAGACGAATGTTCAAAGAAAGACAGAGACAAGGACAAGTACAAGAGTAGATTATTGTGCACCTTTAACTATTAAGTTATCAGGTTAAATGCAAAGTCGACTACTGAACTTTAGTGATATTTAGGTATTGAGCCCAGGCGCCACATGTGTGTTGACCTGCTGACGTGGCACACATGACACCTACGTGGTAGGTCCGACGTGGTATTTAATATTGTAATTTGACATGTGTCAAACGTGGCTTCTTTTGAATCTTTTCCAAAAAATTGCCTCTTCGCAAATTCGAACTTGCAACCTATCGTTTGGAACTTTGGTCATATGACCGCTGGAGCAACACGGGTCAACTGTTAATATCTTGAAAGGATTAATATTAATATCAAAACATGAGATTTCCCTCATAAATTCCTTTCTTCCCCTTCACTACATACCATTAATATAATTTCAGGAAGATATATACTACAACAACAACAACAACAACAACAACAACAACAACAATAATAATAATAATAATAACAATAATAATAAAAATAATAATAACAATAACAATAACAATAATAATAATAAAAAATAACAATAATAAAAATAAAATAGGACCGTAGCTATTTACAATGTTACTATAAAAATAAAAGTTCATTGGTTTTTAATGTTACTAACACTATAAATTGCCCAAAAGCCTATTTTACCCCTACGGTCGTAAAAGTTACAAATTACATGCCACGATCCTATTTTTATTTTTATTTTTATTATTGTTATTTATTATTATGATTATTATTATTATTAGTACTATTATTATTATTATTATTGTTATTGTTGTTATTATTATTAGTACTATTATTATTATGACTGTTATTATTATTATTTTTATTTCAAGACTATTAATAGTAGGATTAAATAATTATAGTCATATGCTTGTTTTTTATTAGATTATTCATGAGATAATTTAAAATAATCCAATGTTATGTTTGTTATTTCTAGGATTAATTAAAAGATTGGATAAAAAAATATGATTTGAACTATTATATCCTTACCAATAATAATATTTTAAAATATAATTTAAACTTATTTATATATTAAAAATGATGAATAATTAATTAGAAATATGATAGGAATTATGTTTTTCACATTACTAACACAAGGATAATGATACACGATTTCATGGGAAGATCACGTCATCATCAAGCTACGTAATCTAATTACTTAATTATACTTACCATCTCTGTTGCTTGGTTTTGTTCCCAACAGTCAGCTTGTGTCATTTTATTAGAATTACTACTACAAAATCTAAATTGGACTTAATTAATTTGAAGGTCCAAATTTTAATAGTACAAATAACAATAATAATAATAAAAATAATAATAATAACAATAACAATAATAATAATAATAGTACTATTATTATTATTTTTATTATTATTATTTTATTTTATTTTATTTTATTTTATTTTTATTTTTATTATTGTTATTATTATTATTATTACTATTTTTTTATTGTTATTGTTATTATTATTATTTTTATTATTATTGTTATTAGTACTATTATTATTATTATTATTATTATTATTATTATTATTATTATTATTATTATTATTATTATTATTATTATTATTATTATTGTTATTGTTATTATTATTATAAATAAAATAAGAATTTAAAAAAATAAATTCCTTATTTATTATGTGTTCTATTAAACTGCATTTATTAATTATTTGTGGTGTAATATGTGTGTATGTATGTGTTGTGGTGTATATATTTAAATATATTTACCACGTGTTATTAAATTACTAAAAGTAATTTCTAATGGGAAGGATATAATTTTCGGTGAATTAAAATAATTTACGGAAATAAATTATAATAGATTTATTTATTAAATAAATTATTTTTATTTAATAAATAACTTCTGTTTTTTTATGGAAAGGATTTATGAATATTTTATGGAGATATTTGAAGAATATTATGTATATTTAATATACATAATTTGGAATGTGATATGTACGGAAGGTACTAAATATAATTATATAAGCTTTATATTGGTGCCAAGAATAATAAATTACATTAATATTTAATTTATAAGGAAATTTATGGGTTAAATAAATTGTTTAAAAATAATTTATGGGAGGAAGTAAAGAAATTTATTTATAAAGTTTAAATAAACTATTTAAATGGTTATTAGAATAAATATTAATTATATAATTGATTCTCTTCTATTCAAGTGTTTATTCTAATTATGAATCTAAATTCATAATTAGTAAGGTAGAAATTTTTTTATATATATATATTATAATATATAATTATGAAATTTCAAGTAATTAAAATACATTTACTAATGTACATGAAAACATTGGGAATATATAATATGTAAAATATACATAATGTATATTATTATTGTGAATGTAAGCATTATAAGTATATGGTGGGAATAAGAATTCAATTACTAAATCATGTACGCTTGAGTGTTCAAGTCAGAAGCAATAGTTGAGTCACCTAATACCAAGCAGGAGGTGTCATAGTTTTAATGTGACGCCCCCAAATTCGGGTTACTTTTACCTCGGGTTTGGTACTCACGATACTAACATAGTCATTCATTTTATCAAAATACTAACTTAAACATGTCTTAAATTACATAAATATCTTACTTAAATCCCAGGTTCTATAAACCTTTACATAACTTAAATACCAAATACTATTACAAAACATAATACTAAAAGTATTTATTACAATAACTACTTAAGATCATTTAAGCACAAATGCTTAAGAACAAATTATTCTGCAAC
This sequence comes from Panax notoginseng, assembly GCA_016801055.1. Lineage (NCBI taxonomy): Eukaryota > Viridiplantae > Streptophyta > Magnoliopsida > Apiales > Araliaceae > Panax > Panax notoginseng. Next base: position 182,885,698 of record CM029019.1, read on the forward strand.
TTTTCCTTTTCCTTTACCTTTTCCGGACGTGCCAGCGGGCTCGGTTTTAACTAAAAACATTATATTCAACGCAAGGGTGAGCAAAAGCTTGCTCAACAAGGAAATAAACAGTGGAATATAATAGAACAAAAATATTTATAATAAAGGGAATATAGATCAAGTGATACTGAACAAAACAATTCTTTAAAAGTTTTGAGTCTGAAAATCAAGCTTTAACATGCTGTAAGGTCAAATGACCAGTGAACTCTTTACTAGAATTGACAGTACTAACACTGCAATCCATGGATACAAACAGTTATTAAAACTGAACTATATCCTAGACTTGTACTTTAGGGGATCAACCTAAGTACCCTATATTGTACACAACATAACAGTCTAATTGACACATTACATGTCCTTTGGAATCATAATGTCCGGCATCATATGCCCCTATAAAAGGGTTGTTCGTTCACAGCATTATATAAGAGTCCGCACCACAACAAAATGGTTTGGAGAATATTAAATGAGATTTTCATGAATGAATAATATCATTATATCTCAACGTTTGTCTAGCCGAAATAATGGCATTGACATACTTTCAATATCATAAGAATAATTGAATCTGAAGTATTGCAATTCATTATTTTCAATAACTTGAAAAGATAAGCTCTTGAACGAAGTACTTGCAATATAAACATATTTGAGTAAGAAAGGTTTATGTACTTGCAATAAAAACGTATTTGAGTAAGAAAGGTTGATGTACTTACAATATATATAAACGTATTTGAGTAAGAAATGTTGATGTACTTGCCTCATGCGTCGTTTAAACCTTAATAAAGAAAGTGACTTGCCACTGAGTAACCTACATATATACAGTGCCGGCTTTCTTAGTTATCTTATAGCAAAAGGTCTATATTATTGATACACATAGCTCTACTAAGGTTATTAAGGTTATATCCAATAACATGTATGTTATTTACTAACATTAGCAAAGTATACATTCATCTTTTATATATTTGCAAATATAACTTAGTACACATAGGCATATAGTTTGTCACACCACCTCTGTATAGCTTAGTTTATATGACACTTTCATACAAATAGCACACATAGACACACATCACCTATAAGGTTCATATATCTTACAAAGCATACTTGATTCACCCTAAACATGTCATGATATAGATTTATAAAACACTTTTATTATCTTATTTAGTCATGTTAAGACATTTACAAGCCTTAAACTTTATTTTTAATATATAACTCAAAAACACAAAAGTATGATTTTTGAGGTACATACCTTTGAGGATTTTTAGTAATTTCTATAGTAACCTTTTGAACCTCCCATTTGTGCAGTTTTATAGACCCTATATCATAGTATTTCTTTATTGGTTTAGGTATTTAAAACTATCAAGTTAAGCAATTCAAAAATAAACCCCAAATGGGCTGTTTTACATGACATTTTCTTAACAAAATCTGCAGTTTTTATGATTTTCAAGGCTACTGTGATGATTTTTATGAATTTTTGTATTAAGCTTTTAGATCTAAACTTTGGGCATACCTATAGACCTCACTTTATAGTATTTTATTCCATCATTGGACCATTGGAACAACTAAATAAAGCCTCTTAAAACAGCAAGCCAAAATACGTGTTTTCACTCTACGATTTTCACTCCACGATTTTTACTCTACTGTTTTCACTCTTCAATTTTCACTCTACGATTTTCACTCTACGATTTTCACTCAACTATTTTCACTCTGCGATTTTCACTCCACTATTTTCACTTCATGATTTTCACTCTACTATTTTCACTCTATGATTTTCATTCTACTATCCAATTGTAGCAGAATTGAATTTACTGCCTACTCTGCTGATTTATTTGAATTTCTTGGTTAAGCTTTTAGCTCAACCATCTAGCTCTACTTCTAGACCACATATCAAAGTATTTTAATAAAGATTTAGGTTCCTCATTCATCTTAGTTAGGCCTACTTTAACTAAGGCTCAAACTGGATAGTTTAACACTTTTTCATAAAAACTAATTTTGATACTTTTTTATTTTTTTTTCAGTTTTGGCTACTTGGATAGTTTAGGCATGTGTTCTTAGGAGGGTGTATTCAAATAAGACTTTTAAAGAATTTAAAAGTTTAGTTGTATTCAATCAAGACATTTAAAGAGTTTATAAAAGTTTATTGGTATTCAATTACGACTTTTGTAATATCTTTAAAAGTTAAGTAGTATTGAATTGAAACTTTTACAAAGTTTGTAAAAGTATTTTGGTATTCAAAAAGTCATAGATTTTTCAAATTTCTATCAAATGGTAGAGTTTGACAGACTTTAGAATAAGTGATACTCATATCCAAAGTCTAACATCATCTCTAAAGACTTTCAAAGACTTCTAAATATTTAAGAAATGAAGAAGATGAACAAAGAAGAAAGAGATAGAGGAGATCAAACAAAGACGAGAAAAGAAAAGAAAATATATATATCTTTCTCACTTTCTCTCTCTCTACCTCAGTTCTCTCAAAATAAAAATCCCAAAAGTAAAGAGAACTATTATAACAAGTGAGGAGAGAGAAAAAGGAGGAAAGGTTAAAAAGAGAGAGTAGAGTTAATGGTTCCAAATAGAATCAATGGTATAAATGTAGATAACAAATATTTTAATATCATTTTATATTTCTTCTCTCCCATAAAAAAACTCATTTATTATATTTGTAAGTATTAAAGAGGTATTTTATTTTATGTTTATTTTTAAATGTAATAAATTTGTTAATTTTGTTATTAGTTGAAAATTATAAATTGTTAGTTTAGTAATATTGACTTGATAGGAAAACGACAATGAATAATTTTAAAATCGAAATTATTATTTTATATTATTGTTAGTAGAAAATGATTTTTTTATGAAATATAAAAATTATGAAATATGACATTTTCTTGTAATAGACTGGGTATGATCTAATGACTCAACTTCAACAATGCCTTTTATTTTAAATAAGGTTGTGACATTGTCAATATATTTTAATATTATTTAATATCATACTCATTTCATCTAAAATATAAGATCTTTGTTGACTTTTTAACAATTAATATAAGCTGCAAGATATATTAGAAGTATACAAAAGTCTATCAAAATCTTGGTAAAAAGTCTATAAAAGTTTGTCACTTATTTCATGGAGTCTTTAAAAGTAATTTTAAAAATCTTTAAAAGTCATTAAAAAAAATTTTACAAACTCTACAAAAGTCTGTCACTTAAAAAAAGTATTTGAAAGTCTTTATTGAATACACCCTCCTTAAGTTACTTAAGGATACTTTTAGCATCACCACACTTTATTTAATCGCTTAACCAATTTAGACCTATCAAAACTCACTTTAGGCTTGAAAATAGATCCTAACTTAGTTTTCTTGCTAGCTTTGGTTTTGACAAATTTTGGAACTATTATAAGCATACATTAGCATATTTATATATGTTCATCATAGTTTTATAAGTTCAGGTTCTGAACTTGACCGAAACATTCCTCTTTTCACTTAAGTTTTAAGCATGAAACCTCTTAGCTATTCAAGTTAATCTTACCTATTCTCCTTTTAGCATATAAGCATACATGTATACATGGGTTTATCATCTTAGTATATGGACATGGTTTTGGACTTGTTTGCATAGCTAACATGCCTTTAGTACATAACAGTAAACACTTTGGCATTTTATCAAACACGTAGGGTGCAGTCCATATATATACATGTAATTCCTATTCAAGTCATTCACCCATTACAGTCTAATTTACTATCAATATGACATGAAAAAGTAATAGAAAAGGCATGAATGACTTACTTTGTTGGGCTCTTAGAGGTTAATGGTGTTGGGCTGCTCAGTTCTTTTTACTTCCCAATCGTAGCTCTCCTTCACACTCTCTACTGCTACTGATTTTGGAACTTAGAGATTATACGTAGCCAACTGAATTGGGGTGCCATGTGCTGCAATATATGGCTGATTTTAATCTCTCTCTCTCATCAGTCTACTTGGCCCCTAACCTGCGTTGCATCATTGCTCTACATGGCTATGTTATGGCTTCTATTCATCTCCCTGACACAATAGTCAGTTGGCTTCTATTAGAATGAGCTTGAGACACTCTACTTGGCCCATATCCAACTCCTATCAGCCAACCTATATTACATAGCTACTAATTGTAGTAACCAACTAACTGACTAATGAACTAACTAATCTCAACTCAGTTCCTTATCCCCCCCCCCTCAAAGTGGGCCATCGAATTGGATAAGAAAAGGAACATATATGGCTTTAATTTGAGCGTAGTATGCTCATCTCATATTTTAATAAAATAAGGAAGGCTTGCAAACTTACATGAAAATTCATTTGGACCACTTATATAACTTGGACTCTTTTTACACATCTTTAAGTAAGACATGGGTCCATAATTACTAAAATTTAAAATAGTATATTTGCAAGCTCACATAACCCATTTAATCTGGTCCAATATTTAATATGGGCTCATATTACCTGGTAATATACATGGACTCTATCTATCACTTTTATTTAGGCTAGCTAAATATATAGTACTCACATCATCAAAAATAGAGGTTCCATGTAATTCAAATATCCATGGTAGTATACACCATTTATCTTATTTATCACTAAATAATATTTTTGGATGGAATTAATTATATCATAGTATAATTATTTCCTTGGACACATAAGTATCTTAATATCAAGAATCTTTCTCAGCCATGTTGGTTTTTCTTTTCGTTCTTGATATTTGAATATCATTATAATAATGTATATCATTCTTCCCTTCCTTCACCATTCATAATCTACTTAACAAATTATTAAGTACTAAATAATTATAATGCCGCATCAATTAAGTATAATTAAAAGAAAAAAAAATTATACTCTTAATTTGACATTATAATAATTGAATATTATATAGAATTTTCTGAGTCATTATATTTAATGCCTTACTGGACACTAAGTAGGACATCGATTCATCTTCACCATGATCGACTACTTTACCAAGTGGGTAGAAGCATCCTCCTTCCCCAGGGTTACTAAAGAAGTCATCATTGCTTTCATCAGAAACAATGTTATTTGTCGATACGTACAACCAGAGCTAATTGTATCGGACAATGCTAAGAACCTCAACAACAAAATGTTGGAGGAACTATGCAGTAAATTCCACATCAAACACCTTAACTCCGTCATCTATCGTTCAAAGATGAATGGTGCTGTTGAAGCGGCTAACAAAAACATCAAGAAGATTATGAAAAAGATGTCCGCCAATCACAAAGGATGGCCTGACTTATTGCCTCTTACTCTGTTAGCCTACAGAACATCAATGCGCACTTCAACTGGGGCAACCCCCTACGCATTAACCTATGGGATGGAAGCAGTACTCCCCATAGAAGTAGAAATGGAATCCCTCAGAGTGTTGATGGACGCTCAGCTGGATGAAGATCAATGGGTACAAGACAAGTATCACTAATTGTCTCTAATAGATGAAAGGCGAACCACGGTTATCTTCCATGGTCAATTATATCAACAAAGGATCGCCCGATCCTACAACAGAAAAGTCCAGCTACGGCAGTTTAAACAACATGACTTAGTTTTGAAAAAGATCATTGGCAACCAAGATCAATCTAAGGGAAAATTCGCTCCTAACTGGGAAGGCCCGTTTGTTGTCAAGGAGGTATTGACAGGAGGTGCTCTCAGATTACAGGAAATGGACGGCGATGAATTTTCACAACTCATCAACTCGAATACCGTGAAACGGTACTACGTCTGAAGTTACCATCAAGCAAACATCCTGGTGTTGAATCATCAGATCACCAGTCATTTCGGTTCTTTAACCCTTTACCACATACAACTCTTTTCCACACTTTGCCCCTCAGGGAAACATACTCTTTAAGCCAGCAGCTTGGCTTCACTGCGCTCATACAACTTAGGTCATCCCACTACGGATTGAACCTCTCACATTTACAGTTTGGCTACCCATACATGGGATCAAACTTCTCGTACCTACAGTTTATCCTCAACGTAGGATCAAACTTCTCCCCGCAGTCTATCTTGCATATGGGATTAAACTTTCTTCCCTACAGTTTGACCTGTACTGGGATTAATCTTTCTTCCCCACAGTTTATCCTGTACATGACTTTTCAACTCACCCTAAGGGGTGAACTACGTCGACCTGATCTCCTTGATATACGGGAGTACGTAGGCAACCATATTCTATATGGCCCGGTCACAAAAAACAAAAAATAACAAAAACATTTCTTCCCTTTTCTACAAAAAACAAAAATAACAAAAACATTTCTACAACCTTTTTCATCAATAAAGCTTCTACACCCATCTGCCTTTCATAAATAGCGTTGAACCTCTTACACCAGGTTCGAACTACACAGACCTGATCTCCTCTTCAATAGGAGTACGCAGGCGGCCATTTATGGTTCGGTTTAACCCCCTACCAAAACACAAATACTTGTCAACGGTACTGTGATCAAACTTCAATTCACCATATTTCATTGGCTTCAAACCAAAAGGATGGAATTACCCAACCTCTCATCGTGAATAGGAGATTCGGCAACCATTTAAGCTGCGGTTGTACCTTGAAGAGCAACACCAATCCATAAGAGATGGAATTAACTAGGCTCCTCCTAAATAGAGGTACTGGCGACCATCTGTGGTGCGGTCAATCTCAGAGAGGAAACCCACAATCCTCTCTACATTTTTATACAGAAATCGATCCCAAGACACCGAAAAATGGTAGGGATACACACAGATCCATGATCTATTTTGAACTATCCAGAGACAACTCAATGTCCATCCTGCAAGGAGGAATTCAGAATACATCAAGATCACAAGCCCTGAAGTAGCAGGCAAATATCAAGCAGGTATTCAAGCATATCTAAAAGGGAAGTGATCAAAAATATATTTCCGTACTATATAATGGTGTTTGATATACATAATATAAACTGTATATGACAAAATGGCTAAGCTAGTCTGTGCAGGAAAATACAAGTCTATCTACAATCGGTGCATATGCGAGCTAGCAAGCCCAACATGACATCTCTCTCAGAAGAATGAGGTAAAGCTGTGGTCTCCTGTATGAGGATATCCACACGACCCAACAGATCTGCAGCCAGCATGGTGACCATGTGCTCATCGATGTAACTGCTAATCTCTGTGATCATACCAGTGGTAAGGTATCTTACTGCAGTACTGTATGTGACGGCTACATCCTGAGCAGATATGGCACTATCCCTCTCAGCTATCATTGCATCTCTGGCTAATCTGGCCTCATCCCGCTCAACGACAGTGGCATCTATATGAGCTAATGCCTCGTCCCTCTCTAATAGGGTTGCGTCTCTCCCATCAAGAGCTGTCAACATCAGGGCACTAGCCTGATCTCTCTCAAATGTCATCAGATGAAGACTCTGCTCAAGATATTGTGCTGAATACTGAATCATGAAAGTGCTAGTACTGGGAGAATCTAAAGAAGATGCTGGCAACCCAGCACCTGACTCCTCCTTGGTGTGAGAATTAATGTCCTCCATGGGCTCTCCACCATCTGAATCAATACTCGGTAATGTGAATACTACCTCAGCCGGTACAGTCTCTGTGTCCATCTATGCGGAATACTCTGCAGAATAACCTGGATGACTAATAGAGAAAGCGGCTATCTCGCGCTGATCCCAACATGCATACACACGGGATCTGTCCTCTGCTGAAAGATAGCGAGAAGCTAAACGCTGGCCCAGCGCCCCCTCAAAAGGATGAAAATCCTAAAACTGGTCAAACTGCGACATCACGGCCAGTGGATGGTAAGTAGTCATGCCCCTCAAACTAGCCAGAGGGATGTAATCCATGCCCGGAGCATGAGTAATAAAGCTGTAAGGTGAGCTGATGTGACGCCCCCAAAATTAAGTATACATCACCCATCTTGGGTCGCCAGATACATGGTACAAAATTCAAATACAACTTACTAATACAACTGTCGTGTACAATACGACAAAACATATACTGTGAGTTTGAATACAATATTATCTTCTAGAGAGTATTCATACTCAAAAGAAGTCCTCATTACATTTATTAACACACTATTACATAGAATAGTGAGGACTACTATCTAATACTATCATTCGGACCATCACTCCGTTCCCCGACTTGCCCCAGCTACGTTCTCATTTCCTGAAGAGAACAGTGAAAGAAAGGGTGAGCTCAACTAGCCCAGTAAGAAATATTATGACTAAGATAATGCAGAATAAATTATCATTAGTCTCCAATAATGTTAAACTGATAAAATATAATAGACATCAAGTTTAACTGCAGCGGAACAAGCAATCCATTAAAAGAGTCAAGTAGAAAATAAAATCTACTATCTTTTATGATTTAAAAGGTTTTTCATCACTGTTATCGCTGGGACTCAGCTTAATAAAATAATCCACATCATCGAATCACCCCTGCACTACGGGCAAGGATATTCGTGTATTCATTAATGGTCATGATCATGTCAACAACTGTCCATCAATGCACTATGGGCCAATGAGGACTTTTACCACATCATTTGTAACATTACGGTCCTGATTATACCGAATAATCCCTGGTCATAATCATACCAAGTCCATCTATGCACTACAGGCCACAGATGACTTTCAATATTTTATAAACATGAGGATGATGACAATGATATAAGAACTCAATAAAACAAGTTCAAGAATTAACAACGTCCAAATTGTCAACATGATACTGCTTTGTGGAGTAAAATTCAAGAATGATCAGGAGAATATTTTCATGAATAGATACTAGATGAAGCGCAAATGTCAAGGATATTCCACTAATTTCATGGAGTATAGAAGTCAAAGTTTTAATCAACTGAGTATAATAAAGAATGGAATAACAAAAGAAATCACCATGCATGCGATAGACCGCACAGACAGGTTATTCTTAACAGAATAATAATAATGGAACCAGGTCCGGCGTAAACGCACAGACAGGATATTCCGACAGAATAATAAATAATGGAACCAGGTCCGGTGTAAAACACACAGACAGGATATTCCGACAGAATAATAAATAATGGAACCAGGTCCGGTGTAAAACACACAGACAGGATATCCCGACAGAATAATAATAAAGACGGAACCAGGTCAGCGTAAAGCACAGACATGATGTTCCAACGGAATAACAAAGACAGAATAATAGAAGAATGTCACCAAGTATAGGGTATTCTGCATATACAGGTTATTCCAACAGAATAATAAAGAAATGGAATAACAGAAATTCTCTTCTTGAATACAAAAGAATAATATCCCTTACCGTTTTAAAGACGAGCTGAAATAAGGAAGTAGTTAAGTAGCAGAATACTCTTCTTCTCTCTCTCTATAGTTTCTCTCTCTAGAGTTCAGTGAATTCGTAAGAAATAATGAAGGAATGAGCTGCTATTTATAGAAAAATAGAATGCATAGTAACTAATCCATGAACGGTCCAGATTGATTATTTTAATCTGACGGTCCATATTTAAAGAAAAATAAAATATAATATATTCTATTTATAGAATAACTTTAATAAAGTATTTTGTTTTATATAAAAAGATGTTTCTGTTTTATTACGTTAATAATACGAATAAAACAAAACGTCATTATCGCTAAATAATTCATATTATTAACTGACAATAATGGAATCAAACTGAGTGACTTCTCACATAAGCATTAATATCATTACCGTGTGCTACTATGCAACCACACGTATTACTGTACTTTTACTACCGAGTAGTTCAACAGTAACAATGGTAAAACTTCCGCCGTTATTTTTAATAAAATATTTTTGTCGTTTTCTCAATCCGACAATAATTCCGTTGTGGGGTCCACCAATGATTGTGTCGTTGTACGAATATTCCCTGTTAAAACGAATATTCCCCGACCAATCGAATATTATATAACAACTTACGTACTTTGTAAAATTTATAAATATTACACACAACTATAACATTATATCAAATTAACTCCATAATATTTAAAAATGATATTTATAGAAAATTCATCTTTATTTATAAAAGTTGGGGTCTTACAACCTCCCCTTCTTATGAAATTTCGCCCTCGAAATTAGGGTACGTACCTGGTATGATAAAGAGGTGAGGATACCTTGAATACCTTTATAGTTGAAAACATTAAATTCATATTTGCAATCCTGCCAAAGATATTCATTAACAATTCATCTTTGCACTACAGGCCAAAGATATACAACTGTAAAACCAATAATGCTGAGACTCAGCTTAATAGTATCACGACCACGAATTATCCATGCACTACGGGCCAAGGATAATCGTGTTTTCAATTACGGTCATGATTATACCGAACAATCCCTGGTCATCATCATACCAAGTCCATCTATGCACGTATGCCACAGATGACTTTGAACACATCCATGAATTAATATTTCATTGCTGAGACTCAGCTCAATAATTAATCCACATCGTCGAATCATCCTTGCACTACAGGCCAAGGATATTCTTTAGTATCACAACCACGAATTATCCATGCACTACGTGCCAAAGATAATCGTGTTTTCAATTACGGTCATGATTATACCGAACAATCCTTAGTCATAATCATACCAAGTCCATCTATGCACGTAAGCCACAGATGACTTTCAACACAATATAAGCATGAGTATAATGATATAAAGAATCAATCAAATGAGATAAATGATAAATATTAAACATTTATAATATAATTTATCCAGAGTTCATGAATATCCCAATGTTATCAATCACTTAATAATCTCACAATATTTTAATCACTTCTTAAACTTATAAACAATTTATTTCAATTGTTTACGCTTTACCATATAATGCATTTAATCATTCAAAAATACCATACTCATAAGATATCATCACCAATGATCAAGTCCCTCATAAAAATACGCATATACTCTATATAGAATTCTCTAGTCATAAAATCCTATTTTCTAATTTTGTTACTTCACATAACATATTTAACTCATTTACTTAAAACTAGATCATTTTCATGAAAAATACCAAATCAGTTCCAAAAATATTTTTTTTCTAGGATTTAGCATAATATAATCCCATAATGAAAATATATTTTTCTCAGAATTTTTAAAATTCATTTACTATTTTTCAAAAATCAATTTCTAATTAATTCTTTAAGAAATTAACTACCTCAAGGTTAACTCCAAAAATTCTCAAATCTTGGCAGAATCTTATACATGTTAACGTGAGCTTCCAGTTTAAATTTCATGATCATCGGAGTTATAGAACCTCAATTATAGCGTTTTTCGTCGGAAAAATCTAAATATTAAAATGGTCATAACTTGCTCATTTTAAGTCGGAATGAGCTCTTTTTTGGACAGGAGGTTCTTTATACCATATACTATCATGTCCCAAAAGGGTAGAATTTTTCTCACAAATTAAGTGGCCGAAAATGCCCTTTTAAATTTTCTTGCAGCAGCTTTTTGGCACTTTTTAGTTTTTGACTCATTTACTAAAATCAGTCCACACGAAAATCTACAACACCTTTTCTAGTGATTCCACTTGGATAAGTTACAAAACTCATAGATCTAACTTTATAACTTGACCATACTCAAAAATTCGAAATATAATAGGAGATATGGTTAATTGAATTTCATGTTACGTTTTTACCAAAATCTGATTTTTCAACCCTTTGTTATTTCTAAGAAACTTTCATGTTTTCACATAATAACCAATATAACACATTATAACACTTACTAATACCACGTATACCCATGATTTTCATTAGTCAAATGCTTTTATTAGGACTTTCATCATAATCCACGTAAACAGATCCTTTTAGTTGAAGAAATATTTGAGGGTTTTAGAAATGGGTTTTGTACTGGGGTCAATACAAAATTCGATTTCATGCTCTAGGGGTAGTTTAAGAAGTCTTCAAGAATACGTCAGGAAATTTATTAACAATAAAAATATCATTCAAAACTGTGACTCTCATCCAAGACTTGGATAACACATGAAATGAAGGTTTCTCCTAACGGAGTTTCAACTGATAGGTCAAAATCTAACTTCTTTAGAGTCAAATTTAAACGTTGAACGCAAGCAAGAGAGATAAAAGAATGGGTAGAACCGATATCTAATAGGGTATAGACTTCGCAAGAATTTATAATTAACTAACCCGTGCTAACTTCGTTCGGTTTATTCACTTTCTGAGAAGTCATGAAAAACGTTCTTCCTAAAACCAACGACTTTGTTTTGTCCGTATCCGCCTTTGGTGCCACCGTCCCAGCTGGACTTAACTTTGGTGCATGACAAAATCGGGCTAAATGACATTCTCTTCTTGCAATTTCCACTTCTATTATCTTTGCCAAGATTACCACCGAAGTGGTTACCATTCTTGGCATGATAATTTCCCCCACGATGGTTATCATTGTTCCGATAGCCGTTGCCACCAGTATGATTATTATCGTGTTGTTGGTCGTTACCTTTTGCTTGAACTGAATCAACTCTCTCATGTGCTTCATTGCTTATCTCAGCATTTTCAGATGTCATTCTCAAACACTATCACAAAACAAGGGCTAATTAACATATCACATATTATCCCTATACTCTGACCGACCAATTAAATATCAAATAAACTTAGGTAGGTCATACTAGCGAAGGAATTCCCCGTCTCTCCCCTCCTAGTTCTTATCTCACATCTCAGCCAGGGATCATATCCCTAAGCTCTGATACCAACTGTGACGCCCCCAAAATTAGGTATACATCACCCATCTTGGGTCGCCAGATACATGGTACAAAATTCAAATACAACTTACTAATACAACTGTCGTGTACAATACGACAAAACATATACTGTGAGTTTGAATACAATATTATCTTCTAGAGAGTATTCATACTCAAAAGGAGTCCTCATTACATTTATTAACACACTATTACATAGAATAGTGAGGACTACTAACTAATACTATCATTCGGACCATCACTCCGTTCCCCGACTTGCCCCAGCTACGTTCTCATTTCCTGAAGAGAACAGTGAAAGAAAGGGTGAGCTCAACTAGCCCAGTAAGAAATATTATGACTAAGATAATGCAGAATAAATTATCATTAGTCTCCAACAATGTTAAACTGATAAAATATAATAGACATCAAGTTTAACTGCAGCGGAACAAGCAATCCATTAAAAGAGTCAAGTAGAAAATAAAATCTACTATCTTTTATGATTTAAAAGGTTTTTCATCACTGTTATCGCTGGGACTCAGCTTAATAAAATAATCCACATCATCGAATCACCCCTGCACTACGGGCAAGGATATTCGTGTATTCATTAATGGTCATGATCATGTCAACAACTGTCCATCAATGCACTATGGGCCAATGAGGACTTTTACCACATCATTTGTAACATTACGGTCCTGATTATACCGAATAATCCCTGGTCATAATCATACCAAGTCCATCTATGCACTACAGGCCACAGATGACTTTCAATATTTTATAAACATGAGGATGATGACAATGATATAAGAACTCAATAAAACAAGTTCAAGAATTAACAACGTCCAAATTGTCAACATGATACTGCTTTGTGGAGTAAAATTCAAGAATGATCAGGAGAATATTTTCATGAATAGATACTAGATGAAGCGCAAATGTCAAGGATATTCCACTAATTTCATGAAGTATAGAAGTCAAAGTTTTAATCAACTTAGTATAATAAAGAATGGAATAACAAAAGAAATCACCATGCATGCGATAGACCGCACAGACAGGTTATTCTTAACAGAATAATAATAATGGAACCAGGTCCGGCGTAAACGCACAGACAGGATATTCCGACAGAATAATAAATAATGGAACCAGGTCCGGTGTAAAACACACAGACAGGATATTCCGACAGAATAATAAATAATGGAACCAGGTCCGGTGTAAAACACACAGACAGGATATCCCGACAGAATAATAATAAAGACGGAACCAGGTCAGGCGTAAAGCACAGACAGAATGTTCCAACGGAATAACAAAGACAGAATAATAGAAGAATGTCACCAAGTATAGGGTATTCTGCATATACAGGTTATTCCAACAGAATAATAAAGAAATGGAATAACAGAAATTCTCTTCTTGAATACAAAAGAATAATATCCCTTACCGTTTTAAAGACGAGCTGAAATAAGGAAGTAGTTAAGTAGCAGAATACTCTTCTTCTCTCTCTCTATAGTTTCTCTCTATAGTTTCTCTCTCTAGAGTTCAGTGAATTCGTAAGAAATAATTAAGGAATGAGCTGCTATTTATAGAAAAATAGAATGCATAGTAACTAATCCATGAACGGTCCAGATTGATTACTTTAATCTGACGGTCCATATTTAAAGAAAAATAAAATATAATATATTCTATTTATAGAATAACTTTAATAAAATATTTTGTTTTATATAAAAAGATGTTTCTGTTTTATTACGTTAATAATACGAATAAAACAAAACGTCATTATCGCTAAATAATTCATATTATTAACTGACAATAATGGAATCAAACTGAGTGACTTCTCACATAAGCATTAATATCAATACCGTGTGCTACTATGAAACCACACGTATTACTGTACTTTTACTACCGAGTAGTTCAACAGTAACAATGGTAAAACTTCCGCCGTTATTTTTAATAAAATATTTTTGTCGTTTTCTCAATCCGACAATAATTCCGTTGTGGGGTCCACCAATGATTGTGTCGTTGTACGAATATTCCCTGTTAAAACGAATATTCCCCGACCAATCGAATATTATATAACAACTTACGTACTTTGCAAAATTTATAAATATTACCCACAACTATAACATTATATCAAATTAACTCCATAATATTTAAAAATGATATTTATAGAAAATTCATCTTTATTTATAAAAGTTGGGGTCTTACAACCTCCCCTTCTTATGAAATTTCGCCCTCGAAATTAGGGTACGTACCTGGTATGATAAAGAGGTGAGGATACCTTGAATACCTTTATAGTTGAAAACATTAAATTCATATTTGCAATCCTGCCAAAGATATTCATTAACAATTCATCTTTGCACTACAGGCCAAAGATATACAACTGTAAAACCAATAATGCTGAGACTCAGCTTAATAGTATCACGACCACGAATTATCCATGCACTACGGGCCAAGGATAATCGTGTTTTCAATTACGGTCATGATTATACCGAACAATCCCTGGTCATCATCATACCAAGTCCATCTATGCACGTAAGCCACAGATGACTTTGAACACATCCATGAATTAATATTTCATTGCTGAGACTCAGCTCAATAATTAATCCACATCGTCGAATCATCCTTGCACTACAGGCCAAGGATATTCTTTAGTATCACAACCACGAATTATCCATGCACTACGTGCCAAAGATAATCGTGTTTTCAATTACGGTCATGATTATACCGAACAATCCTTAGTCATAATCATACCAAGTCCATCTATGCACGTAAGCCACAGATGACTTTCAACACAATATAAGCATGAGTATAATGATATAAAGAATCAATCAAATGAGATAAATGATAAATATTAAACATTTATAATATAATTTATCCAGAGTTCATGAATATCCCAATGTTATCAATCACTTAATAATCTCACAATATTTTAATCACTTCTTAAACTTATAAACAATTTATTTCAATTGTTTACGCTTTACCATATAATGCATTTAATCATTCAAAAATACCATACTCATAAGATATCATCACCAATGATCAAGTCCCTCATAAAAATACGCATATACTCTATATAGAATTCTCTAGTCATAAAATCCTATTTTCTAATTTTGTTACTTCACATAACATATTTAACTCATTTACTTAAAACTAGATCATTTTCATGAAAAATACCAAATCAGTTCCAAAAATATTTTTTTTCTAGGATTTAGCATAATATAATCCCATAATGAAAATATATTTTTCTCGGAATTTTTAAAATTCATTTACTATTTTTTAAAAATCAATTTCTAATTAATTCTTTAAGAAATTAACTACCTCAAGGTTAACTCCAAAAATTCTCAAATCTTGGCAGAATCTTATACATGTTAACGTGAGCTTCCAGTTTAAATTTCATGATCATCGGAGTTATAGAACCTCAGTTATAGCATTTTTCGTCAGAAAAACCTAAATATTAAAATGGTCATAACTTGCTCATTTTAAGTCGGAATGAGCTCTTTTTTGGACAGGAGGTTCTTTATACCATATACTATCATGTCCCAAAAGGGTAGAATTTTTCTCACAAATTAAGTGGCCAAAAATGCCCTTTTAAATTTTCTTGCAGCAACTTTTTGGCACTTTTTAGTTTTTGACTCATTTACTAAAATCAGTCCACACGAAAATCTACAACACCTTTTCTAGTGATTCCACTTGGATAAGTTACAAAACTCATAGATCTAACTTTATAACTTGACCATACTCAAAAATTCGAAATATAATAGGAGATATGGTTAATTGAATTTCATGTTACGTTTTTACCAAAATCTGATTTTTCAACCCTTTGTTATTTCTAAGGAACTTTCATGTTTTCACATAATAACCAATATAACACATTATAACACTTACTAATACCACGTATACCCATGATTTTCATTAGTCAAATGCTTTTATTAGGACTTTCATCATAATCCACGTAAACAGATCCTTTTAGTTGAAGAAATATTTGAGGGTTTTAGAAATGGGTTTTGTACTGGGGTCAATACAAAATTCGATTTCATGCTCTAGGGGTAGTTTAAGAAGTCTTCAAGAATACGTCAGGAAATTTATTAACAATAAAAATATCATTCAAAACTGTGACTCTCATCCAAGACTTGGATAACACATGAAATGAAGGTTTCTCCTAACGGAGTTTCAACTGATAGGTCAAAATCTAACTTCTTTAGAGTCAAATTTAAACGTTGAACGCAAACAAGAGAGATAAAAGAATGGGTAGAACCGATATCTAATAGGGTA
Source organism: Panax notoginseng (assembly GCA_016801055.1). Taxonomy (NCBI): domain Eukaryota; kingdom Viridiplantae; phylum Streptophyta; class Magnoliopsida; order Apiales; family Araliaceae; genus Panax; species Panax notoginseng. The sequence goes on from CM029019.1 coordinate 182,902,649, forward strand.
TAGACTTCGCAAGAATTTATAATTAACTAACCCGTGCTAACTTCGTTCGGTTTATTCACTTTCTGAGAAGTCATGAAAAACGCTCTTCCTAAAACCAACGACTTTGTTTTGTCCGTGTCCGCCTTTGGTGCCACCGTCCCAGCTGGACTTAACTTTGGTGCATGACAAAATCGGGCTAAATGACATTCTCTTCTTGTAATTTCCACTTCTATTATCTTTGCCAAGATTACCACCGAAGTGGTTACCATTCTTGGCATGATAATTTCCCCCACGATGGTTATCATTGTTCCGATAGCCGTTGCCACCAGTATGATTATTATCGTGTTGTTGGTTGTTACCTTTTGCTTGAACTGAATCAACTCTCTCATGTGCTTCATTGCTTATCTCAGCATTTTCAGATGTCATTCTCAAACACTATCACAAAACAAGGGCTAATTAACATATCACATATTATCCCTATACTCTGACCGACCAATTAAATATCAAATAAACTTAGGTAGGTCATACTAGCGAAGGAATTCCCCGTCTCTCCCCTCCTAGTTCTTATCTCACATCTCAGCCAGGGATCATATCCCTAAGCACTGATACCAACTGTGACGCCCCCAAAATTAGGTATACATCACCCATCTTGGGTCGCCAGATACATGGTACAAAATTCAAATACAACTTACTAATACAACTGTCGTGTACAATACGACAAAACATATACTGTGAGTTTGAATACAATATTATCTTCTAGAGAGTATTCATACTCAAAAGGAGTCCTCATTACATTTATTAACACACTATTACATAGAATAGTGAGGACTACTAACTAATACTATCATTCGGACCATCACTCCGTTCCCCGACTTGCCCCAGCTACGTTCTCATTTCCTGAAGAGAACAGTGAAAGAAAGGGTGAGCTCAACTAGCCCAGTAAGAAATATTATGACTAAGATAATGCAGAATAAATTATCATTAGTCTCCAACAATGTTAAACTGATAAAATATAATAGACATCAAGTTTAATTGCAGCGGAACAAGCAATCCATTAAAAGAGTCAAGTAGAAAATAAAATCTACTATCTTTTATGATTTAAAAGGTTTTTCATCACTGTTATTGCTGGGACTCAGCTTAATAAAATAATCCACATCATCGAATCACCCCTGCACTACGGGCAAGGATATTCATGTATTCATTAATGGTCATGATCATGTCAACAACTGTCCATCAATGCACTACGGGCCAATGAGGACTTTTACCACATCATTTGTAACATTACGGTCCTGATTATACCGAATAATCCCTGGTCATAATCATACCAAGTCCATCTATGCACTACAGGCCACAGATGACTTTCAATATTTTATAAACATGAGGATGATGACAATGATATAAGAACTCAATAAAACAAGTTCAAGAATTAACAACGTCCAAATTGTCAACATGATACTGCTTTGTGGAGTAAAATTCAAGAATGATCAGGAGAATATTTTCATGAATAGATGCTAGATGAAGCGCAAATGTCAAGGATATTCCACTAATTTCATGGAGTATAGAACTTAAAGTTTTAATCAACTGAGTATAATAAAGAATGAAATAACAAAAGAAATCACCATGCATGCGATAGACCGCACAGACAGGTTATTCTTAACAGAATAATAATAATGGAACCAGGTCCGGCGTAAACGCACAGACAGGATATTCCGACAGAATAATAAATAATGGAACCAGGTCCGGTGTAAAACACACAGACAGGATATTCCGACAGAATAATAAATAATGGAACCAGGTCCGGTGTAAAACACACAGACAGGATATCCCGACAGAATAATAATAAAGACGGAACCAGGTTCAGCGTAAAGCACAGACATGATGTTCCAACGGAATAACAAAGACAGAATAATAGAAGAATGTCACCAAGTATAGGGTATTCTGCATATACAGGTTATTCCAACAGAATAATAAAGAAATGGAATAACAGAAATTCTCTTCTTGAATACAAAAGAATAATATCCCTTACCGTTTTAAAGACGAGCTGAAATAAGGAAGTAGTTAAGTAGCAGAATACTCTTCTTCTCTCTCTCTATAGTTTCTCTCTCTAGAGTTCAGTGAATTCGTAAGAAATAATGAAGGAATGAGCTGCTATTTATAGAAAAATAGAATGCATAGTAACTAATCCATGAACGGTCCAGATTGCTTACTTTAATCTGACGGTCCATATTTAAAGAAAAATAAAATATAATATATTCTATTTATAGAATAACTTTAATAAAGTATTTTGTTTTATATAAAAAGATGTTTCTGTTTTATTACGTTAATAATACGAATAAAACAAAACGTCATTATCGCTAAATAATTCATATTATTAACTGACAATAATGGAATCAAACTGAGTGACTTCTCACATAAGTATTAATAATCAATACCGTGTGCTACTATGCAACCACACGTATTACTGTACTTTTACTACCGAGTAGTTCAACAGTAACAATGGTAAAACTTCTGCCGTTATTTTTAATAAAATATTTTTGTCATTTTCTCAATCCGACAATAATTTCGTTGTGGGGTCCACCAATGATTGTGTCGTTGTACGAATATTCCCTGTTAAAACGAATATTTCCCGACCAATCGAATATTATATAACAACTTGCGTACTTTGCAAAATTTATAAATATTACCCACAACTATAACATTATATCAAATTAACTCCATAATATTTAAAAATGATATTTATAGAAAATTCATCTTTATTTATAAAAGTTGGGGTCTTACAGCTGAGCCCTGAGCGTGGCAGTATACTAAACGGGTGTATAATATCAACTAAGAAAGCGAACCAAGACATAGCATCCGTACACTCCGCAGGCTGAAATGAGTATGACATGGCTATATCATGGGTGAAGCAATACCCATGCCGTCTGAAAGTGCCAATCGGTCTCAGATGTGACATCAACCACACGTATAGCATAATCGAACTGCCCGTAAATACTCCTGTTAGATAAGTGCAGAAGTATGTAGCTGACCTCAATGTCTCGGCTATAATCATAGGTATGATAGTACGACCCTCCCTGAGAGCTCTCACTGCCATGATAACTCATATGTCTAACTCATCCATATACAGTGGCATGTAGATATATGATAGTACACACAATAGCAATACATCTACACTGGCTAGACGCCAATGATCCTCCGGTGTGGTGAAGTCCCCGAAATGTCGTCTATAACTATCCTCAGAGCCAAATCTATCAAATAGAAAACGCTGGGATATAACGTGGTCAGATGTAAGCTCATCTTGCACCACTCTACGCCTCAGTCCAGTGAGGGTCATGAACCGTCGACTCATGTCCCCCAAAGCCATATGCACGTAAGGTCTGTCCAGTGGCAGCATCGTCAACTGTGCATACTCCTTTAGACTGGGAGTCAACTCCTGGGTCTCAAATCGAAAAATCTGCCTCTCCGACACCCAGTGCTCCAGCATGCCATCCACGAATCCTATGGGAACCTGAAACATCAATAGGGTCATAGTATGCTATAATAAATGATCTACGGTCACCCTGTTTGATGGTGACATGCTATCATACCACGATCGCATACCAGATGAAAGTAGTATGTACACAAGCCAATCATGTTTGATGATAAAGCATATACTTTGTAACAATCTTATTCATTTATTAATAAAAAGAATTAATTTATTAAAGGCTTTTAATTATCTACATGATGCTGTTTTATAATATGTGATAAACCCATAGTTTTAAGCAATGCTTTTAGAATAATGATGATGATCATTCTAATGAGATCTAAATTCTTAGAAAGCTTAAAACTAAAATAGTTCCCAATCATTGGATTACTAAATTGGGGATTAGTGAATCCAGATAGGTTGGTACATACGTTGCTTGCTCATTGGATGATGATGATTGATCTCATGATCATTTGTGTGGAGACACTAAAGTAAGTATGTAGGTGCTTATTAGAGAATAAGTCCACTGAACGTGGCTCGCTAAGGAATACCTAATGGAGTTTTACTTGCCTGTCAATAGGAATTCTTGTAGTGATAGTAGTACAAGTGATCCTTGGATTTGAGATCATCATAGTATCTTGTGTGTGACAAGTTATACTTTGACTTATTCCTTAAGACCCTTAGGGTATATCAAAGGGTTTGCTTGGGTATAATAAGTTGTAAATGGAGATAATGTATGATAAATAAAGAATCTACCACTTCTAGTAAAAGAAGAGAAATGTCCTATGTGATTCGATAAATGACAACCCAGTAGTCCTTGACCAAGGCAGAATAAAATTAAAAAGGAGTTTCTAATTTGCATTATTTGGAGTTGTGCATTTAAGAGTCGAAATGCATATAATTAAATAAAATAAGACTTGACAGTAATTTCATGTCTTATATTTAATTGGGACATTGTATGGTGGAAGGATTGAATTGTACGGTAACTATTTACTCAAAGGTTCTTTTATGATTAATGTTGAAATCTATATTATCTGGAAAGTCGTTGATCGCTAGGGAGGGTTATCCCAATTGTAGAATAAATATTATTTATTTAAATAAATTAATAGTACTTGAGGAAGCTCGAATCTTCAAGGGTATGATTCTTGTTCTTAATATCTTTTCGTTTAATTAATAATTGTGCATAAATGGTGATCCGGGTATATGGTTTGTAAAATTTTAAACTCTAATTTTTACACGTTTCCGTTTATTTTGTGCAATTTGATTGCGTTCATGAATATTACAAACCTTTATGCAAATTATTAATTGTTTTAATTTGATATGTATATTGATATGTGTTTAGAACAATTTAATTGAGCATAATTTGTTGTATAAAATTTATTTAAAAAAATAAAAATAATAAATAAAAATAAAAATTAATCGTCATCAATTCTAAATATTCGCATGTTCTTAATTGGTGTCGGTTTGGATTGCAGTATGTTTATATATATATATATATATATATATATATATATATATATATATATATATATATATATATATATATTACGTAAATCATATAGACATACTTATGGAATCCGTGTATCACCTTTTTGAAAACATAATCAAGTGGCCTGATGCACGTGGCCCAGGATAAGAAAGTATCCATGTAATTAATATATAGTATTTATCATATATAATTATACGTGATCAGGTGCTATATATATATATATATATATATATATATATATATATATATATATATATATATATATGAAGTACAGGATTCAAAGAGTACTTATCATATATATACGGATAATTTATATATTTTGGTGGCCACATGGTTAGTATTATAATATATAGTAAGGATCAAGTGCGTATCATTTATCTTACTCACCTGTCCTCACCCCTCTTTAGGCGACGGTTTCGGTCATACAATCGGCGTCTATACTTTTAGCGACGCTATATGTTGTCCGTCGCTAAAAGTATAGACGACGGTTGTATGACCAAAATCGTCGCCTAAAGGGGGTGAGCACGAGTGAGTAAGATAAAGGGTATGCACTTGATCCGGATCGTTATATATATATATATATATATATATATATATATATATATATATATATTATAATATATTCTTAATAATTTTATTATTAAAATAAAAAGTTCATTTTAATTTTAAAATTAGAATTTCATGCTAATTAATTAGAGTTGGAATTGAATTCCATGATAACTAATTGGAGTTAAAATTAGATTCCATGTTTCCTTAAATAAAGGAGTTTATTTAGATATGAAATAAGATTTCATATTTGAATCCTTGTTTCCTTTAATAAAGGAGTTTTTTTTTTACTTGAAATTGGATTCCATAATTAATTAAAATAAAGAAGTTTATTTTGATTAAAGATTTTGATTAAAATAAAATAGTTTATTTTATTCAAAATTAGATAAATTAAAATAAAAGAGGTTTATTTTGATTTAAATTTGGATTAAAATAAAGCAGTTTATTTTGATTCAAAATTAGATTTTATATTAACTAAATTTACCCATTAAATGATATCAATATATATATTGAATGTTTATTATTCATGAGATGAATGTTATTTATTGATGCATATGGTGATGTGTATATAATAAATAGGATTGATTATGGACTATTGACCGATGTGATTGAATTTTATTTTAGTTGGATGCATGAATGTATGAGTTTTATTAAATGGGGTCTGCGTACCTCGTCTTCTCTAAATTTTTCTTAATATAAATTCTAACTCCCTCCTATGTATTTCACCTTGACTGCTGATCAAGGTTTCTATTTATTTTAAATAGTTTTGTAATAGGAATAGTTAGAATTAATTTTGAAGAATTGGAGTTCAAGGATCAAGGTCGCTTGAAGACCCGTTTGTAATGGAGCCCGGGTTTAAATGTAATAGTTATATTTAAATATTAATTCTTGCACCCCTAGGGTTTGTCCTTTTGGTTCACTTGGTGGCTCTAGTGAACCAAACTAGAATAAAAGTCCATAAATCTGGGTAGAATATAGTATTCTATATGTGCATGCTTATACTATATATATTATATATTATGCAAATATGCTTCGCATGTTAATTAATATGACGCGTATTTTATATATATATGTGCATGCGCGTTAAATAAGATGAGACAAATTAATAACAGACCCCTCAAATATTTTATATTAAGTTGTAACGTTCAAAGATACTTGGAATATCAAACGTCGCCTTCTAGCATGATAAAAATAATAGAGTATCAATTAATTATTATAAGTTTGTTGTGTCACCGCAAGGCTTATCTTGATTCTTTGAGATGTTAATTTTATCACATTTGATGCTTATAAAAAAAATTGAACAATATTATTTTGTTGTGTCACCACAAGGATAATATTTTTTTTTTGAATATATGGAGTGCTAGGTTGGACTTAACTTAAATCATTTTAGTTCGGATGTGCACGCACTTGACTATTATGATTTAAGAGGTAAAATACAAGGAGTTACATTGTTGATGTTATTGACAAGAGTTGTCTGCCTATTTATTTATATATAGTTTGTTGTGTCACCACAAGGCTATATATATTTGAAATGGGATCCTTATTCTCACTAGCATATCTTTAATTAGATATTATCGAACTATATAAATTGAGGGTAATATAGTTTGAAGAAAATAGTGGGAGATACCAATTTAAAACAAGACCTAATTTATTTTGGTAATTAATAAAAGAATGTATGCTAAAATGTTGTTAATTACAAATTCATTTACAAAATTTTACAATGTCTAAAATTACTATCACTGTGAAGCATATTAGATGCTATTTAACAGCACCGAATTAAACGGATTGGTTAAGGAAATTGAGAATAGTTCTCACGGCTGAAAAGCTATCTTATGTCCTTAATACGCATATTCCTGCAATGGTTGCAGACAATGCCTCTGAGGAAGATATTGCTACTTTTAGAAAGTGGAAAGATGATGCACAGTTGGCTCAATGCATCATGCTCGCATCCATGAGTAACGAGCTTCAGCGTCAGCATGAAACTATAAATGCTCCTATTATATTTCTGCACATCAAAAAGTTGATGGTGAGGAAAGTAGGACTGATAGATATTAGATATCTAAGGAGCTCTTCCGATCTAGAATGATCGATGACACTACAGTACAGATAAAAGTCCTTAACATAATCAATTTGATTGATCAATTAGGACAACGAGTTTTGTCATGGATGGAAAGTTGAGCCAAGATTTGATCTTGCAATCACTCCCGGACTCCTTTCACAATTGTTGTGAATTTTTCATATGAACAAGCTAGGTATCAGCTTCGCTGATTTGCTTAACATGTTGAAAAATGTTGAGAGCCACTTTCCAACCAGGAAAGATCAAGTCTTACTGGTAGAGGTCAAATGATCTTTTGAAAAGAAGAATGATTCTAAGAAGGTAAATAAAAAGGGCAAAAATAAAGGATAATAAGAACAAAACTGATACGGGTAGCAAAGGAGTTTGCTTCCACTGCAATAAGACTGGACACTGGAAATAAACAGCAAGAAGCATCTTGCAGAGGCTAACCAGAAGAAGCTTAGTGAAGTTTCGGTTACAAATATAATTTTGTTCATGATTTAAAACAAATTTTTCTTTAAGTCAAGAATCTACTTGGGTATTGGATACCGCCTTTGGTTATCATAAATATAGATTTATGAAGGGACCAAGCAGAAGTAATCCTATGTGTGAAAAATGAAGCAAAGGTTGTTGCATTAACTATAGAAACTTATAGTTTAGCATTGCCTACGGGAAAAATCTATTAAGTCAATAAGTTATTATTGTATTCCAATTCTCGTTAGAAATATTATTTCTATTTTGTTGTTGGACGATGAAATCTTTGGTATTATATTTAAGAACAATTGTTGTTCTATTTATAATAATAATGTTTTGTATAGAACTGGAATATTACTTAATGGATTTAGTATACTTGACTTATGTAAAAAAATTTATTTTGCAAATTGAACAAACTAGTATAAGAAAAGGAGATGATCATTCAAAGAGTTGAATGTTTGTATTTGATGAAATACAAGTCTGAATCATTTGAAAGGTTCAAAGAATTCAAAAGTGAAACATATTGGCAAAGTATTAGAATTCTTTGATCGGATCAAGGAAGAAATACTTGTGCAATAAGTTTCTAGATCATCTCAAATGGTTTTCTCATAATGGACTCCTCCTGATACGCAATAATTGATTGATGTATCTGAAAGGAAAAATCGTACCTTGTTAGACATGGTGTGGTCCATAATGATTTTACTGACATTCCAGTATCCTTCTGGGGTAATGTCTTAGAAATGGCTGCATATCTACATAAAGTAATCTCAAAATCCGGCCCTAAGACTCCATAAAAGTTATGGACAGGGAGGATTCCTAATCTTAAGTATGTTAAGATAAAGGGTTGTTCAACTTATGTGAAAAGGTTTCAAAGGATAAGCTTGGGACAAGATTTGATAAGTGTAAATTTTTAGGACATCCTAAAGTAAGTTTAGGGTATATGTTCTATAATCTTACTTAGTAAAAGGTGTTTGTTGCGAAACACGTTACCTTCTAAGATAAAGGTGGTTATCATTAAAAGGGCTAATGGGAGGATAATAGATCTTGAAGAGTTCAAAAACCACAAGATACTATAAGTCAAATAAGATAAACTTGTAGATAGACCTATTATACCACAACCGAATCATAAATCTAAAATAGTACCGAAGATACCTAGGAGGTATGGAATCATCATAGATGATGATGATGATGATGATGATGATGAGGTACACATCATAGAAGATGATGATCCAGTTACATACGATGAGGTAAGAGTTGTAGACACTCAGAGAAATGGATTGAATCAAGCTTCTCAAATATGGAACATTCGTTTTGCTGAGACAATCAAAAGAGTTTGATTTTATCAAAAATAAGAATGAACCTAGTGTGTACAAAAGGGTCAGTGGGAGCGTCGTGACATTCCTAGTATTATATGTTGATAAATTACAGATAAGGAATAACATGTCAATGCTACAATCAGTAAAGATAAAGTTGTCTAAATATTCCTCCATGAATGATTTGGGAAGAGTATCGTAATTGGGGATAAAAATCTATATAGATAGATTTAAAAGGATGCTTAGATTAACCCAAGGAACGTATAATCATTTAATGCTAAAGTTTTTTAGCATGACAAACTCCAAGAGATGTCTCATGTTGATGAGCCCTGGAGTGATTCTCTTTTAATAGTCCTCATAGACTCCTGAAAAGAGAGATCACATGAGTGACTATCATGTATGCAATGAAATGTACGAGACCTGATGTTGATCAGTCATATTCTGGAGAAGTTCACTATGAGTCAGTGAAAAATATCTTAAAGTACTTAACTAGCACTAAGGATGTGATCAAATTCATGGTGGGTCTAAATTAAAACTAGAGGGCTTAACAAACTTAAGTTTTTCAGACAGACCAAGACAACAGAAAATCTACTTTAAGGTAAAGCGTTACCTTGAACAGTGGTGCAGTGAATTGGAAAGGTTTCAAACAGTAAAGAGTTGCTGGTTTAGTGATAAAGACAAAGTATATAGTTATAAATGAAGCTGCAAGTTGATTGTTTGGATGAAAAGTTCATTACAGAACTAGGAATAGTTCCTAAGTCTCATCTTGGATCTAAACATGTGTTGCGGCACTTTCATTTGATTAAAGGAATCATTGAAAGATGGGAAATCAATATAGAGATAGTGGATTCTCAAGAACAACATTTCATATCCATTAACTAAAGCTTATCCAACAGCAGGATAATCGTCACATAGAGAAGAAGGGTATGAGAGACCATGACGATTGGCTTTAGTGCAAGTGGGAGATTGAAAGTAGTATGCACACAAGCCAATCAAGTTTGATGATAAAGCATATACTTTGTAACAATCTTATTCATTTATTAATAAAAAGAATTAATTTATTAAAGGCTTTTAATTATCTACATGATGCTGTTTTATAATATGTGATAAACCCATAATTTTAAGCAATGCTTTTAGAATAATGATGATGATCATTCTAATGAGATCTAAATTCTTAGAAAGCTTAAAACTAAAATAGTTCCCAATCATTAGATTACTAAATTGGGGATTAGTGAATCCAGATAGATTGGTACATACGTTGCTTACTCATTGGATGAGGATGATTGATCTCATGATCATTTATGTGGAGACACTAAAGTAAGTATGTAGGTGCTTATTAGAGAATAGGTTCACTGAACATGGCTCGCTAAGGAATACCTAATGGAGTTTTACTTGCCTGCCAATAGAAATTTCTGTAGTAATAGTAGTACAAGTGATCCTTGGACTTGAGATCATCATAGTATCTTGTGTATGACAAGTTATACTTTGACTTATTCCTTAAGACCCTTAGGGTATATCAAATGGTATGCTTGGGTATAATAAGTTGTACATGGAGATAATGTATGATAAATAAAGAATCTACCACTTCTAGTAAAAGAAGAGAAATGTCCTATGTGATTCGATAAATGATAATCTAGTAGTCCTTGGCCAAGGCAGAATAAAATTAGAAAGGAGTTTCTAATTTACATTATTTGGAGTTGTGCATTTAAGAGTCGAAATATATATAATTAATTTAAATAAGACTTGACAGTAATTCCATGTCTTATATTTAATTGGGACATTGTATGGTGGAAGGATTGAATTGTACGGTGGAAGGATTGAATTGTACGGTAACTATTTACTTAAAGGTTCTTTTATGATTAATGTTGAAATCTATATTATCTGGAAAGTCGTTGATCGCTAGGGAGGCTTATCCCTATTGTAGAATAAATATTATTTATTTAAATAAATTAATATTTTAATTTATTTATTTAAATAAGATTAGAATTGTTCTAATTAATTTATTCACAACCGGTTTAATATGGAGAACCTAAAGGGTCACACCATAAAAGGAAGAATAATTATTTAAGAAGTTAATGGCATAATCGTAATAATAAGTTAAGTATATTTAATTTAATTTGTGACGCCCCCAAAATAGGTATACAACACCCATTCTGAGTCGCCAAATACATGGTACAGAAAATAAACTACAACTTCAATAATACAATTGTCGTGCAAAATACGACAACACATACTGTGAGTTTAAATACAAATATTGTCTTCTAGACAATATCCACACTCAAATAAGTCCTCAATACAATTATTCAAATACTATTTTATAGAAATAGTGAGGACTGCTAAAACATCTTTCTAGAACCATCACTCCATACCCCGACTAGATCCTGCTATGTTCTCACCTCCTGAGAAGAAAAATGGAACAAAAAGAAAAAGGGTGAGCTCAACTAGCCCAGTAAAGAATATTATGACTAAGATAATATACAACAAATTATCATTAGTATTCAACAGGAAAAAATCTGATAGAATATAATCGACAACAAGTTTTAGATCAACAACTGCAGCGAAAACAGCAAACCATTAGAAGAGTCAAGTAGATAAAGAATTCTACTATCTTCTAAGATTTAAAAGTCCATCATCAATATTTTATCCCTGTAACATCGATTAATAATCATCTTTAACTAAATATTCATCTTTGCACTACAGGCCAAAGATATTCATTTGTATCACCAGTCGGTCATGTTCATCTCAACACCTGTTCATCTTTGCACTACAGGCTAAAGATATTCATCAAGTAATCATACATCTTTGCACTACAGGCCAAAGATATTCAGTAATATCATCATTTAGGACTGAGGATGATGAAAAATATCTTAACGAAAACGAATCCAGTGAGACAGAAGGACAAATAGTAGGGATTCGTATAACAGTTTATTCAAGATCAATAATACTTCATAATAATCAATTGTGAAGCAGAATTCAAAAATAAAGATCAAAACATAGATACAATCAAAGATAGTAACCATAATAGACATCTTGGACAAAAAGGGAAAATTTTATTTTTCGGTGAATAGTGCCGTATTCGTGAATAGTACCGTATACGTGAATAGTACCGTATACGTGAATAGTAACTCCGACACAAAAAGTTTCAAATTTGATAAAAACTCATATCAATATTTCAGCATAATGATATTGAAGAAAATAATGTCATTTAAGAAGAAAATAATATCCCTTACCTCAAGATATCAGTACTTCTGGTAGGAATACCGGTATAAGGCTGAAAGAAACTTGCTCTGATGAATAGAAACTCTCAAAGTATCTAAATACTCACAAAATACACTCAATAATCTAGAGAGAGAAAGAGAGAAAACTTGTTTCTGGTGTGATTTTCAATTCTAACTTAGCCCTCTATTTATAGGAAAATTTTAGTAGGCCTGACCTGCAACCTGATGGCTTTACCTGCTACTATTCTCACCCACCACATTTGAAATATAATTCAGCACATTTCTTCACCAACCACAAGTGGGGCCCACCAATTCTTGAATTTTCCATCAAAATGATAAACTCCGAAAATTTAACAATTTCTGGACCAGTCATCTTGTAAAATTCATAATAAATCATACGTTCATTTTTAACGGTTCAAAATTTGTGGGCATATACTCAACTTATATATGTATAACATATCCAAAAATTACCACGATCCAACGGTCGGATTAAAAATTATAACCCCCGCAAAATATCTCAAAAACCCTGATTTTTAATACCTCCATTCTGACAAAAATACTGATTAAAAACCTCAACATTAACTTCTTCATTTTTAACCACAAAAATATATCTCTCATTTATATCCACATAAAATAAATATTTCCTTAACATATGAATCAATAATTAATTATTCACAAATAATATTACAGAATCACATTTATGACAACCAGGCCGTTCCCAGGAAAGAGGGGGCTTTCCAATAAGGATTTCTCCTTACTGGCGTGCAATTAGATGACCAAACCTCTCCTTAGACAGAACTTTCTAGACATTGCCAATAATGTTATCTAATAATATTATTCAAATAATATGAATTATTGATCTGATAAAGGAAAATACTATGCAGCAACAATTATTGAAACAATAATAATATAAAATATCAACGCAGCAATTATTGAATCAATAAAATAAAATATTGAATAATAACTACTGTAACAATTATTGAATAGTGCCTTCTTACGTAAGAATCAATAATTGGTGCAATACCGTGTGCTACTGTATTTTAACCACCGGGTATTCCAACAGTATTAACGGTAACAACTACGCCGTTATTTATAAACAACTTATACTTGTCGTTTTCTTCATCTAATCGCTTTCCATTATGGGGCCCACACAAGGCTGCGCCGTCGTACGAATATTCCCCGACAGCAAGAATATTCCACGACCAAACGAATATTCCCCGACAAAATGAATATTTTATAACCACTTGCTTATTTTGTAAAATTTGCACATTTCACCCATAACCAAAGTATTATATCAAATTAACCCCTTATTATTCATAATAATATTTAGAGAAAATTTGATTTTATTCATTAATAAGTTGGGGTCTTACAACCTTCCCTCCTTATGAAATTTCGTCCTCGAAATTGACGTACGTACCTGATGTTTCAAAAAGGTGAGGATACCTCGCTTTCATTTCTGATTCCAACTCCCAGGTCATCTCTTCAATAGCATGGTTTCTCCACAAAACCTTAACTTGTGGTATAACCTTCGTGCGTAGGACATGCTCTTTCCTATCCAAGATCTTAACAGGTACCTCCTCGTCCGTTAAATCTTCAGCTATCTCGTCTAGTTCTAACTCAATAATGTGGTTCGGGTCTTTAATATATTTACGAAGCATAGATATGTGAAAAACATTATGAACACGAGACATGCTTGGAGGTAATGCGAGTCTATATGCCACATTTTCTATCTGCTCAAGAATCTCAAATGGACCAACAAATCTTGGATTGAGCTTTCCTCTCTTCCCAAATCTTGTAACTCCCTTCCAAGGTGCAACACGTAACAATACATGATCCCCAATATTAAATTCCACGTCCTTCTGATGAAGATCCGCATAACTCTTTTGTCGATCCTGTGCCGTTTGTTTACGTTGTCGAATCGTTTGGATCTTCTCTGTAGTAATGCGTACCAACTCTGGTCCCAACAATGTTGCTTCACCCACCTCGTCCCAGCATACTGGAGATCGACATTTTCTTCCATACAACGCCTCGAATGGAGCCACACCTATGCTCGCCTGATAACTATTGTTGTAGGAGAATTCCACCAATGGTAGGTACTTATCCCAACTCCCTTTGAGATCTAGGACACAAAGTCTTAATAGATCTTCAAGAGTTTGAATAGTCCTCTCTGATTATCCGTCCGTTTGAAGATGGTACGCTAAACTGAATCGTAAATCCGTGCCCATAGCTTTCTGCAAGCTAACCCAAAATCGTGAAGTAAATCTTGGGTCACGATCCGAAACTATGGATACTGGCATGCCATCCAATCTCACAATCTCGTTCACGTACATACTAGCAAGACGTTCAAGGGAATAAGTCTAACGTATCGGCAAGAAATGAGCGGACTTGGTTAATCTATCAACAATAACCCAAATCGCATCTATACCTTGAGAAACCTTGGGAAGACCCGTAACAAAATCTATAGTAATGTGTTCCCACTTCCATTTCAGAATCTCAAGTGGTTGCAATGGACCCTTTGGTACTTGATGCTCCGCTTTTACACGTTGACAAGTTAAACATCTCGAGATAAACTCCGCGATCTCTCTTTTCATATTGCTCCACCAAAATATATGTCGAAGATCGTGATACATTTTGGTACTCCCAGGATGGATTACAAACGGTGTGTTGTGTGCCTCCATCATTATTCTATGCTTCAAGTCAAAATCGTTAGGAACACAAAGTCTGGAGTTGACTCGAAGTATTCCTTCTTCATCGATTCTTGCTTCTGGAATAGCACCTTCTTGCACTTTCTTCTTCATACGCATCAACTCTATGTCCGTAGCTTGAGCAACTTTAACTTTATCGATTAAAGTCGGTTCTACTCGTATATTTGATATCATCATGTGGGTACTTGGAGCCTTCATCTCTATCTCCATCCTTTGAAAGTCATACAAAATGGGCCTTTGTGTTAACAACATTGCACTCATACCCGCGTATGATCTTCTACTCAATGTGTCAGCTACTACGTTCGCTTTTCCAGGATGATATTGGATGGTATGATCGTAATCTTTCAACAGCTCGAGCCAACTCTCTGCCGCATGTTGAGTTCTTTTTGGGTGAAGAAATATTTGAGGCTTTTATGATCTGTATAGATCTCCACTTTCTCCCCATACAGGTAGTGTCTCCAGATCTTCAACGCAAAAACGACTGCTGCCAACTCCAAATCATGAGTAGGATAATTCCTCTCATATTCTTTGAGTTGTCGTGAGGCATAGGCTATGACTTTCTCATGTTGCATGAGAACACATCCTAACCCTTTGCTTGAAGCATCGCTGTAGATAACAAATCCATCCGAACCAGATGGTATTGTCAGAACAGGTGCCGAAATGAGTCTCCTCTTGAGTTCTTGAAAACTCTTCTCACATTCCTCACTCCATACGAATTTTATATATTTCCGAGTCAGCTGAGTTAACGGAGTAGCGATTCGAGAAAATCCTTCCACAAATCTCCGATAATAACCAGCTAAGCCCAGAAAGCTACGTACTTCGATTACTGACTTAGGTTGCTCTCAACTGTGACTCATATCCCAATCTTGGATAGTACGTCACAATGACACTTATCAGTTTACTACCGCACGAATATGGCATCCCCTACGGAGAGTTTGGCTTCAGTGCATTCTGCAAAGGAAGTCACCAGATAGAGGCTCGGGTACCAACTTCTATAGTTGGGTTTTTAACTCCTAAAGTTCAATAGGAGCTATTCAATATGAGATTTTAGAAATGAGTTTTGTATCGGGTTGAAGATCAATACAAAAATTCAATATCACGCTCTGGGTTAAACCAGGAAATTCTTCAGGAAATACGTCTGGAATTTCACTAACAACAGAAATATCATTCAAATCTGACGTATTTTTTGTTCAAGTCCATGACATGGGCTAAGAAAGATTGACATCCGTTTTTTAATAAACGAATGACTTTATGGCTTGGTATGACATCGATTGATTTTAGTGGTTTGGTTGCTTGAATTCGCATAACAGGTTGGTTAGGAATATGAAAACTAACAACCTTACGAAAACAATCAATTTTGGCATGATGAGTGGTTAACCAATAAATTCCTAAAATCACATCAAAAGTAAGTATCTTTAAAGAGATAAGGTCAACAGGTAATGTGATTGTGCTAACTTGGATTAAGCAAGATTTATAAACTGTAGATGTAATGAAAGTTTCTCCTAACGGAGTCTCCACAGATAGGTCAAAGTCTAATTTCTTCGGAGTCAAGTTTAAACGTTGAGCACAAGCAGGAGAGATAAAAGAATGGGTAGAACCGGTATCTAGTAAGGTATAAACTTCGCAAGAATTTATAATTAACTAACCCGTTATACCTTCGTTCGGGTTCCTCGCGTTTTGGGCAGTCACGACAAACGCTCTTCCAGAAACCGCTGATTTCGACTTATCCGGGATAACTTTTGGAGTCACCATCCCCGCTGAACTTGGTTTTACTACAGAACACTCTCGAGCTATATGACCCTCCTTTCCACAGTTATAACATACCTTGGATTGTTGTGGGCAGTTTGGGCTGATATGTCACTCTTTCCCACATTTGTAACATACGACCGGTGGTCGTTCTCCTCCCCTAGAAATAGTTGATGTTTGTGCTAACGTCTTTACGTTATCATTGTTGTACCTTCTCTTCTTGAAATCTCCTCCCGACTCGCTCCTTCTATTATCACGACCACGATTTCTACCAGAGTGGTTACCGCTTTTGTCCGAATATTTTCCTTCCTGCTGGTTTTCATTGCTTCGATGACTGCCGCCACCGGTATGACCCTGGTTGTGGTCCCTCGGTTGCACATACTCATTATCTCGCTCTAATAATTGAGCCCTGTTTACAACATCTGAATATAAAGAAAATTTATGAGAGATAAGATATTGCCGAATCTCGGGTTTTAAACCTCTCAGAAACATCCTTGTCATTCGTTCCTCATTCTCGACCAAATGAGGTACAAACCTGGATAACTTTGCAAACTTCGCCTCGTACTGGGACACCGTCATGTTGTTTTGTTCCAGTCTGATAAACTCCACCTCCTTCATATGACGAATACTTTCAGGAAAGTACTTGTCATTGAATAGTTTTTGAAATGTTTCCCAGGACATGTTGAGTGCGTCAGGCTGGGTACGCTTCACAGACTCCCACCAGTAGTCTGCCTCACCGCGGAACATAAAAGTGGCGAATGGAACCTTCTGTTCCTCCGTTCATCCCAAGACATCGAATATCTTGGTAATTTACTTGAGCCACGTTTCCGCCATGATCGGATCCGGCTTTCCCTTAAATTCTGGTGGTCCCAATTCTTTGAACTGCTTAGCTGTGACAAACCACGCGTTGTTATCATTTTCACCCGTATTCTGCACACGAGTCTCCCTCGTCTGATTTTGCATGAACTGCAAAAAGCTCCTAAACATTCCATCATTCATTGTTTGCTTGGTAACGTTGTTTACAGGAGGAATATTGCCTTTCTGTTGCACGTTCCCCTGGGTGGTGATTAAAGGTGTCTCCACGATTTGATTTATTCCATTATTAACGTTCTCAGCAGCCATTCTTAAATACTGCCATAAAACAAGGGTTAATAGTCATGTCATATATTATCCCTATACTCTGACCGACCAAATAAATACCAAATAAACTTAGTCAGGTCATACTAGCGAAGGAATTCCCCGACTCTCCCCTCCTAGTTCTTGTTTCACATCTTAGCCAGAGATCATATCCCTAAGCTCTGATACCAACTGTGACGCCCCCAAAATAGGTATACAACACCCATTCTGAGTCGCCAAATACATGGTACAGAAAATAAACTACAACTTCAATAATACAATTGTCGTGCAAAATACGACAACACATACTGTGAGTTTAAATACAAATATTGTCTTCTAGACAATATCCACACTCAAATAAGTCCTCAATACAATTATTCAAATACTATTTTATAGAAATAGTGAGGACTGCTAAAACATCTTTCTAGAACCATCACTCCATACCCCGACTAGATCCTGCTATGTTCTCACCTCCTGAGAAGAAAAATGGAACAAAAAGAAAAAGGGTGAGCTCAACTAGCCCAGTAAAGAATATTATGACTAAGATAATATACAACAAATTATCATTAGTATTCAACAGGGAAAAATCTGATAGAATATAATCGACAACAAGGTTTAGATCAACAACTGCAGCGGAAACAGCAAACCATTAGAAGAGTCAAGTAGAGAAAGAATTCTACTATCTTCTAAGATTTAAAAGTCCATCATCAATATTTTATCCCTGTAACATCGATTAATAATCATCTTTAACCAAATATTCATCTTTGCACTACAGGCCAAAGATATTCATTTGTATCACCAGTCGGTCATGTTCATCTCAACACATGTTCATCTTTGCACTACAGGCCAAAGATATTCATCAAGTAATCATACATCTTTGCACTACAGGCCAAATATATTCAGTAATATCATCATTTAGGACTGAGGATGATGAAAAATATCTTAAAGAAAACGAATCTAGTGAGACAGAAGGACAAATAGTAGGGATTCGTATAACAGTTTATCCAAGATCAATAATACTTCATAATAATCAATTGTGAAGCAGAATTCAAAAATAAAGATCAAAACATGGATACAATCAAAGATAGTAACCATAATAGACATCTTGGACAAAAAGGGAAAATTTTATTTTTTTAGTGAATAGTGTGGTATTCGTGAATAGTACCGTATACGTGAATAGTGCCGTATACGTGAATAATAACTCCGACACAAAAAGTTCCAAATTTGATAAAAACTCATATCAATATTTCAGCATAATGATAGTGAAGAAAATAATATCATTTAAGAAGAAAATAATATTCCTTACCTCAAGATATCAGTACTTCTGGTCGGAATATCGCTATAAGGCTGAAAGAAACTTGCTCTGATGAATAGAAACTCTCAAAGTATCTAAATACTCACAAAATACACTCAATAATCTAGAGAGAGAAAGAGAGAAAACTTGTTTCTGGTGTGATTTCCAATTCTAACTTAGCCCTCTATTTATAGGAAAATTTTAGTAGGCCTGACCTGCAACCTGATGGCTTTACCTACTACTATTCCCACCCACCATATTTGAAATATAATTCAGCACATTTCTTCACCAACCACAAGTGAGGCCAACCAATTCTAGAATTTTCCATCAAAATGATAAACTCTGAAAATTTAACAATTTCTGAACCAGTCATCTTGTAAAATTCATAATAAATCATACGTTCATTTTTAACGGTTCAAAATTTATGGGCATATACTCAACTTATATATGTATAACATATCCAAAAATCACCACGATCCAACGGTCGGATTAAAAATTATAACCCCCGCAAAATATCTCAAAAATCCTGATTTTTAATACCTCCATTCCGACAAAAATACTGATTAAAAACCTCAACATTAACTCCTTCATTTTTAACCACAAAAATATATCCCTCATTTATATCTACATAAAATAAATATTTCCTTATCATATGAATCAATAATTAATTATTCACAAATAATATTACAGAATCACATTTATGACAACCAGGCCGTTCCCAGGAAAGAGGTGGCTTTCCAATAAGGATTTCTCCTTACTGGCGCGCAATTAGATGACCAAACCTCTCCTTAGACAGAACTTTCTAGACAATGCCAATAATGTTATCTAATAATATTATTCAAATAATATGAATTATTGATCTGATAAAGGAAAATACTGTGCAGCAATAATTATTGGAACAACAATAATATAAAATATCAACGCAGCAATTATTGAATCAATAAAATAAAATATTGAATAATAACTACTATAACAATTATTGAGTAGTACCTTCTTACGTAAGAATCAATAATTGGTGCAATACCGTGTGCTACTGTATTTTAACCACCGAGTATTCCAACAGTATTAACGGTAACAACTACGCCGTTATTTATAAACAACTTATACTTGTCATTTTTTTCATCCAATCGCTTTCCGTTATGGGGCCCACACAAGGCTGCGCCGTCGTATGAATATTCTCCGACAGCAAGAATATTCCACGACCAAACGAATATTCCCCGATAAAATGAATATTTTATAACCACTTGCTTATTTTATAAAATTTGCACATTTCACCCATAACCAAAGTATTATATCAAATTAACCCCTTATTATTCACAATAATATTTAGAAAAAATTTGATTTTATTCATTAATAAGTTGGGGTCTTACATAATTTATGGTGATAGAATAAATTAAATAACTTAATATTTATTATTTAATATTTTAAAAATATTAAATATAAATTAATAAGAGGAGTCTTATTATTATTATTACTATTATTATTATTTAATTCCTAAAGAAGTTTAGAAATTAATTAATAAAAGTACTCTCATATATTCCTAATAAGATTAGGAGGTAAATTAATTAAAAGATTTTAATTAATTATTCCTAATAAGATTAGGAGCCTAATTAATTAAAGGAGTTTAATTAATTAAAATAAACCCAATTCCTTAATTGTTAAGGAGGGTTGCCTACATCTATAAATAAGATGAGTCTTATTATGGGTGAGGTGGTTGTTGACGTTTTCATAGAATACTTAATTCTAATAGTTGGGAGAGTATACACCCTTTTCTATAAGAGATAGAAAAACTAGGATTTTGCCAAATACACATCTTCTTGAATCTTTATTCTTTCTTGGTGGATTATCTCTAGAAGCCAAACACTTGGGTGGCTAACGTTGATCAAACAAAGGAGCCAAACCCGGTAGATTCAAGTTGAATGCGAAAAGGATTGGAGGTGAACTTGTACATGAGGAAGCTCGAATCTTCAAGGGTATGAGTCTTGTTCTTCATATCTTTTCGTTTAATTAATAATTGTGCATAAAGGGTGATCCGGGTATATGGTTTGTAAAATTTTAAACTCTGATTTTTACACGTTTTCGCTTATTTTGTGTAATTTGATTGCGTTCATGAATATTACAAACCTAACACCAGATACCACCAATAATGGTGGAGTATGATCAATACGGCTAGTTGTCGAAGAAGACATTTGCACGGGCTGTGTCATAAGACCATCCAGGGGTCAATGCGAAATATCTCTGGACATACATATATATGCATAACATGATACATGCATTACAGATAATAGATGACAATATGATATAGGAAATAAAAAACTGTGCATACATTCCTAAATATATCATCATCTAATACATCATCTTTGTATAGATACAAATATAGGGAAATGGGGCATAGAGGCCCTACTACTAACAGAGGCCTATTAAAAGATATAACGAGAATGGGGCACAGCCACCCAATAGCTAACAGAGGCCTATCAAAAGATATAACGAGAATACACATCAGAAGAAGACAATGGTGTCGATGTCCACATCATCAATCCTGTCCACCTGATGTAACTCCTCTTGAGTCACTGGATCTCTATCAACAGGGATATCAGGCCGATACAAAGGAGGATCTACGCCGGCAAAACCAAATGGGTCACCCGAGGGGCCAGCTCCCTCGCTGGAAGGATCAAACGAATCTGCCTCTGCCGGATCTCTGCCCAAATGCCAGATAAAGATATGTGCTTGGTCCAACTGTCGGGTCAAACTGTCAATTTGTGTCACATGAGTCGGATCTCGGACACAGGCTAACCAATCCATCATCATCACGGATCCTGGAACTATATCCCCCATGAACTGAGTGGCGCGGGTCTGGGCTCCAATAGAACGAGGGATCCACCAGCGCCGGAATACATCCTGAGTGCAAGGACCCTCTGACAGTGTAAAACCGTTAACACCCAATAATGGGATATCAATGATGGGTGATTGCGATACAGGCCAATAACGCCTGCCAGGAGGCAAGATCGGTATACGGATCTCCCCTGTGGTGCTCCTAATAGCTCGCTCTCCTAAATAGAGCTCCCATCCTCCATCTGTAAAGAGAAGAACTCTCCGGGTGAAAATCACGTACTCGACATCAGTCGGGTATCCATCCTCAAATTCGATGGCCAAATGTTCCTCAGAATAGGGAATCCATGTGATGATGTCAGTTGTCAACAACTCTAGCTGCAAATGGCAGTGAGTGAAACCGTCAGTTATAGGGACCTATGACAGTATAGAATGATGCCATCGCCGTCCTCGTGGGTAGGTATCCAATCCTAGCACACTCACCAGATGCAAACATGGGAGCCTCTCATAGGCCCAAAACTGCCAACACAAAAGCAAACATCTGCTATCAGTTAACACTCTTAACCAATACATGGTAAATGGCAAGAGAAATACTTACCAGCAGAAATGAGTAAAATCCTAACCAAGCCTCGGTCAAGTCCTATGAGCTCATACGCATGCTCTTAAGAAAATAGGCAAAGGTATAGGAACGCCAATCATACTCTCCAATACGGTCCACGTGCCTAGTGGCGCTAGTCAAAGTGAACGACACCGTAGAAGAGTTATCTGCTATGAAGCAACCCCTAATGATCATCAGGAACAATCGTCGAAGAATGCGATCCCTGACTCTGACATCAGCTGGTATGGGCTCGCTTAATAGCCCACTCATAGCATCCATGCTCAAAGGACTTGCGCGGATTGTCCCGCCTTTGAGTGCCTCCGCCGGAACTCCTAACAAGGATCTGACGGTAGTCGGGGTAATATCCGCCGTGCAAGGCACTTGCAGCCCTCCAAACTCCATACCTGTGATAAATCGCCAATCCATCGGCGTCATCATCACCTCACAGTCCAGCAAATGGAGTGACTGAGTCTGGTGAAAGCACTGCTCAGACAATGCCCTGAGGTAACCCCAGGGACAACAACGGAGAAGGATGGAAAAGAATGCTCCAAAACCCCAGTCATGCACAATTGCTCTATAGTCAGGATGAAGAGCCTGATACATAGAGTGTATACTGAACCAGTTCCTTCGAGGCTGTGTAAATCCAGGAACCTGCATGAAATGCAGATCAACATTAAATCCTTTTACTCCTCACAAATAGGAAAAAAAGAAGATCAAGTTCTGACGTCATACCTCGTTAGCATGTAAATACATCGAGGGATGTCTGCTCAAGTCACCCTGAAGCTCTGGGTTTGCCACCTGAATACTCGGGAGCTCCCTACGGGGAACATGCACAGCAGGAACGGGATCCGCAACCGGAACATCCTCCTCCTCGTCCTCGACGTCCGGCACATTAACCCGGACTGGACGTATCACCGCCTCCACCAACCGACGAGGCTGTCTAACGGAACGGGGTCGAGGCACTTCAGAAGCCCTCCTCCGTACACCAGAAGTGGTCCTACGGGAACTACTCGGCTGATCCGGATCCATAATATCTAGACAAAAAGTCTCCAAATCACCTCAGAAAGGGTGTGGTATCTTCTAACCTGGAGCTTTTCAAAATGCATTTAATAACTATCTGCATGCATACCTTATTTTTACATACATCCACAATAGAGTTAAAAATGCATGACTAACACAATTCCTACATTTTAGGAAAATTTTGCCATAGTTTCCTCTATAAATAGGACTATCCACATGCACATAGGCATGACTAGGTGGCCATTCAGTAGCACACCTGCCCATAGTCATATACATACTATGTGTAAATTTATCAACACATAAGGTTAACCTCAATGCTAGGAGTACTTTGCCTTATTACCTTGTGCTCAAATGTCCTCAAATAGGATAAAAATAGCAGAAAAAGGTGCCATTTTGACTGTCTCAAAAGTCAAATATTTTCACATCAGTATGTTCAACATGGTTTAATACTAACATTTACTATGTTAAATATTTTTTATCAAATCATTTGAGCATGCATAATCAATACTATGTGTTTAGATGCATTTTATATGATAAGTCATTTTTCAACGGATAAAAACTGGAAAAAAGTACATGCATACGTTACTAGGATAGTGTAGAACACTTGTACGGTAACAGATTTTGTAGAAAAATGTCTGAACTCAGTAGATCTGAAGAAGAGCTCTCAGATTTCCTTCGCGGCGCAAGATGAAAATGACTTATGAAAGCAACCTGCTGGTCTTTATGATCTACGGTTGGCCGTAGGTCCATCTGCGGCTGCAACAGGTGTACCTACGGCACCCCTATGTAGGTCCCACCCCTCCGGCTCGGTCCAGTTCGAGTTGCAAAGGAGTTCTTGCAAGCTGAAAAGGCCAAATCAGGGATAAAAACGCTACGCGATTGAGCAGAATAGCTTACAATCCTGGTTGAACCGTGGGTCTTCACATCATTCATTGGTATTAGCCCAACCACAGGGTATACTATGCCAATGATCTCAGATGATACAAGTCACGCTCAGCAATACCTCACGCAGGTCCAATTCCTCTCATTCAGGATCGTCATCCTACCTTGCTACACAACCCCGGCGGGGGTCACAACGCGGTGCATATATCGAAGTACATAATCCCGGCGGGGGTTACAACGCATATCATCCATTGACATACATATCAACGAAGGTCAAGCAGCCTTGACATCACTATAACCGTTGGCAATTAAATCCAACGGAGCGTCGGAAGCCATCCAATGATTTCAGCCGTTGACACACACCTCAACAATAATCCAACGTATCCCCGGCGGGGGTTACAACATGTGTTCTATTGACACACACATCAACGATAATACAACAACCCCGATGGGGATCGCAACGCATTGTCATCCATTGATGTACGTATCAATGAAGGTCAAGCAACCTTGACATCATTTTAGCCGTTGGCAAGTAAACCCAACGTTACATCAGAAATCATCCGATGATTTTATCAGTTGATACACACATCAACAAAGTCCAAGCAGCCTTGGCATTTATCCCCAACAAGGAGTTCATCCATTGATCTACACATCAACAGAGGATCAAATGTATCCTCGGCAGGGGTTACAACGCGTGGTAAACCGTTGGTTCACACGTCAACAAAGATCGGGCAGCCCTGACAACATTTGTTGTTGGCAGTAAAACCAACAGAACATTGACGTACTCTGGCGATACAAACTAGGAGAGGGAAACGTCATCAAGGAGGATTGATGTCGGAATATGTTATACACATCCTCAAACAAACAAAGCTTTATCCCCATAGATCTCTTACACATAAGAGGCACTACTTCATAATCAAGTCTGTATCAAGGATTCAGGACTTTGATGATAACTCCAACGTCAACATCCTCAAAGAGTTGGATCGCATGCCCAATTTAGTCATCATTGCCAAATCCCCAGTAAAATCTATAGGGAGATAGCAATCATCCTCAGCATGTTGGGCAACAACCTCATACACATGCATCACCCAGTTGCTTTATGTTATATTTCAAGTGTCTAGGATTCTTTATCCTATCCATGCATTGCATTGCATTTGATGAATATGATAAAGAGGGGCATCTGTAGATGTTGGTCATTTTACTGATCAATATATGCGTGAAAGTATACACGGTCAGCAAGTAATAAAGAGTAAGTAAAGTATCGCTCTCACGGAGAATTAACTAATAAAGTTCACCAAGCACTAACCCATAACCATTTCAGTCTTATTTAAACGAATGATATTATATTTTATATTTAAACTATTAAATTAAATAAGCCTAACTATTCGTAGAGTGAGACTAGATAATGAAGACCTGAGATCACAATTTCATCTATTGACTCATTCAAATCCACACATTTCATGTTAAGCTAAATTAATTATACCGGATTGTTAGTCGAGCACACGAAAGTGAAATATAGCCATCTCTCGATGTACCATACTCATATCACATATAATCCACAATTGATAGAATACACAAGAACACCCACATTACCTAAACCACTATATGTCTATGTAATTTACAAATAAATAGGGTTTAAGCCCAAGTTCTCAATTAACTACGAGTGGTGCTTCGGTATATGTCTATCCTAAGCACAAATCATACATTCCATCACAATGTAGAACATACAATCACAAGCTAATAAGATCAGATCTAAACCCATACTTCTTCTCTCGAGTCCATATGGATAATCACAGTAATTGATGGCCAATCAACTAAGCAAATAGCATGAATCTAATTAGACAATCCTATAGCAATTAATATGGCTAACAATGCAATATATCAGAAATAACTAATCCATAGAATCCATTGTAATCTCAGAATAGAAGTTAAATCATAATTGATTTAATTCTACCATCCACATATTAAATAAACATCATAAGATACAATTAGGAATCAAAGAGAGAGTAAGAATAGAGAATGGTAGTGCAAATCTGTTCTCTTGCTCCAAGGTTGAATCTCCAATGGTTTCCAATCGCTTCAAGTCTTCAATCTAATCCACTCGAGAAATCACTACTCTAATCTACTTATTCAAAGTTGAAGAAAGAAAACAACAGTAGCTTGAGCTCCCAAGGGGTGGAATGTTTTTTTTTCACATATTGAAAATACGTCTAATATATAAAACCTAATTCCACTCCCATCTCAGTTACGCAAATTAAAATAAAGTCAGAAGCTTCAGTCAACGTCGCACGCGGCCGCACAACTTGCAGTGTGTAATGTTATCCAGCCAGGTGCTCGCGCGGGCGAGCGTCCCCAAGCTTGTCCTGCCGCGCAACCGCGCGGCTTCTGCAACTTTGAGTTCTGGTTCTGTTGCTACAACTGTACTGTTCTGCTGCTCCTTCCTTTGTCCATCCACGCTTAGTCTTCTGCTCCATTTGATCCTCATGCCACGCATATCCCAGCTTGTGCCTCGCTTCATGCGTCCATTCGCCTCGTGCCTTCTAATTCCACCAAATTAGGCCGTTTCCTGCACTTTTTCACCAAATAGAGTTTTAAGTATATGCAATGCAAAATAACAAGAAATGCAACTAAAAACACACTAAAATGTACTTGAGATGGGCATAGTTCGCGTGAATTGGTATTCAATAAGTAGGTATAAAACCCACTTATCAGTAGACACTCGAAATTTTCTGCCTATCTGTTACTGATATCATAGGAACGCAGATTCGTCTTTCAAGAAGAAACCCTGGAAGACGGTTCATATCCATTTCAGATACCACCGGGAGGAACAGCTCAACCCCGGATACTGTAAGACCCCAACTTTTATAAATAAAGATGAATTTTCTATAAATATCATTTTTGAATATTATGGAGTTAATTTGATATAATGTTATAGTTGTGGGTAAT
This sequence comes from Panax notoginseng, assembly GCA_016801055.1. Taxonomy (NCBI): domain Eukaryota; kingdom Viridiplantae; phylum Streptophyta; class Magnoliopsida; order Apiales; family Araliaceae; genus Panax; species Panax notoginseng. The sequence continues at coordinate 182,930,320 of CM029019.1, forward strand.
ATTTATAAATTTTGCAAAGTACGCAAGTTATTATATAATATTCGATTGGTCGGAGAATATTCGTTTTAACAGGGAATATTCGTACAACGACACAATCATTGGTGGACCCCACAACGGAATTATTGTCGGATTGAGAAAACGACAAAAATATTTTATTAAAAATAACGGCGGAAGTTTTACCATTGTTACTGTTGAACTACTCGGTAGTAAAAGTACAGTAATACGTGTGGTTGTATAGTAGCACACGGTATTGATTATTAATGCTTATGTGAGAAGTCACTCAGTTTGATTCCATTATTGTCAGTTAATAATATGAATTATTTAGCGATAATGACGTTTTGTTTTATTCGTATTATTAACGTAATGAAACAGAAACATCTTTTTATATAAAACAAAATACTTTATTAAAGTTATTCTATAAATAGAATATATTATATTTTATTTAAAAGATTTTTCTTTAATATGGACCGTCAGATTAAAGTAATCAATCTAGACCGTTCATGGATTAGTTACTATGCATTCTATTTTTCTATAAATAGCAGCTCATTCCTTCATTATTTCTTATGAATTCACTGAACTCTAGAGAGAGAAACTATAGAGAGAAACTATAGAGAGAGAGAAGAAGAGTATTCTGCTACTTAACTACTTCCTTACTTCAGCTCTTCTTTAAAACGGTAAGGGGTGTTATTCTTTCTTATTCATGAAGAGAACTGTTGTTATTTCATTTATTATTATTCTGTTGGAATAACCTGTTTATGCGGTCTACCCTATACTTGGTGACATTCTTCTATTATTCTATTGGAACATCCTGTCTGTGTGTTTTACACCGGACCTGGTTCCGTTTTTATTATTATTCTATTGGAACATCCTGTCTGTGTGTTTTACACCGGACCTGGTTCCGTTTTTATTATTATTCTGTTGGAACATCCTGTCTGTGTGTTTTACACCGGACCTGGTTCCGTTTTTATTATTATTCTGTTGGAACATCCTGTCTGTGTGTTTTACACCGGACCTGGTTCCATTATTTATTATTATGTCGGAATATCCTGTCTGTGCGTTTACGCCGGACCTGGTTACATTATTTATTATTCTGTCGGAATATCCTGTCTGTGCGTTTACGCCGGACCTGGTTCCATTATTTATTATTCTATTGGAATAACCTGTCTGTGCGGTCTATCGCATGCATGGTGATTTCTTTTGTTATTCCATTCTTTATTATACTCAGTTGGTTAAGTTTTGACTTCTATACTCCATGAAATTTGTGGAATATCCTTGACATTTGCGCTTCATCTAGTATCTATTCATGAAAATATTCTCCTGATCATTCTTGAATTTTACTCCACAAAGCAGTATCATGTTGACAATTTGAACGTTATTAATTCCTGGATAAATTAATTCTTGAACTTGTTTTATTGAATTCTTATATCATTGTCATCATCCTCATGTTTATAAAATGTTGAAAGTCATCTGTGGCCTGTAGTGCATAGATGGACTTGGTATGATTATGACCAGGGATTATTCGGTATAATCATGACCGTAATGTTACAAATGATGTGGTAAAAGTCCTCATTGGCCCGTAGTGCATTGATGGACAGTTGTTGGCATGATCATGACCATTAATGAATATACGAATATCCTTGGCCGTAGTGCAGGGGTGATTCGATGATGTGGATTATTTTATTAAGCTGAGTCTCAGCGATCACAGTGTTGAAAAATTTTTTAAATCATAAAAGATAGTAGAGTTTATTTTCTACTTGACTCTTTTAATGGATTGCTTTTTCCGCTGCAGTTAAACTTGATGTCTATTATATTTTATCAGTTTAACATTGTTGAAGGCTAATAATAATTTATTCTGCATTATCTTAGTCATAATATTTCTTACTGGGCTAGTTGAGCTCACCCTTTCTTTCACTGTTCTCTTCAGGAAATGAGAACGTAGCTGGGGCAAGCCGGGGAACGGAGTGATGGTTCGAATGATAGTATTAGTTAGTAGTCCTCACTATTCTATGTAATAGCGTGTTAATAAATGTAATGAGGACTCCTTTTGAGTATGAATACTCTCTAGAAGATAATATTTGTATTCAAACTCACAGTTTATGTTTTGTCGTATTGTACACGACAGTTGTATTAGTAAGTTGTATTTGTATTTTGTACTATATATCTGACGACCCAAGATGGGTGATGTATACCTAATTTTGGGGGCGTCACAGATACCACTGGGAGTAACAACTCAACCCCAGAACATACACTGGGAGTAACAATTTCAACCTCGGAGATAACCCCGAGGCATGCCGATCCATTACCGGAACACAAACCGGAGAAGACCGATTCATCCCAGAGATAACCCCGAGATGTTACGTCTCAGTCCCAACACTGGAAATAGCAGATTCCAACCTTGGAGATAACCCCAAGGAAGGTAGTGGCAGTTCCAGAGATAACCCCGGAAATGCTTGTTTCAAATTCATGTCATTAGCTTCAACCTCGGTGCTCACACCGAGGTACTCAGTACAAGACAGGCACACCTCAGAGATGACTCTGAGGACCTTCAACATTTGCAGCAGTCCAATCTCAGCGATAACCCTGAGCAACGTCTGCTTTATCAGCCCAAATCGGAGATAACCCCGGTGAGGGGCAAAGTCGGCATCTTTCCACCATGACGCCACATCACGCCGTCTCAACATTTCAGACATACATTTCTACACATCAATGTCCCACAAAACCTCAGAAGAACCAATCCCGAGTGACTATTACGCAGGATAACGGATAGAATTTGAAGCTGAAGACTGGGGGGCATCGTCCCATCTTCATGACTTCGTACAACCTCTAATCCCATGTCATTGCGTAACTCTCAACAACGGCGGTCCGAAATAGGTCCTATATACCTTAATCGGATGCCCGAATTACAATTCTAAAAGTTCGAGTGGACATCACGTTGCCTACGTGCATGTACTTCGAGACGGCGAGACCCGCAAAGCCCGGGGCACCCCGGGCAGCCTCTGGTACACCTGCGGTCGAGCCGCAGGTACCTGCGGCTCCACCCTCTATAAATAAAGGGCTTGGGGTGGCCATTTTATAAGAGAAAACGGCGAGGAAGCCATGCCCAATTTGCTCTGTACTCACCCCAAACTGAGTGCTTTCTCATTTTAAACACTTGTGAGCTCATATATAGTTACTTTTGTATCGGCAGAAGCCAGTGTTCATCTACTTTAAAGATATAGAAGTCTTCTTTGGCATCCCACTGTAAGCCTTCTTACACGCTTTAAAGCCTTTCTCTTCGTCTTTGCACACACTGTTCTTCACGTTGAGAGTCGTGTTGAGTGTGTTTGCCCGGACTTCAGTTCGTGGTTTTATTTCAGTTTGTATATACATACATATATATATATATATATATATATATATATATATATGAACTGCATGTTGAACTCTGTTCGATGAGCCTATACTTCGGTCTGGAGCGTTTACTGCTTTAATATATATATACTTATATATATTAACTTTTGTCGGACTTTGTTCGATGAGCCTGAATTTTATATCCGGAGCGTTTATTTACTTTCGTATATATATATATATATATATATATATATATATATATATATATATATATGAACAGTGTGTCGAACTATGCTCGATGAGCCTGAATTTTACATCCGGTGCGTTTATTGCTTTAATATATATATACTTATATATATATTAACTGTTGTTGGACTTTGTCCGATGAGCCTGAATTTTATATCCGGTGCGTTTATTGCTTTTATATATATATATATATATATATATATATATATATATATATATATATACACACACAACGGATCCGGTCCGGGAGTCCGGATTTTCTTAAAATCCGGACCTTTTTTTTTTTTTTTTACTTTTTTTTTAAAACAACTAAAAAAAAATATTTAATATTTTATGGAACTGAATTTTTTTCATAATATAATGTTTTGGGTGTGTTTTGAATACCTATACCAAAAAGTGATGGTACAGTCTGCACAGACTGTACCACCATATTTTGTTATACGTACCCAAATCACGCCCAAAACACTTTATTATGAAAAAATTTCAATTCCATAAATTTTTTTTTTTTTTAGTTGTTTCAAAAAAAAAAAGCAAAAAAAATAAATAAATAAAGGTCCGGATTTTATAGAGTCCGGGATCTCGGACTGGATCCGGACTCTATATATATATATATATATATATATATATATCGTCCCACCTGGAGTTTACTTCGCGGTGGTTGACCTTTTTTACATCTTTCTATACATTTTGTCCCGCCTGGAGTTTCCTCCGTGACGGTTGATAGCTTTTACAGCTTTATTTACATTTCTGATCCCCCATGGAAGTGCTTCGTGGTTGGTAATCATGTCTGTATATATATATTTACAGCTTTTATATATATACATGCTTACTACGTTTATATCAACTGCAGCATCATGTGAGCCTTGGAATCATGTGATCACATATTCAGTCTACTGAATCTAGATTCGGTTCCCGTGATGGACCTTTTCAGCTGTAAGCAGCTTGTAAATTTATCTGTGATGTTTGGATTTCATCAGATAGTTTTCATATCCACGAGGAATTCAACACCTTTTGGTACATTATTTTCATACAGATGCTTCGCATCTATAAAATAAAATCAACCAAGCCGAATATTGAATAAAATGGGAGTGTAAAATGTCTCAATTACTATTGAGCACTGGGTTTGAAAAATCTCTTTTAAAACATCACTGCCATATCTTGTTTAAAATTGAATTTTTACATAAATTCAAACCATGTGTATATAGGTGCGAACGAGGCCTCGCACTACTTCCAAATAAAAGCACATTAACCCACACACACACGCACACACACATTCATATAACAGTTTCTTGAAAAGTAACGGTCACCGTGGTAACACGGATGTCGGGGGGTGCCTAACACCTTCCCTTCGTATAAGCAAGTCCCCGGACCCTAATGAATCTCGGTTTCACAGACCCGTTTAGTAGTATCACATCACTGGGTCAATCTGCAAATCTTTTCTCGATTGTGTTGGTACAACCAGTTAAAAAACTAACTAGCGATTCTTATAGTCCAATCGTCGACATTACACATGTCGGACTTTTTTCACTTGTTTTTTCAAACAAATCTCACATAAAAGGAGAACACAAAAGAACAGGTAACGAAAAGGGACAAATAAAAATTTCGACGTTGACAATCCTTATCTAAGTTCAAATTCATATCCAATATACATATTCGGATCCAGAACGTCAATATCCTCAAGAATGATCAAATGAAGAAGATGAAATACTTAGTGCATTAGAGAAAACTATGGAAGCTATAATGCAAAACACAAATCAAGCTATATCTCGTTTAGAAATTCAAATGAATCGATTAGCCACCATAATAAATGAACAAGAGGTGGGTGAATTTTCTAGTGACTCTGAGGTTAATTTGAAACTCTTGATGGTTATGAAAATGATGACGAAAATGAAAAATTTGTATTCAATTTTACACAGTTCGAGTGAAGCAAATTTGAGGAGTTTAAAAATTATTGACTCTATGCCTAAAATTGATCGTGTCACATTTAATGAGTCGGTTGAAAAAGTCTATAAGCCTAAAACTCCAATGCTCTGAAAGACTTATTCCAAAAAAATCACCTAGTGATTTTTTGGACCAACCCATTAAAGTAAACATGATACAAGAGTTGTCTATGACCCAAGAAATAATTGAAAATAGACTCTTGATTGAAAAAGATACAAATAATTTTTTCTTAAATTACCCTGACAAAAATTGGGATGAATCTAAATACATAGATAAGGTCAATGAGATGTTAAGAGCAACTACACTTAAGTCACCTAAACTAGAACATATATTTGAACCAATTCTTCCATCCTTTAAACATGTTAGTGAAAGTTTTCTTGAGGTAAATTGTAAGTATAATTCTGATAAAAATTCTTACTATTTTCAATTTCTTAGACATCCAGAAAATCATGAAAATTTCACTCACCCATTTGTATCATTCATTTATAGTCACATACTTTTTAGGATTTATAAAATTCGTAGGTATGTACATTTGTTTTCTTTCTCCGCACATTTTCTTAAAGAATACATGCAATGTTGAGCAATAATGAGACTTTGAGGGGACCTTAATAAAACAGAAAAGATACAAGGGAGACCTTAAAACAACACTTTCTGATTTTGATGGAATATCAGAGCTGTAGATGAATGCAATTTCCTGATGTTTGCCGTAGACGATCTATGTTTTTAAGCAATAATCTTTTGTTAACATAACTTGCATATCATATTATATATAGAGAAAAACTTAAATCTGTAACTATCACACAGACATACATATCTTATTTATAATCTATAAGCCTGTAACTGCGAGGTGCCCTTTACTGTCGTAGGAGTTTGAAGATTTTAATAAATGTCTAAAACATTTTAGAATGTTATAGGAGTACTTTTTAGGTATTCACTTCCTTCATTGCATTTGGCATTTCCTTGGTATGATCTTTTATTCATTATCTGATCGATTTTTTTTGTTTCATTAGGGGCTGCAAGAGGATCAAGCGCAAGCTTTGGGACTGCATCTGTAAATAGATTTTTGATCCCTGCTCCTTTTACTTATTTTGGATTTTGTGTGTGTATGCTTCTATAGTTATGCCTTTCTTTAGGTTGATGTTTGACACAACGTCAATTACTCATGGTACCTCACTCTTGTCTCAACGAATTAAATTGTTGCCAAAAAATATTCATATAACGGAAATTCTTCATGGCTGACACAGTCTCTCCTTCCCTAATTCACTCAATAACAGGTCTTCTTTTAATATTTACTATTTAGCAACTGAAACTGCTCAGCACAGACTAAAATACATCTAATATAAAGATAATTGAATGTTGGCGTTTTAAAGACACCAGGTGGTTGTAAAACATTAAATGATATGTTAATTGTTGGATATTTCAGTTATCTATCAAATAAAAGTGTCTTAAATTCCAGTTCATGTAAATAAAGGATTTGGGCAGATGTATAAATGATTGAATCCATATTGGACCTGTAATACCCGGTAAAAATAAATTAATAAATAAATATTGAATACTAAAAGATTATTTTGTTTTACAAACATATTAATTGGACTGTCATTTATTTTGGGTCAAAATAGTCAGTTAATTTTTGTGGGCTAATGTATTAATAAGTGTTGGGTAAATTAAATAGGTAAAATTGGGCTTTAAACTAAGTAGGTCTAATTTTTAATTGTGTAATTTTAAAACCCTTTTAAAATCAAAAGGGTTAATAAGATAGGATAATAAATAAATATAAAACCTACTTATATTTTATCACGTCTGATAAGAATTTCGGAGAAGAAACGGCGCTGGGAAGCAAAATTGTGAAGACCAAATCAGGAATCGATTTTTCTTTCTTTTGCATACATGTAAGTTTCTTATTGAAAGCATGTGTGTATATTTTTATTTTGTTTCAGTTGACCCTATCTTGGTACGGAGGGAATTAGACGTATTTATATGTATATATATAAGGAGTGTCCAACAATTACGAATTTAAAAGAAAAGAGTTTGCAATCATGAAGTTATCATTTTTCATTTTAGTATAAAGTGATTATATATGTCCATGAGTTTGTCCAAATTTAATCCAAGGCCGCAACTCTCATATATATATATATATATATATATATATATATATAATATTTTAGCTGTTATTCAATTTTAGTGTCAGGCTTATAAATTGAAGTGGAAATTTAGTATATTTAAATAGACTAATTAATTTTGTTGATAAAATTATAAAATTTGTTTAAAAATGAATCTAACAATATTATGTTGTTAGTGGATAAATTTGTAATAAAATTTTATTTTATTATTAGATCGGACGGATGAAATTTAAGAAGTATTTTTGGAATATATTTTGGGTATTATATTGCTTCTTCCAGGTACGGATTCCGTACTCTTTCAGCGAGACTCTTTTATTGTTAAGTTGTTCGTTTCGTTATTCGTTTCGAAATTTAGTTTTGCCCTTCATAATTGTTTCTTAAATTCGTGAGAATGTTTCATTTTGGCATTAGCATTTGAAACTATTATTTGTACTCTTTGATCTAGTGTGTCATGGTTTATATTTATTTCGATTTTTGTAGAAAGTACATGTTAATATATTTGGAGACCTTGTGTTGATATTTCGTTTCAGTTTAACATGTACATGTTAGAACCCCTTTGTTGTGTCGCATGTATTGTGACATTATATTTTGTTAAAATACTGTAGGGTATACCTGAGCTATAACCACCTGTGGGGGTACCACAGGCATGTCCTCTTGGCACCGAGGCATGACACCTTCCGTGGCGGTGTGATCAGTCCACGGCGTCTCCGTTTTGTGCTCCGGTGGGAGTTGGCCATTTGGTGTTTTGTTGTGGGAGGCGTATGGGTCGACCCTAGTTTTCTGTTCTGGTCTGTTCTGCGGATTAGTGATGCTTGTGCCAAACACGCCTTCCGATTTTACATGCATTGGATTCGCGGTCCAATGTATGTGACTTGCCTGTGTGGCATTATTTAATTTGCCTATGTGGCATTATTTGACTTGCCTGTGTGGCAATGTATATTTCTGTCTTATTTTGAGCTCGGTATGAAATAACACCCAGCCATTTGTTTCAGCCTATTATTTCGTTGTGTTAGATTTGTTCGTTTCGTTTCGTCTCTTTTCATTTAATTGAGTTAATTATTTCAGTTCATTAATTGTGTTCTATATCCGTACTGGGCATTTGGCTCATGCTGTGTTTTCTTTCGGCAGGTAATCAGGGGAATCAAGGGCAAGTGTGATGAGAGCTCCATTCATTCCAATGATTTAGAAATATTCTGTTTAGACTTGATGTGTCAGTTTACTTGAAATTGTAATAATTATTTTAGATTGTAGTTTGAGACAGTTGGAGATTTATTATGGTTGACTTGTCATAATTATCAGTTATTAAGATCATTCTTTTGTGGCTTTGAGCCTTGTTATTAAATTCATCAGTTTTGGTTATGTTTTGGGTAACCTCTCTTTCTATTTCGGAAAGGGGGTGTTACAGAGTTGGTATCAAAGCTTAGGTTCTTTCTTGTAGAAAACCTATTTAGGTTTGACCTGTGAGTTATGGGTAGACTTTTGGATTAGGTTTCTGTTTCGTTTGATTTCTGTTCAGCTATCATATCAGCTATATTCGAATTTGTCTCTAATCTGCTTTGTTTATGTTCATGATCTCTTTCTTAGATGGCTCGTAGATCCGCCAGAGTTGCTGGGAGGCGAGGCAACAATAGGGGAAGATGTGAGGGTCAGCCCAATAAGCAACCTAATGATCAGATGAATGCTCAGTTGGCTACCTTGGTGAATCAGGCAGTGAATCAGGCGTTACCTCAGTTAGTGGCACAGGTTGTACAGGCAATGCAGCAGCCACCACCAGAAATTCCTGAGCAAGGGAATCCGAGAAATAATGGTCAGCAAGCAAATGTTGAAGAAGGGAATACAGATGGTTTTGATCAGCAGGTGGTTCCGATGTATGTATGGTTGGAAAGGTTTCAGAAGCAGAAACCACAATCATTCAGCTCAGTTGTGAGCCCCCAAAATAGGTATACAACACCCATTCTGAGTCACCAAATACGTGGTACAGAAAGCAAACTACAACTTCAATAATACAATTGTCGTGCAAAATACGACAACACATACTGTGAGTTTAAATACAAATATTATCTTCTGGACAATATCCACACTCAAATAAATCCTCATTACAATTATTCAAACACTATTTTATAGAAATAGTGAGGACTGCTAAAACATCTTTCTAGAACCATCACTCCATACCCCGACTAGATCCTGCTATGTTCTCACATCCTGAGAAGAAAAATAGAACAAAAAGGAAAAGGGTGAGCTCAACTAGCCCAGTAAAGAATATTATGACTAAGATAATATATAACAAATTATCGTTAGTCTTCAACAGGGAAAAATCTGATAGAATATAATCGACAACAAGTTTTAGATCAACAACTGCAGCGGAAACAGCAAACCATTAGAAGAGTCAAGTAGAGAAAGAATTCTACTATCTTCTAAGATTTAAAAGTCCATCATCAATATTTTATCCCTGTAACATCGATTAATAATCATCTTTAACCAAATATTCATCTTTGCACTACAGGCCAAAGATATTCATTTGTATCACCAGTCGGTCATGTTCATCTCAACACCTGTTCATCTTTGCACTACAGGCCAAAGATATTCATCAAATAATCATACATCTTTGCACTACGGGCCAAAGATATTCAGTAATATCATCATTTAGGACTGAGGATGATGAAAAATATCATAAAAAAAACGAATCCAGTGAGACAGAAGGACAATTATTAGGGATTCGTATAACAGTTTATCCAAGATCAATTATACTTCATAATAATCAATTGTGAAGCAGAATTCAAAAAAATAAAGATCAAAACATGGATACAATCAAAGATAGTAACCATAATAGACATCTTGGACAAAAAGGGAAAATTTATTTTTCGGTGAATAGTGCCGTATTCGTGAATAGTACCGTATACGTGAATAGTACCGTATACGTGAATAGTAACTCCGACACAAAAAGTTTCAAATTTGATAAAAACTTATATCAATATTTCAGCATAATGATATTGAAGAAAATAATATCATTTAAGAAGAAAATAATATCCCTTACCTCAAGATATCAGTACTTCTGGTCAGAATACCGGTATAAGGCTGAAAGAAACTTCCTCTGATGAATAGAAACTCTCAAAGTATCTAAATACTCACAAAATACACTCAATAATCTAGAGAGAGAAAGAGAGAAAACTTGTTTCTGGTGTGATTTTTAATTCTAACTTAGCCCTCTATTTATAAGAAAATTTTAGTAGGCCTGACCTGCAACCTGATGGCTTTACCTGCTACTATTCCCACCCACCACATTTAAAATATAATTCAGCACATTTCTTCACCAACCACAAGTGGGGCCCACCAATTCTAGAATTTTTCATCAAAATGATAAACTCTAAAAATTCAACAATTTCTGAACCAGTCATCTTGTAAAATTCATAATAAAGCATACGTTCATTTTTAACGGTTCAAAATTTGTGGGCATATACTCAACTTATATATGTATAACATATCCAAAAATTACCACGATCCAACGGTCGGATTAAAAATTATAACCCCCGCAAAATATCTCAAAAACCCTAATTTTTAATACCTCTATTCCGACAAAAATACGGATAAAAATCTCAACATTAACTCCTTCATTTTTAACCACAAAAATATATCCCTCATTTATATCCACATAAAATAAATATTTCCTTATCATATGAATCAATAATTAATTATTCACAAATAATATTACAGAATCACATTTATGACAACCAGACCGTTCCCAGGAAAGAGGGGGCTTTCCAATAAGAATTTCTCCTTACTGGAGCGCAATTAGATGACCAAACCTCTCCTTAGACAGAACTTTATAGACATTGTTAATAATGTTATCTAATAATATTATTCAAATAATATGAATTATTGATCTGGTAATGGAAAATACTGTGCAGCAACAATTATTGAAACAACAATAATATAAAATATCAACGCAGCAATTATTGAATCAATAAAATAAAATATTGAATAATAACTGCTATAACAATTATTGAGTAGTGCCTTCTTACGTAAGAATCAATAATTGGTGCAATACCGTGTGCTACTGTATTTTAACCACTGGGTATTCTAGCAGTATTAACGGTAACAACTACGCCGTTATTTATAAACAACTTATACTTGTCGTTTTCTTCATCCAATCGCTTTCCGTTATGGGGCCCACACAAGGCTGCGCCGTCGTACGAATATTCCCCGACAGTAAGAATATTCCACGACCAAACGAATATTCCCCGACAAAATGAATATTTTATAACCACTTGCTTATTTTGCAAAATTTGCACATTTCACCCATAACCAAAGTATTATATCAAATTAACCCCTTATTATTCACAATAATATTTAGAGAAAATTTGATTTTATTCATTAATAAGTTGGGGTCTTACAACCTTCCCTCCTTATGAAATTTCGTCCTCGAAATTGACGTACGTACCTGATGTTTCAAAAAGGTGAGGATACCTCGCTTTCATTTCTGATTCCAACTCCCAGGTCATTTCTTCAATAGCATGGTTTCTCCACAAAACCTTAACTTGTGGTATAACCTTCGTGCGTAGGACATGCTCTTTCCTATCCAAGATCTTAACAGGTACCTCCTCGTACGTTAAATCTTCAGCTATCTCGTCTGGTTCTAACTCAATAATGTGGTTCGGGTCTTTAACATATTTACAAAGCATAGATATGTGAAAAACATTATGAACACGAGACATGCTTGGAGGTAATGCGAGTCTATATGCCACATTTTCTATTCACTCAAGAATCTCAAATGGACCAACAAATCTTGGATTGAGCTTTCCTCTCTTCCCAAATCTTGTAACTCCCTTCCATGGTGCAACACGTAACAATACATGATCCTCAATATTAAATTCCACGTCCTTCCGATGAAGATCCGCATAACTCTTTTGTCGATCCTGTGCCGTTTGTATACGTTATCGAATCGTTTGGATCTTCTCTGTAGTAATGTGTACCAACTCTGGTCCCAACAATGTTGCTTCACCCACCTCGTCCCAACATACTGGAGAACGACATTTTCTTCCATACAACGCCTCGAATGGAGCCACACCTATGCTCGCCTGATAACTGTTGTTGTAGGAGAATTCCACCAATGGTAGGTACTTATCCCAACTCCCTTTGAGATCTAAGACACAAAGTCTTAATAGATCTTCAAGAGTTTGAATAGTCCTCTCTGATTATCCGTCCGTTTGAAGATGGTACGCTAAATTGAATCGTAAATCCGTGCCCATAGCTTTCTGCAAGCTAACCCAAAATCGTGAAGTAAATCTTGGGTCACGATCCGAAACTATGGATACTGGCATGCCATGCAATCTCATAATCTCGTTCACGTACATACTAGCAAGACGTTCAAGGGAATAAGTCTCACGTATCGGCAAGAAATGAGCGGACTTGGTTAATCTATCAACAATAACCCAAATCGCATCTATACCTTGAGAAACCTTGGGAAGACCCGTAACAAAATCCATAGTAATGTGTTCCCACATCCATTTTGGAATCTCAAGTGGTTGCAATGGACCCTTTGGTACTTGATGCTCCTCTTTTACACGTTGACAAGTTAAACTTCTCGAGAAAAATCCGCGATCTCTCTTCTCATATTGCTCCACCAAAATGTATGTCGAAGATCGTGATACATTTTGGTACTCCCAGGATGGATTGCAAACGGTGTGTTGTGTGCCTCCATCATTATTCTATGCTTCAAGTCAAAATTGTTAGGGACACAAAGTCTGGAGTTGACTCGAAGTATTCCTTCTTCATCGATTCTTGCTTCTAGAATAGCACCTTCTTGCAATTTCTTCTTCATACGCATCAGCTCCATGTCCGTAGCTTGAGCAGCTTTAACTTTATCGATTAAAGTCGGTTCTACTCGTATATTTGATATCATCATATGGGTACTTGGAGCTTTCATCTCTATCTCCATCCTTTAAAAGTCATACAAAATGGGCCTTTGTGTTAACAACATTGCACTCGTACCCGCGTATGATCTTCTACTCAATGCGTCAGCTACTACGTTCGCTTTTCCAGGATGATATTGGATGGTATGATCGTAATCTTTCAACAACTCAAGCCAACGTCGTTGCCGCATGTTGAGTTCCTTTTGGGTGAAGAAATATTTGAGGCTTTTATGATCCGTATAGATCTCCACTTTCTCCCCATACAAGTAGTGTCTCCAAATCTTCAACGCGAAAACGACTGCTGCCAACTCCAAATCATGAGTAGGATAATTCCTCTCATATTCTTTGAGTTGTCGTGAGGCATAGGCTATGACTTTCCCATGTTGCATGAGAACACATCCTAACCCTTTGCCTAAAGCATCGCTGTAGATAACAAATCCATCCGAACCAGATAGTATTGTCAGAACAGGTGCCGAAATGAGTCTCCTCTTGAGTTCTTGAAAACTCTTCTCACATTCCTCACTCCATACGAATTTTATATCTTTCTGAGTCAGCTGAGTTAACGGAGTAGCGATTCGAGAAAATCCATCCATAAATCTCCGATAATAACCAGCTAAACCTAGAAAGCTACGTACTTCGATTACTGACTTAGGTTGCTCTCAATTATGATTTATATCCCAATCTTGGATAGCACGTCACAATGACACCTATTGTTTTACTACCACACAAATATAGAGTCCCTTACGGAGAGTCTGGCTTTAGTGCATTCCACAAAGGAAGTCACCAGATAGAGGCTCGGGTACCAACTTCTATAGTTGGGTTTTTAACTCCTGAAGTTCAATAGGAGCTATTCAATATGAGATTTTAGAAATGAGTTTTGTATCGGGTTGAAGATCAATACAAAAATTAAATATCACGCTCTGGGTTAAGCCAGGAAATTCTTCAGGAAATACGTCAGGAATTTCACTAACAACAGAAATATCATTCAAATCTGACGTATTTTTGTTCAAGTCCATGACATGGGCTAAGAAAGATTGACATCCGTTTTTCAATAAACGAATGGTTTATGGCTTGGTATTACAGCGATTGATTTTAGTGGTTTGGTTGTTTGAATTCGCATAACAGGTTGGTTAGGAATATGAAAACTAACAACCTTACGAAAACAATCAATTTTGGCATGATGAGTGGTTAACCAATAAATTCCTAAAATCACATCAAAAGTAAGTATCTTTAAAGAGATAAGGTCAACAGGTAATGTGATTGTCCCAACTTGGATTAAGTAAGATTTATAAACTGTAGATGTAATGAAAGTTTCTCCTAACGGAGTCTCCACAGATAGGTCAAAGTCTAATTTCTCCGGAGTCAAGTTTAAACGTTGAGCACAAGCAGGAGAGATAAAAGAATTGGTAGAACCGGTATCTAGTAAAGTATAAACTTCGCAAGAATTCAAGATTAGCTTACCCGTGATCACCTCGTTCGGGTTTCTCGCGTTTTGGCCAGTCACGACAAATGCCCTTCCAGGAACCGCTGATTTCGACTTATCCGGGACAACTTTTGGAGTCACCATCCCCGCTGAACTTAGTTTTGCTACAGAACACTCTCGAGCTATATGACCCTCCTTTCCACAGTTATAACATACCTTGAACTGTTGTGGGCAGTTTGGACTTATATATCCCTCCTCTCCGCATCTGTAACATACGACCGGTGGTCGTTCTCCTCCCCTAGAAACAGTTGATGTTTGTGCTGACGTCTTCACGTTATCATTGTTTTACCTTCTCTTCTTGAAATCTCCTCCTGACTCGCTCCTTCTATTATCACGACCACGATTACCACCAGAGTGGTTACCGCTTTTGTCCGAATGTTTTCCTCCCTGCTGGTTTTCATTGCTTCGATGACTGCCGCCACCGGTATGACCCTGGTTGTGGTCCCTCGGTTGCACATACTCATTATCTCGCTCTAATAATTGAGCCCTGTTTACAACATCTGAATATAAAGAAAATTTATGAGAGATAAGATATTGTCGAATCTCGGGTTTTAGACCTCTCAGAAACATCCTTGTCATTCGTTCCTCATTTTCAACCAAATGAGGTGCAAACCTGGATAACTCTGCAAACTTCGCCTCGTACTGGGACACCGTCATGTTGTTTTGTTCCAGTCTGATAAACTCCACCTCCTTCATATGACGAATACTTTCAGGAAAGTACTTGTCATTGAACAGTTTTTGAAATGTTTCCCAGGACATGTTGAGTGCGTCAGGCTGGGTACGCTTCACAGACTCCCACCAGTAGTCTGCCTCACCGCGAAACATAAAGGTGGCGAATGGAACCTTTTGTTCCTCCGTGCATCCCAAGACATCGAATATCTTGGTAATTTGCTTGAGCCACGTTTCCGCCATGATCGGATCTGGCTTTCCCTTAAATTCTGGTGGTCCCAATTCTTTGAACTGCTTAGCTGTGACAAACCGCGCGTTGTTATCATTTCCACCCGTATTCTGCACACGAGTCTCCCTCGTCTGATTTTGCATGAACTGGAAAAAGCTCCTAAACATTCCATCATTCATCGTTTGCTCGGTAACGTTGTTTACAGGAGGAATATTGCCTTCCTGTTGCACGTTCCCCTGGGTGGTGATCAAAGGCGTCTCCACGGTCTGATTTACTCCATTATTAACATTCTCAGCTGTCATTCTTAAATACTACCATAAAATAAGGGTTAATAGTCATGTCATATATTATCCCTATACTCTGACCGACCAAATAAACACCAAATAAACTTAGTCAGGTCATTCTAGCGAAGGAATTTCCCGTCTCTCCCCTCCTAGTTCTTGTCTCACATCTCAGCCAGGGATCATATCCCTAAGCTATGATACCTACTGTGATGCCGCCAAAATAGGTATACAACACTCATTCTGAGTTGTCAAATACATGGTACAGAAAGCAAACTACAACTTCAATAATACAATTGTCGTGCAAAATACGACAACACATACTGTGAGTTTAAATACAAATATTATCTTCTGGACAATATCCACACTCAAATAAATCCTCATTACAATTATTCAAACACTATTTTACAGAAATAGTGAGGACTGCTAAAACATCTTTCTAGAACCATCACTCCATACCCCGACTAGATCCTGCTATGTTCTCACCTCCTGAGATGAAAAATGGAACAAAAAGGAAAAGGGTGAGCTCAACTAGCCCAGTAAAGAATATTATGACTAAGATAATATATAACAAATTATCGTTAGTCTTCAACAGGGAAAAATCTGATAGAATATAATCGACAACAAGTTTTAGATCAACAACTGCAGCGAAAACAGCAAACCATTAGAAGAATCAAGTAGAGAAAGAATTCTACTATCTTCTAAGATTTAAAAGTCCATCATCAATATTTTATCCCTGTAACATCGATTAATAATCATCTTTAACCAAATATTCATCTTTGCGCAATAGACCAAAGATATACATTTGTATCACCAGTCGGTCATGTTCATCTCAACACCTGTTCATCTTTGCACTACAGGCCAAAGATATTCATCAAGTAATCATACATCTTTGCACTACAGGCCAAAGATATTCAGTAATATCATCATTTAGAACTGAGGATGATGAAAAATATCGTAAAGAAAACGAATCCAGTGAGACAGAAGGACAATTATTAGGGATTCGTATAACAGTTTATCCAAGATCAATAATACTTCATAATAATCAATTGTGAAGTAGAATTCAAAAAAATAAAGATCAAAACATGGATACAATCAAAGATAGTAACCATAATAGACATCTTGGATAAAAAGGAAAAATTTTATTTTTCGGTGAATAGTGCCGTATTCGTGAATAGTACCGTATACGTGAATAGTGTCGTATACGTGAATAGTAACTCCGACACAAAAAGTTTCAAATTTGATAAAAACTTATATCAATATTTCAGCATAATGATATTGAAGAAAATAATATCATTTAAGAAGAAAATAATATCCCTTACCTCAAGATATCAGTACTTCTGGTCAGAATACCGGTATAAGGATGAAAGAAACTTCCTCTGATGAATAGAAACTCTCAAAGTATCTAAATACTCACAAAATACACTCAATAATCTAGAGAGAGAAAGAGAGAAAACTTGTTTCTGGTGTGATTTTTAATTCTAACTTAGCCCTCTATTTATAAGAAAATTTTAGTAGGCCTGACCTGCAACCTGATGACTTTACCTGCTACTATTCCCACCCACCACATTTGAAATATAATTCAGCACATTTCTTCACCAACCACAAGTGGGGCCCACCAATTCTAGAATTTTCCATCAAAATGATAAACTCCAAAAATTTAACAATTTCTAAACCAGTTATCTTGTAAAATTCATAATAAATCATACGTTCATTTTTAACGGTTCAAAATTTGTGGGCATATACTCAACTTATATATGTATAACATATCCAAAAATTACCACGATCCAACGGTCGGATTAAAAATTATAACTCCCGCAAAATATCTCAAAAACCCTGATTTTTAATACCTCCATTCCGACAAAAATACTGATTAAAAACCTCAACATTAACTTCTTCATTTTTAACCACAAAAATATATCCCTCATTTATATCCACATAAAATAAATATTTCCTTATCATATGAATCAATAATTAATTATTCACTAATAATATTACAGAATCACATTTATGACAACCAGGCCGTTCCCAGGAAAGAGGGGGCTTTCCAATAAGGATTTCTCCTTACTGGCGCGCAATTAGATGACCAAACCTCTCCTTAGACAGAACTTTCTAGACATTGCCAATAATGTTATCTAATAATATTATTCAAATAATATGAATTATTGATCTGATAAAGGAAAATACTGTGCAGCAACAATTATTGAAACAACAATAATATAAAATATCAACGCAGCAATTATTGAATCAATAAAATAAAATATTGAATAATAACTACTGTAACAATTATTGTGTAGTGCCTTCTTACGTAAGAATCAATAATTGGTGCAATACCGTGTGCTACTGTATTTTAACCACCGGGTATTCCAACAGTATTAACGGTAACAACTACGCCGTTATTTATAAACAACTTATACTTGTCATTTTTTTCATCCAATCGCTTTCCGTTATGGGGCCCACACAAGGCTGCGCCGTCGTACGAATATTCCCCGACAGCAAGAATATTCCACGACCAAACGAATATTCCCCGACAAAATAAATATTTTATAACCACTTGCTTATTTTGTAAAATTTGCACATTTCACCCATAACCAAAGTATTATATCAAATTAACCCCTTATTATTCACAATAATATTTAGAGAATTTTTGATTTTATTCATTAATAAGTTGGGGTCTTACATCAGCACCAACTCCAATTGATGCAGAGAATTGGATTGTGTAAGACCCCAATTCTCTGCATCAATTGGAGTTGGTGCTGATGTAAGACCCCAACTTATTAATGAATAAAATCAAATTTTCTCTAAATATTATTGTGAATAATAAGGGGTTAATTTGATATAATACTTTGGTTATGGGTGAAATGTGTAAATTTTACAAAATAAGCAAGTGGTTATAAAATATTCATTTTGTCGGAGAATATTCGTTTGGTCGTGGAATATTCTTGCCGTCGGGGAATATTCGTACAACGGCGCAGCCTTGTGTGGGCCCCATAACGAAAAGCGGTTGGATAAAAAAAATGACAAGTATAAGTAGTTTATAAATAACGGCGTAGTTGTTACCGTTAATACTGTTGGAATACCCGGTGGTTAAAATACAGTAGCACACGGTATTGCACCAATTATTGATTCTTACGTAAGAAGACACTACTCAATAATTGTTACAGTAGTTATTATTCAATATTTTATTTTATTGATTCAATAATTGCTGCGTTGATATTTTATATTATTGTTGTTTCAATAATTGTTGCTGCACAGTATTTTCCTTTATCAGATCAATAATTCATATTATTTGAATAATATTATTAGATAACATTATTGGCAATGTCTAGAAAGTTCTGTCTAAGGAGAGGTTTGATCATCTAATTGCGCGCCAGTAAGGAGAAATTCTTATTGGAAAGTCCCCTCTTTCTTGGGAACGGCCTGGTTGTCATAAATGTGATTCTGTAATATTATTTGTGAATAATTAATTATTGATTCATATGATAAGGAAATATTTATTTTATATGGATATAAATGAGGGATATATTTTTGTGGTTAAAAATGAAGGAGTTAATGTTGAGGTTTTTAATCAGTATTTTTGTCGGAATGGAGGTATTAAAAATCAGGGTTTTTGAGATATTTTGCGGGGGTTATAATTTTTAATCCGACCGTTGGATCGTGGTAATTTTTGGATATGTTATACATATATAAGTTGAGTATATGCCCACAAATTTTGAACCGTTAAAAATAAACGTATGATTTATTATGAATTTTACAAGATGACTGGTTCAGAAATTGTTGAATTTTCGGAGTTTATCATTTTGATAGAAAATTTTAGAATTGGTGGGCCCCACTTGTGGTTGGTGAAGAAATGTGCTGAATTATATTTCAAATGTGGTGGGTGGGAATAATAGCAGGTAAAGCCATCAGGTTGCAGGTCAAGCCTACTAAAATTTTCCTATAAATAGAGGGCTAAGTTAGAATTAAAAATCACACCAGAAACAAGTTTTCTCTCTTTCTCTCTCTAGATTATTGAGTGTATTTTGTGAGTATTTAGATACTTTGAGAGTTTCTATTCATCAGAGCAAGTTTCTTTCAGCCTTATACCGGTATTCCGACCAGAAGTACTGATATCTTGAGGTAAGGGATATTATTTTCTTCTTAAATGATATTATTTTCTTCAATATCATTATGCTGAAATATTGATATGAGTTTTTATCAAATTTGGAACTTTTTGTGTCGGAGTTACTATTCACGTATACGGCACTATTCACGTATACGGTACTATTCACGAATACGGCACTATTCACCGAAAAATAAAATTTTCTCTTTTTGTCCAAGATGTCTATTATGGTTACTATCTTTGATTGTATCCATGTTTTGATCTTTATTTTTGAATTCTGCTTCACAATTGATTATTATGAAGTATTATTGATCTTGGATAAACTGTTATACGAATCCCTACTATTTGTCCTTCTGTCTCACTGGATTCGTTTTTTTTAAGATATTTTTCATCATCCTCAGTCCTAAATGATGATATTACTGAATATTTTTGGCCTGTAGTGTAAAGATGTATGATTACTTGATGAATATCTTTGGCCTGTAGTGCAAAGATGAACAGGTGTTGAGATGAACATGACCGACTGGTGATACAAATGAATATCTTTGGCCTGTAGTGCAAAGATGAATATTTGGTTAAAGATGATTATTAATCGATATTACAGGGATAAAATATTGATAATGGACTTTTAAATCTTAGAAGATAGTAGAATTCTTTCTCTACTTGACTCTTCTAATGGTTTGCTGTTTCCGCTGCAGTTGTTGATCTAAAACTTGTTGTCGATTATATTCTATCAGATTTTTCCCTGTTGAATACTAATGATAATTTGTTGTATATTATCTTAGTCATAATATTCTTTACTGGGCTAGTTGAGCTCACCCTTTTCTTTTTTGTTCCATTTTTTTTCTCAGGAGGTGAGAACATAGCAGGATCTAGTCGGGGTATGGAGTGATGGTTCTAGAAAGATATTTTAGCAGTCCTCACTATTTCTATAAAATAGTATTTGAATAATTGTATTGAGGACTTATTTGAGTGTGGATATTGTCTAGAAGACAATATTTGTATTTAAACTCACAGTATGTGTTGTCGTATTTTGCACGACAATTGTATTATTGAAGTTGTAGTTTGTTTTCTGTACCATGTATTTGGCGACTCAGAATGGGTGTTGTATACCTATTTTCGGGGCGTCACAGATTGCCCACTTATAGAAGATTTTCGATGTGTTGGGGTGCTCGGATAATCAGAAAGTGTTGCTAGCTGCTTACAAGCTGGAAGGGGATGCGCAGAGGTGGTGGAAAGCGATGAAAACAACAAAGGATGATGGTTATGTTGAGGCACTTAATTGGGTGGAATTTTGTGAGGTCTTTTATCAGCAGTACTTCCCAGCTGCTGATAAAGTGGCCTATGCCAGGGAGTATCTGTCGATTCGACAGAAAGATGATGAGTCCATCACAGATTTTATGACGAGGTTCACCAGGTTGGCAGGCTTTGCGGGAACCTCTGCAGGGACTGCAGCAGAACAGACGGAGAAGTTCAAGTGGAGGATCCATTACAGGTATCGGCAGCATCTTATTAACACCAAGTTTGCTGATGCGTCAGTAGTGGCCAATGCTGCCAAGAATATTAAGATGGAGAGACAAAACTTTTGGTCTTCTAAACCGGAAGGGAGTCGAAAGAGGGACAGAGATGACCAGCAGGGTCAAACTTCGGGTCAACACGGAAAGAATCAGGGTGGTCAGTGGAACAAGAACCGTGGTGGCCAGCCGGGGCAATGGCGTGGACAAAATCAGAACAGGGATTATTAGCAGACGCCTCAGCAAGGGCAAAATCGTCAGCTTCAGCTACCTTGGTATGGACAGAATCGTCAGCAGGGGCATAATCGTCAGCAGGGGCAAAATTAGGGTCGTTATCCGGGACCAGCTGGTGGGGGTAACCTGAATCTCATTCCGATAGCTCCTTGTGCTACTTGTGGGGCAAATCATCCGGGGAGACAGTGTCATAGACTCACCGGTGCATGCTTCTTGTGTGGACAGATGGGTCATATGGCTAGAGATTGTACCGGGCCACGTGGAAATGGTGGAGGTGGTGATAATGGTGGTAATGGAGGTCAGCGTCAGGGTGGTTGAGTGTTTGCCTTGACATATAACCAGGCAGCATGTGAACCAGGTACTGTTTCTGGCACTCTTTAAGTTGGCAATCGTGAGGCGTCTATTTTATTTGATACGAGTTCTACTCATTCCGTTGTCGCTCAGTCTTTTGTTCGGCACCTGGGTGTGCCATCTCAGTCTTTAGATTCTGTTATGTCTATTTCTACCCCGATGGGGACTTCTGTTGTTATTCCTGATTTGTATTGAGGGTGTCCGATAAGTTTTGGGGATAAGATTCATAGGGCTAATCTTCTTCCGATGAGTATGCACGATTTCGATGTCATTCTTGGGATGGACTGGTTGGATAAGCATCGGGCCACTATCGATTGTCAGGCAAAGAAGGTTATATTTGGAGATATGAAATCTCCAGAATTCGTGTTTCAGGGTTCTCAGCCGAGTAGGGTGTTGAAGTTGATTTCAGCTTTGAAGGCTGGAAAGTTGGTGGCAAAGGGTTGTGAGGGGTATTTGGCATTTGTTAAAGATACCTCTAAGGGTGAGTCTCACATTGAAGATGTTCCAATTGTTCATGACTTTCCCGATGTGTTTCCTGAGGAATTGTCAGGGTTGCCACCTCAGCGAGAAGTAGAGTTTGCTATTGAGCTTGTTCCTGGTGCGGAGCCTATCTCTAAGGCGCCGTATCCGATGGCACCATTGGAGTTGCAGGAGTTGAAGGAACAGTTACAGGAATTGTTAGATCGTGGTGTGATTCGGTCGAGTGTTTCACCGTGGGGTGCTCCGGTCTTATTTGTGAAGAAGAAGGATGGGTCTATGAGGCTATGCATAGACTACAGAGAATTGAACAAGATCACCATCAGGAATCAGTATCCATTGCCGAGGATTGATGACTTGTTTGACCAACTTCAAGGGGCAAAATATTTCTTGAAGATAGACTTGAGGTTAGGTTATCATCAGTTGAGGGTGAGGGATGAGGATATCCCTAAGACGACCTTTCATACTCGATATGGGCATTACGAGTTTCTGGTGATGCCATTCGGGTTGACTAACGCTCCGGCGGTGTTTATAAATTTAATGAATCGGGTGTTCAGAGAGTACTTAGACCAATTTGTTATTGTCTTTATTGATGACATTTTGGTTTACTCCAAGTCTAAGGAAGAACATGAGGAGCATCTTCGCACAGTGTTGGGAATTTTGCAGAAGGAGAAGTTGTATGCTAAATTCTCTAAATGCGAGTTCTGGTTGGAGCAGGTTGCATTTTTGGGCCACGTTGTTTCTGCTGAGGGCATTAAGGTGGATCCTGCGAAGGTTGAGGCTATCACTAAATGGCCGAGACCTACTACAGTGACAGAGATTAGGAGTTTCTTGGGTTTGGCAAGGCATTATAGGAGGTTTGTGGAAGGGTTTTCCTTGCTTGCTTTACCATTGACCCAGTTGATGAAAAAGGGCACGAAATTTGTGTGGACTGAGGAGCGTGAGAAAAGTTTTGAGGAGTTGAAGAAACGGCTTGTGACAGCTCCTATACTTGCATTGCCGTCGGGGACAGGAGGTTACCAGATTTATAGTGATGCTTCTAAGAAGGGTTTGGGGTGTGTTTTGATGCAACACGATAAGGTGATTGCGTATGCTTCTAGGCAGCTTAAATCTTACGAGGTGAATTACCCCACACATGATTTGGAGTTGGCAGCGGTGATCTTTGCCTTAAAGATTTGGAGGAATTATTTGTATGGAGAGACTTGTGATATATTCACCGATCATAAAAGTCTTAAATACATTTTCACTCAGAAAGAGCTTAACATGAGGCAGAGGCGTTGGTTAGAGCTTCTAAAAGATTATGATGCTAGAATTCAGTATCACCCGGGGAAGGCAAACGTGGTTGCAGATGCTCTTAGCCGGAAGAGTTCAGGGAGTGTAGCAGCCCTTATTACACAACCTCAGCTTATTTCGGATATGGATCGATTAGAGTTGGAGTTGTATGTACGAGGTTCAGATGGGCATTTGGCGGGTATGAGAGTTGAGCCCTCTCTTATCTCGCGAGTTAAAGAAGCTCAAAAGGAAGATGGGGAGTTGTGGAGTATGACGCGGAATCTAGAGGAGGGCAAGCAGTCCGAGTTTCGTATTGATAACCATGGTGTGATTTGGTTGGGTGAGCGGTTGTGTGTACCGTCCGATCCAATCATTCGGGAGGCTGTGTTGGCTGAGGCTCATAGTTCGCCATTTTCTATTCATCCAGGTTCTACAAAGATGTATAGGGATTTGAAGAAGAATTTTTGGTGGAATGGGATGAAACGAGACGTGGCTGAACATGTTGGGAAGTGCCTCACTTGTCAGCAAGTGAAGATAGAACATCAACGAGCTAGTGGTTTGCTGCAACAGTTAGACATTCCAGTGTGGAAGTGGGAGGATATCACGATGGATTTTGTGACTGGTTTACCGAAGACTTTCAAGAAGAATGATGCCATTTGGGTAGTGGTGGACCGACTAACCAAATCGGCACACTTTTTGGCTATTCATGAGGGTTACTCGGTGGATAGGTTGGCACATATCTTTCAGCAGGAGATTGTTAGACTTCATGGTACTCCGGTGTCTATTGTTTCAGATCGGGACCCACGGTTCACTTCTCGATTTTGGAAAGGGTTTCAACGAGCCTGGGGCACTCGGCTCAACTTTAGTACTTCTTTTCATCCACAAACTGATGGGCAATCCGAGCGGACTATTCAGACATTAGAGGACATGTTGAGATCTTGTGCACTTGAGTGGTCGGGTAATTGGGATGATTACTTGAGCCTAGTTGAGTTTGCTTATAACAACAGCTGGCATGCAAGTATTGGAATGGCTCCGTTTGAGGCACTGTATGGTAGGAAGTGTCGAGCACCAACTTGTTGGGAAGAGGTTAGCGAAAGGGTCATAGAAGGGCCTGAGTTAGTTCAAATCACTACGGAGAAGGTAGCGATGGCTAAGGAGAAATTGAAGTCGGCTCGATCACGACAGAAGTGTTATGCTGATAAGCATAGGAGGACTTTAGAGTTTGAACCTGGTGAGCATGTGTTTCTAAAAGTTTCTCTTTGGAAAGGCATTCTGCGATTTGGGTTGAAAGGGAAACTTAGTCCACGTTACATTGGCCCATTTGAGATTTTGGAGAGGGTTGGTGAGGTTGCATATCGGTTAGCTTTGCCTCCACAGCTAGTTCATGTGCACAATGTGTTTCATGTGTCGGCGTTGAGGAGTTATCATTATCATCCGTTGCACGTGGTGCAATATCCATTCGATAAAATTCGAGAAGATCTTACCTGTGAGGAGAAAGCTGAGGCGGTTTTGGATCGTCAAGAAAGGATTATGAGAAGAAAGACAAAACCGTTTGTTAGGGTTTTGTGGAAGAATCATTCGGAGCGGAAAGCCACTTGGGAGATGGAGGAGTCTATTCGAGTGGAATATCCACATCTCTTTGAGAATTAGGTACGTTCTATTCTTTTGATTCTGGGGACGGAATCCTTTTTAAGGGGTAGGTGATGTAATACCCGGTAAAAATAAATTAATAAATAAATATTGAATACTAAAAGATTATTTTGTTTTACAAACATATTAATTGGACTGTCATTTATTTTGGGTCAAAATAGTCAGTTAATTTTTGTGGGCTAATGTATTAATAAGTGTTGGGTAAATTAAATAGGTAAAATTGGGCTTTAAACTAAGTAGGTCTAATTTTTAATTGTGTAATTTTAAAACCCTTTTAAAAGTAAGAGGGTTAATAAGATAGGATAATAAATAAATATAAAACCTACTTATATTTTATCACGTCTGATAAGAATTTCGGAGAAGAAACGGCACTGGGAAGCAAAATTGTGAAGACCAAATCAGGAATCGATTTTTCTTTCTTTTGCATACATGTAAGTTTCTTATTGAAAGCAGGTGTGTATATTTTTATTTTGTTTCAGTTGACCCTATCTTGGTACGGAGGGAATTAGACGTATTTATATGCATATATATAAGGAGTGTCCAACAATTACGAATTTAAAAGAAAAGAGTTTGCAATCATGAAGTTATCATTTTTCATTTTAGTATAAAGTGATTATATATGTCCATGAGTTTGTCCAAATTTAAGCCAAGGCCGCAACTCTCATATAATATATATATATATATATATATATATATATATATATATATATATATATATATATATTGTAGCTGTTATTCAATTTTAGTGTCAGGCTTATAAATTGAAGTGGAAATTTAGTATATTTAAATAGACTAATTAATTTTGTTGATAAAATTATAAAATTTGTTTAAAAATGAATCTATCAATATTATGTTGTTAGTGGGTAAATTTGTAATAAAATTTTATTTTATTATTAGATCGGACGGAGGAAATTTAAGAAGTATTTTTGGAATATATTTTGGGTATTATATTGCTTAATCCAGGTACGGATTCTGTACTCTTTCAACGAGACTCTTTTATTGTTAAGTTGTTCGTTTCGTTATTCGTTTCAAAATTTAGTTTTGCCCTTCATAATTGTTTCTTCTTAAATTCGTGAGAATGTTTCATTTTGGCATTAGTATTTGAAACTAGTATTTGTACTCTTTGATCTAGTGTGTCATGGTTTATATTTATTTCGATCTTTGTAGAAAGTACATGTTAATATATTTGGAGACCTTGTGTTGATATTTCGTTTCAGTTTAACATGTACATGTTAGAACCCCTTTGTTATGTCGCATGTGTTGTGACATTATATTTTGTTAGAATACCGTAGGGTATACCTGAGCTATAACCACCTGTGGGGGTACCACAGGCATGTCCTCTTGGCACCGAGGCATGACACCTTCCGTGGCGGTGTGATCAGTCCACGGCGTCTCCGTTTTGTGCTCCGGTGGGAGTTGGCCATTTGGTGTTTTGTTGTGGGAGGCGTATGGGTCGACCCTAGTTTTCTGTTCTGGTCTGTTCTGCGGATTAGTGATGCTTGTGCCAAACACGCCTTCCGATTTTACATGCATTGGATTCGCGGTCCAATGTATGTGACTTGCCTGTGTGGCATTATTTAATTTGCCTATGTGGCATTATTTGACTTGCCTGTGTGGCAATGTATATTTCTGTCTTATTTTGAGCTCGGTATGAAATAACACCCAGCCATTTGTTTCAGCCTATTATTTCGTTGTGTTAGATTTGTTCGTTTCATTTCGTCTCTTTTCATTTAATTGAGTTAATTATTTCAGTTCATTAATTGTGTTCTATATCCGTACTGGGCATTTGGCTCATGCTGTGTTTTCTTC
This sequence comes from Panax notoginseng, assembly GCA_016801055.1. NCBI lineage: Eukaryota > Viridiplantae > Streptophyta > Magnoliopsida > Apiales > Araliaceae > Panax > Panax notoginseng. Next base: position 182,957,934 of record CM029019.1, read on the forward strand.
CGGCAGGTAATCAGGGGAATCAAGGGCAAGTGTGATGAGAGCTCCATTCATTCCAATGATTTAGAAATATTCTGTTTAGACTTGATGTGTCAGTTTACTTGAAATTGTAATAATTATTTTAGATTGTAGTTTGAGACAGTTGGAGATTTATTATGGTTGACTTGTCGTAATTATCAGTTATTAAGATCATTCTTTTGTGGCTTTGAGCCTTGTTATTAAATTCATCAGTTTTAGTTATGTTTTGGGTAACCTCTCTTTCTATTTCGGAAAGGGGGTGTTACAGGACCTCTAGAGTTTGACCTTTGATGATCCCACCACTATAGATTTTAACAAAAGCGTGGCTGATTGTTTTCGGTAGCCCGCCTTCATGGAATTTTTGGTAGCCTTTTTTGTCTGTTAAAATAGTACTAGACGAAATGTAGGAACGATACTTTTTAAAGATGAGTTTATAGATAAAAGTTGTAATTTTCTCTTCTTTTTCAGTTTTTCTTTCGTTTTCTTGCAGAAAAAATATACAAATATAACTTTACTTTTGAGAAACTAGTAATCAATGACATCCTGAGTTGTCATCCTGAATCGCAACATAGAATTTGCCTTTGTATTCCAGAACTTGTTTCTGCTCGGATGTAATTACAAGTTCTTTATGATAATGGTATGTTATAATTACTTAGTTACAATCACATATTTTATCCTCATCTTTCAGCTATGTAGCAGTTAAATCTTGTTCTATATAAAAATTGAGGTAGTAAAATGAAATATGCACTCCAAATCTTGCAGCCAGGTAAGATGCTAATTGATTTTGGAGCCAGTGGAGTAGTGAAGAGTTTTGAAATTGCATTACAACATCATCTTGAATAATTTCTTTCATTAATCCTATACTTAATTATAATTTTTTTTCTCCAGCTATGGTGAGAACTAGAGGTGGGAGTAGTCTTTTCGGTAGGAGATCAACTCTTCCTCATAATAGTGGCGAGACTGTTAACATGGAGAGAGTGAGAGATGAGCCTATTGTATCTCATAACAGTAGTGAGAGTGTTGATGGGACTACATCGAATACTACCCAAGCCGAAAACTTATGTCGTAAGAAAAGGGGGCCAACTCTAGGGATAATGAAGCCTAAATCAGGCCAAAGAAATATGCTTGTCAATATCATTGGACAAAAGTAAGTTTTTACAAATTTACTCATGCATGTTAATATGCAAGATACATACAATCAATTCTTGACACATTGAATATTCGTTTTCTGACACGGAATATAATGTCTATTTTTAACTATAACATGGTAACCCATGTAGCACAATGTATACCGAAGAGCATATAAGCAACTAATCATATCATGATACTATAAAAGCAATTAATAGGGGTTCCATTTAACAAGATATATGATTAATCCTATTGTGACAACTTTGTTTCTACTTTTCATTATTGTTGTACTAATCATATTATGCTATGTTACTATATCTTGTAATTAGTTTCCTCGAACTTAAAGCTTGACGCAAGACTCGCATTTTATTTCAAAAACGTTTTAAAGAAGCTCACACCAAATTTGAGCAATGGCCAAAACATGAAATTGAACTTCTTTGAGGAAAATTTTTTGGTATGTTTTAATGAACACAAACTTCAATTTTATAAGAAAGTTTATCAAAAAGTGTATTATTCATTATAAGTATTAATTCATGTTTCTACTTGTGGATGGTGTTATAGAAATATTTTCGTTTCTCTTCATCCGAGGAGGCACTACTACAAAACAGTAAAAAGATGACACTTAAACAACAAGGTTTTTATAAAAAACGTTGTAGTATTTTTTTGCACGACGTTTTTTGACAAAATGTTGTAGCTAGATATGCAAAAACATTGTGGGTTTATAAGGGGCAATTTTTGGTTTTAAGGTTATAACATTTACTTAAAGAAAACGTTATGTATGCATGTACGGTTAAAAACATGGAGGGAACAAGGACGAAGCCAACTCCAATTTCATACGCTTCAACAAATCAAAATCCTCTCGCTCCAATTTTTCCTCTCATTCTCTCTCCTCACTCACTACTACTACAATGGATCCCAACTGTGCCCTAGATGAGCCTTTGTAGTATCCAGCTATCCGCCGTGATGAATTCGCCTTCGATAACTGTTAGAATTAGGACCACACACGCACACAACAATAGAAAATTAACACAGAGATTTATGTGGTTCTCCAATATGGGTACTCTACAGACGGCTTGTTGTTTTTATTGATGATTTCAGTTACATAGGGCTTTACAATAGATTGTATTTATAGCTACTAATTCTATTCCAACCCTACTTCACATTATGGCTCAAATACTCATAATGTCTGTGACAACCTGAAAATTTAGAGGATTTTGAATGATTAAAATAAAGGTTAAAGATTAAAACCTAGATAGGAAATAGATGATTAATTAAAAAATTTAAAGAACCTATACAGTTTAATTTGAATTTTTAAGCAATGTAAAGAAATCAAATGAGAATGATAGAAATTTTGGAAAAGAAAGAAAGAGATTATGAATGTGAAATTTTTTATTAAGGAAATAAAATTCAAATGAGGAGATACTATAAGAAAATGTGTATATGTATAGGTACATATATATACTTAGTGATGTGTTATATATTTTAGCAAAAGGAATAATAAGGATAAATACCTTATGACTTATGTGGGACATGTGTGAGATTAAGTAAATACATATATTGTAAATATGTATATATAGTTATTCTTTATATAAAGAGAATTAAAGAAAACTTTGTAGCCTAATGTTATAAGTTAGGTTTTGGAATTAAATAACCCAAAGGGTTATCTTTATTTAGTATGATATGCAGAACTGAATCGTAGATCAGTGCCCATAGCTTTTTGCAAGCTAACCCAAAATCATGAAATGAATCTTGAGTCTCGATCAGAGACTATGGATACTGGCATACCATCCAATCTCACAATCTCATTTATATACATACGAGCAAGACGTTCAAGTGAATAAGTTTCTCGTATAGGCAAGAAATGAGCAGACTTGGTTAATCTATCGATAATGACCCAAATTGCATCTATGCCTTGAGAAACCTTGGGAAGACCGGTAACGAAATCCATATTAATGTGCTCCCACTTCTATTCTAGAATTAATTCAAGTGGTTGCAATGGACCTTTTGTTACTTGATGCATCGCCTTGACACGTTGACAAGTTAAACACCTTGAGATAAACTCCGTGATCTCTCTCTTCAAATTGCTCCACCAAAATGTATGTCGAAGATCATGATACATTTTAGTACTCCCAAGATGGATTACAAACGATGTGTTGTGTGCTTCCATCATTATTTTGTACTTCAAATCAGAGTCGTTAGGAACACAAAGTCTGGAGTTGACTCAAAGTATCCCTTCTTCGTCGATTCTTGCTTCTGGAATAACACCTTCTTATACTTTCTTCTTTATATGTATCAGCTCCGAGTTTGTGGCTTGATCAACAACTTTAACTTTATCGATTAAAGTCGGTTCTACTCGTATATTTACAATCTTCACGTGGGTCCCTGGAGTTTTCAACTATATCTCCATCATTTATAAGTCATACAAAATAGGTCTTTGCGTTAATAACATCGCACTCGTACCCGCATATGATCTTCTACTCAACGCGTCAGCTACCACGTTCGCTTTTCCAGGATAGTATTGAATGGTATGGTCGTAATCTTTCAACAGCTCGAGCCAACGTTGTTACCGCATGTTGAATTCCTTTTGGGTGAAGAAATATTTGAGCCTTTTATGATCTGTATAGATCTCCACTTTCTCTCCATAAAGGTAGTGTCTCCAGATCTTTAGCGCAAAAACGACTGCTGCCAACTTTAGATCATGAGTAGGATAATTTTTCTCATATATTTCTTTGAGTTGTCGTGAATCATAGGCTACGACTTTCTCATGTTGCATGAGAACACATCCTAAACCTCTGCCTGAAACATCGATGTAGATGAAAAATTCCTCTGAACCTGATGGTATTGTCAGAACAGGAGCTAAAATGAGTCTCCTCTTGAGTTCTTAGAAGTTCTTCTCACATTCCTCGCTCCATCAGAATTTTGTATCTTTTCGAGACAGTTAAGTTAATAGAGAAGCGATTCGAGAAAATCCTTCAACGAATCTCCGATAATAACCAGCTAAGCCCAGAAAGCTACGTACTTCGGTTACTGACTTAGGTTACTCCCAACTTTGTACTGCTTCAATCTTTGTCGGGTCAACTGATATTCTATACTTCGATATCACGTGCCTAAGAAATGCTACTTCCTCAAGCCAGAACTCACATTTCTTTAACTTGGCATATAGCTTGTTTTCACGAAGCTTTTGGAGTATCAGCTTTAAGTGTTGCTCATGATCTTCACGGCTTTTGGAGTAGATAAGGATGTCATCATTAAAGACAACCACAACATGATCTAAATATTCCTTGGATACTCGGTTCATCATATCCATGAAAGCAGCAGGAGCATTAGTCAATCCAAAAGACATGACTAAGAATTCGTAATGCCCGTACCGAGTTCTGAAAGTAGTCTTTGGAATGTCATCAGTTTAATCTTTAACTGATGATATCCAGAACGAAGATCGATCTTTGAGAAGAATTTAGCACCTTGTAACTGGTCAAACAGGTCATCAATGTGAGGTAACGGGTACCTATTTTTGATGGTGACATGATTCAACTCCCGATAGTCAATGCAAAGTCGCATACTCCCATCTTTCTTCTTTACGAATAAAATAGGAGCACCCCAAGGAGATGTACTAGGACGAATGAAACCAATGTCTAACAACTCTTGTAGTTGAGTTTTTAACTCCTGAAGTTCAATGTGAGCCATTCGATATGGGGTTTTGATAATGGGTGTTGTATCGATCGGGTTCAAGGTCAATACAAAATTCGATTTCACGCTCTGGGGGTAGGCCATGAAGTTCTTCAAGAAATACGTCAGGAAATTCGTTAATAACAGAAATATCATTCAAATCTGACGTATTTTTGTTTAAATCCATGACATGGGCTAAGAAAGTTTGACATCCGTTTTTTAATAAACGAATGGCTTTATGGCTTGATATGACAGTGATTGATTTTAGTGGTTTGGTTGCTTGAATTCGCATAACAGGTTGGTTAGGAATATGAAAACTAACGAACTTACGAAAATAATCAATTTTTGCATGATGAGTAGTTAACCAATCAATCTCTAAAATCACATCAAATGCAAGTATTTTCAAAGAGATGAGATCAACGGGTAATGTGAGGGTGCCAATTTGAATCAAACAAGATTTATAAATAGTGGATTTAATGAAGGTTTCTCCTAACGGAGTTTCAACAGATAAGTCAAAGTCTAATTTCTCAGGGGTCAAGTTCAAACGTTGAGCACAAGCAGGTGAAATAAAAGAATAGGTAGAATCGATATCTAATAAGGTATAAACTTCGCAAGAGTTTATGATTAGCATACCCGTGATAACTTCGTTTGGGTTCCTTGCCTTTTGGGAAGTCACGACAAACGCTCTCCTTTGAACCACTGACTTTGTTTTGTTCGTAGCCGCCTTTGGTGCCACCGTCCTAGCTGGACTTGACTTCGCTATCGGACAAAATCAAGCTATGTGACCGTCCTTTCCACAATTAAAACACACCTTGGAAGGCTGTGTATAGTTTGGACTGATGTGTCCCTCCTCTCCGCATCTGTAGCATCTAACTGGCTGTCATTCTCCTCCCCTAGAAATTGTTGTTGGTGCTGGTGCTGCTGCCGATGACTTTTCGTCATTGTTAAATCTTTTCTTTTTGAAATTTTCACTTGACTCATTTCTTCTATTATCTTGGCCAGGATTACTACCTAAGTGGTTACCATTTCTGGCACGTTGGTTATCACTGCTTCGATGACTATTGCCACTGGTATGACTATTATCGTGCTGCCGGTTGCTGTCTTTTGGTTAAGCTGACTCATAATCTCGCTCTAATAATTAAGCTCTATTCACAACATCTGAATACAAACAGAGTTTATGAGAGATGAGATGTTGATGAATTTCAGGTTTCAAACCTCTTACAAACATTTGCATCATTCGCTCCTCATTATCTACTAAATGGGATGCAAACCGAGACAACTCCGCAAACTTTACCTCGTATTGTGATACAGTCATATTGTTCTGCTCCAGTTTGATGAATTTTACCTCCTTCATGTGACAAAATACTTTCTAGAAAGTACATATCGTTGAACAATTCTTGGAACTTCTCCCATGACATCTTAAGTGCGGACAGATGAGTACGTTTTACATATTCCCACCAGTAATCTACCTCTTCGCGCAACATAAAGGTGCACTACAACAAAAAGGGTTATTTTCGACGGAATATTCCGTCGGAATTAAGTATAATCCATTGAGATTATGTTAAGTCCGACGGAATATTCGGTCAGAAATTCAGTAGGATATAAGCACGTCGAAATTAAATTACTTTTTATAATTATTTATTTTGTACTATATTATATGATATCTCATATTATTATTTTTATTAGTGCAAAACTAAGTAAATGTTACTTAGTTCAATTCAGTTTATTAGGTTGGAAACTAAATAAATGTTACGTAGTATATTTTAGTATTGAGAAAGTAAGTATACATTAATATAATAAAGAAGGGCACACATGTTGCAATTGCAGATTTCTGACAGAAATTCGTCGAGAATTTCGTCGAATATAACAAATATGACACATTTGATAAATATGGCAATCCACAAGACGAAGACAGAATACCAATTCCTATATACCAACACCAAATAATCAACAAATCTGTTGAACCAATAAGTATATATAATTCATACAATTCAACAATTGTATATGTATACTCAAATCTGAAAATTAAATAGGCAGTAACATTCAAATTCATTGATAGATTCATCTTTCAGACATACTTCAAACATAGAGATTACACAAACACTAACAATAAAATGAACAATAAAATGACAGATTCATCTTGTGAACAATAATAACAATAAAATGACAGATTCAGGCATCATTCAAACATTCAAATTACACAAACATTAATAATAAAATGAACAATAATATAACAATAAAACACAAATTCACTGACAGATTCATCATACAGCTTCAGATGTATACACTAACAATAAAATGAACAAACTCCAAAGCATACAACGAAGTGTGTTATCCAAACTTAAACAAAATAATTAAAAAAATGTTACTTAAAGGTTATCTGAACCATACAAAAAATAAAGCTAAAAAATTTAGGATTTCTTAACCCTAACTATAAAAACAATTAACATCTAACCTTTAAATTGAAGGTAACAGTGGAGGAAGAAGAATACAATAGCTAGAAGCTTGCCGCCGCGCACCACCAAGTCGTCGTCGCTTGAAAATCTTAGGGTTTATCTATGGAAATAAATTGGGCTTTTAAATCTAAATTAAGGGTTAAATATAGATGAACACATGAGATGAGAAGATAAAATTAGGGCTTAAATGATTGTATGGCATAAATGAACAGAGGAGATAAAGATGAGGAGAAGGTGCCACTTGTTAGAAAGAAGAAGGAAAGAATGAGTAGAACCAAAGAGGGCTTCTATTTCTATTAAAAATGGGGTTTATTTTCGACGGAAGTTCGTCGGCATTAAGTCTGTCGACATTAATTTATTTTCGACTGATTATTCTGTCGACCTTAACATAATCCTGGCGGATTTACTACGCGCGCTGGCAGAATGAATTCGCACCAAGGATGGTGCCTAATTCTGATAGAATTCGGTCGGGAATATATACACTAACTTCGACTGAACTATGGTCGACAGAACATTCAGTCGAAGATATATTAATTCCGAGGGAATCCATTTCGTCGAGAATAAATTCGTCGAAATTAACCCTTTTTCTTGTAGTGGTGGCGAAGGGAACTTTTTGTTCTTCAGTGCATCCCAAGACATCAAATATCTTGGTAATCTACTTAATTTTCATCTAGCCGAAACAATTAGCATAGACTCTTCTTTAAATGGTTCAAAACCATTGAAAATTAATTTGTGTTATCATATCGTAATAGATAACGAGATGTTAGTGGCTCATTGTCCACATACACACCTTTGTCACCGTTTGTTACTGATAACAAAAATTCATTTTTATTTTCAAAGGCACATCAGTGCGAATTTAGCTTGATGTCAAAAATTTCGAAGTCTAGCATAGCTAGAAGATTTAGAATACATATGCTTCCACCATCAACTTCACTTTCTATACTAATCCATTGCTTAATAATTATATCTATTTCTATCATCCTCAATTTTCTATTCACAACTTTTCTATACCCCAGTATAGTTCATCAAATTTACCATACGTTATGAGTTCAGGAACTTTCCACAATAATATGAGTTTAGAAATTTATCCTAGCAATATGAAGTTCAAGAACCAATCAGGAACTGTCCATACACTTAGGGGTTCAAAAACATACCATACGATTATGAGTCACAAACTTACCATAAGTATGAGTTTTTAGAACTCGCACCTAACCTTATATTATCTATCTATCTATTATACACATAAGAAAAGAATCACTTTCTGAACATGTATATAGCAAATAGCGCGACACAAATATTTTAATGATTATCAATACAGGAAACTAAGTGGTTGTCGAACCAAACATAATCCCTTTCCCATACAAGGAATTGGTCAACTCGGCCACTAATCAATATAGGAAGCTAAGCGATTGTTAAACCAAAGACAATTCCCCGCCCATACAAAGAATTGTTCAACTTAACCACTATATCAATATAAGAAGCTAAGTGGTTCTCAAACCAAGTACAAATTTCCCGCCCATACAAGGAATCATACAACTTTGCTGCTGACATAAGTCCTCAATTGAAATCCCACATAATCCTAGCTGCATACTTACTCCATACGAATTTATTTTAATCCGTATCTCATCATCCACAACTCTTTTCTGAGTTTGCATAGTACCATTTCATAGTACAACTTACGTATCACAACTCTTTTTTGAGTTCGCATAGTACCAATTCATAGTACAATTTACGTACAACAATTTTGCTATAATATTTTTAATCATTTGATTGATCTTCCTCCCTGCTATGACCTTATGAAATCACGTTGTGATCTCATATTATAATTGTATTATATTACAATTCTTTTTTATGTTATGATCGTTTTATTTTACGATCTTCTTTCCCTTTATACTTTTAGTCTATTAGACTCTATCTATTTATTATTACTGTTCATCTTTATTATCAGAGTTAGGTAACTCTGTATATTTATAACTTTTCATGATTCTTCTTTGAATCTTATTTACTTACTAATACCTTTCCCAAATTCATCCCTTAGAACTTAAACTCTATTTGAGTTAGTCCTTATCCTCATCCCTGTGGTTATAGCCTAAAGGAGTCCTACCTAAGGTTTATAACCTATCAGCTTTGATTCCAACTGTGATGCGCCCTTCCCAAATCTGAGTATCTTTTACCTTGAACATGGTATACATCATTTCTATAACTATTGCGGAAGATATAAACATAAATTATTTATACAATAACTTTTACAACATAATTCCCAAGGTCTATAACCTTAACTTAATACCTATATTTAATATCCTACTCGACGTATAATGTCATTAGCATCCAATACTATTACAAGTTTAACTGCATCAAAATCCAATTCTGGAATTTATCTTTGTCTTTGCCTATGTCCGAAGTTTTCGTTTTAGTCTAAAAATTTTATCATGATATAGCAAGGGTGACCAACAAATTTGCCCAGCAAGTTTTAGTATAATGAAGATATATCATGATTAAAAAGAATAATAAGTTAACAAACTTTCAACAATATAATAATTGTGAAAGAATATGAATCAATTTCCATAACTGAATGACCGAGTCAATAATGATGAATGGCCAACAATGAACATGAACAAATTTAACTAAACCAAATGGTAATGAAGGTGATCAGTCTTTCATACCTAATGAACATATACAACATGCACAACGTGTGAATCAATAAATTATAAATGTGATATAATCAACAATGATTAATCATGAACATGCTTTACAATAACAACTCGAGTTCGAGTTAGAAAACTTGCTCAATAAAAGAGTATAGGAAACTTGCTCAATAAAATAGTACGTATAGGAACTTACTTACACAAATCTATTGCATAAAGTAAATGCAAGGCTTAAGATACTTGCACAATATAAAACATTGCACAGATTAGGAAACTTGCCTGTACTGTCGATTACTGCTACGCAATCTAATTTAGCTTCAGTTGAAAGACCTATTATTGATAATATTGATCTCTCAATTAGAATAATATCATAACGTCTACCACTGTTAATTATAGTCTTAATACAACTTAAACACATTACCACATATTCCAAACAGTCATTAGAACACATAAGACCTGGTATCAAGTCAAACTATTTCAGTCTGGTTTGATTTCGGTACTATTTCGACGTCCTGATTGCCTTATCGGATAATATCGAGTTTATTTTAAATCAAACTCTACTTAAACGTTTCAATATTATCTTAGATAATTTAATTATCAGTCATAAAATTTTTCGGAAGCTCATAATAATTCTCAAATAATTATTATTATTTATAATTATTTTTCAATCATTAATATCATTTTTGTAAGACCCCGAATTTTATGAAATAAAAGTATTCAATTTTTCTTATAATTACTATTCAGTAAATGGTTAAATTGATAAAAGTTTAAAGTTATTTTTGAAATGTGAAAAATTTTCAAAATAAGCAAGTGGTTATAAAATAATCATTGTTGTCGGGGAATATTCATTTGGTCGTGGAATATTCTTTCTGTTGGGGAATATTCGTACGACGGCGCAGCTATTTGTGGGCCCCATAACGGAAAACGATCGGGGGAAGATAACGACAAAAATTGAGTTTTTAAAATTAACGGCGTAGTTGTTACCGTTAATACTGTTGGAATATCCAGTAATTAAAAATACAGTAATACGCGTGGTTGCACAGTAGCACACAGTTTTGCACAGTATTTTTGAATTATTGATTCTTACGAAGGAAGACACTACTCAATAATTGTTACAGTAGTTACTGTTCAATATTTTATTTTATTGATTCAATAATTGCTGCGTTGATATTTTATATTATTGTTATTTCAATAATTATCACTGCACAGTATTTTTCATTATCAGATCAATAATTCATATTATCTGAATAATATTATTAGATAACATTATTGACAATGTCTAGAAAGTTCTGTCTAAGTAGAGGTTTGGTCACCTAATTGAGCGCCAGTAAGGAGAAATTCTTATTGGAAAGCCCCCTCTTTCCTGGGAACGGCCTGATTGTCATAAATGTGATTCTGTAATATTAATTGTGGATAATTAATTATTGATTCATATGATAAAAAAATATTTATTTCATGTGAATATAAATGTTGGATATATTTTGTGGTTAAAAATGAAGAAGTTAATGTTGAGGTGTTTTATCAGTATTTTTGTCGGAATGGAGGTATTGAAAATCAAATTAGGGTTTTTGAGATATTTTGCGAGGGTTATAATTTTTAATCCGACCGTTGGATCGTTGTGATTTTTGGATATGTTATACATATATAAGTTGAGTATATGTCCACAAATTCTGAACCGTTAAAAATGAACTTATGATTTGTTATGAATTTTACGATATGACTGGTTCAGAAATTGTTGAAGTATCCTAATTTAGCATTTTGGTGGAAAATTCTAGAATTGGTGGGCCCCACTCTTGGTTGGTGAAGAAATGTGCTGAGATTTTTATTCAAATGTGGTGGGTGATAATAGTAGCAGGTAAAGCCATCAGGTTACAGGTTAAGTCTGATTCGGCGTGCTAACATTTTCCTATAAATAGAGGGCTAAGTTAGAATTGAAAATCACACCAGAATTCATAAGTTTTCTCTCTTTCTCTCTCTATATTATGAAGCATATTTTGTGAGTATTTAGATACTGTGAGAGTTGCTATTCAGTGCAAGTTTCCTTCGGCTTTACATTCCAGTCAGAAATACTGCACTTTTGAGGTAAGGGATAGTAAGAGATTTTAAGGGTTATTATGTTTTTCAGTTCGTAATTCTTCTGACCTTAAGAAAATTTTGGAAAAAATTGAAATGATATTTTGATGAGTTTTATTGATTGTGTCCAAAAATGGTGTTTTTTAGATGTATAGATTAAGAGTTATGAATTTTACGGGAAAAGACTATTTTAAAAGTAACCGCTTATAACTCCTTGTGGTTAACTCCAAAATTGATAAAATTTTTATTGGAAGTATATCTATATAATATCAGTGTACTCTGTGAATTTCGAAATTTTTGGATAAAAATACAATTTATGATAAATGTCTAAATACTCGGCGATTTTGGCCATATGAAAAATAGTAAATGAGTTTTAAAAATTCTGAGAAAAATATATGTTCAATATGGGACTATATTCTGCTAAATCTCAGAAAAGAAATATTTTTAAAACTGATTTGGTACTTTTCATAAAAATAGACTAGTTATGAGTAAATGAATTAAATATGTTATGTGAAGTAAGAAAATTAGAAAATTAGAAAATTAGATTTTATGGCTTGAGAATCCTATATGAGGTATATGCAGATTTTTTTATGAGGGTTGTAGTTATTGGTGATGAAATCTTAAGAGTTTGGCATTTTATGATGATTAAATGTATTATTTAATAAAGTGTAAACAATTAAAATAAATTGTTTATAAGTTTAAGAAATGTTATTCTTTCAATATCATTATACCGAAATATTGGTATGGATTTTATTGTGGAATTTTTACCTTTTTGAGTCGAGATTACTATTCACGAGTTACTATTTACGGGTACTATTTACGACAAAATTAGTTTCTTTTTCTGACCAAATTATAATTAATTTATGAATATTACTCTTGAGATTAAATCTATATGTTGATTATATTGATTTTATTATCATATATAACATTTTTATAACCCTAATGATGATATTTCTCTTTAACTTGAGTGTAAAGATGGGTAAATTTTTGGTATGATCATGACTATGGGTTCTCTTTGGCTAGTAGTGCAAAGTTGAATTGTTGACTGGTATGATCATGACCATTGAATTTATAATTGAATATCTTTAGCTAAAGTGCAAAGGTGAAATGATCAATATGGTTATAATTATTGTTTATATAAATTCTGAAATGATTATATATTTCTTTGAGATATTAATATATTTGGCCTGTAGTGCAAATATGAATTATTGATGAATATCTTTGGCCTGTAGTGCAAAGATAAAATGTTGATGAATATCTTTGGCCAGTAGTGCAAAGATGAACAGGTGTTGAGATGAACATGACCAACTGGTGATACAAATGAATATCTTTGACCGTAGTGCAAAGATGAAGTTATTAGTATGATTATGAACATGAAATGTGATTTGGTGTAACCATGATCTTTGATGTTTCGGGTAAAGATATGTGATGAAAATTATCTTTGTCCTGGATGAAAAGAGGAATGTAGAACTACACTATGATTATGAGTTATTCATATGATTATGGACCAGAATTGTTGATTGATGTTACAGGGATAAAATATTGTTGGTGGATTTTTAACATTGAGAAGATAATAGACTTTATAGTCTATTTGGCTCTTCTAATGGATTGCTCGTTCCGCTGCAACTATGGTTGAAAATTTTTATCATCTACCATATGTTCTAAATCTCTGATTTAATTCTGTTGAAGGCTATTGATAATTTATTTATCTTTAGTCATGATATTCTTTACTGGGCTAGCTGTGTTCACTCTTCTGTTTCACAATTCCTTTCAGGTAATAAGAGTGTAGCTGGGTCGAGCGAGGGTAACGTGGAAATAGAACGGTGGTCTCTAGCTGTGGATGTTCTCCCGAAGCAGTATAGAAAAGTTTATTTAGTAGTTTTATTTGGTGAATCCAATAGGGTAAGGTGTACCCAACGTTGGAAGGGTGTTTTGCCACTATCATACAAAATGTCTAATGACATACAACCTCGTGTCATCATAAGACAGGGTTGTGCACATCCACTTGGGGAGTATATCTACGAGCACTACTTATATAATCTTGGTGTTTGTTTGAAGTATAATTCTCAATTAGAAACAGTGGAGATAATGATAAGTCAAGAGAAGACTCACCATTGGGAAGAATATGATAGTAAACTTCTCGTTTTTTTTGGGACTATTGGGTCAACCAAGGATAATTCTGTGGCCATATGATATCTATCATAACCTAGAAGCATGGCCTCCCATATACGAAGGTTTCCTTGAGCACTTCCCAAAGATTCTAATTTCTAAAACAGTTTTTGACTATACCTTTATGTAAGGTGTCATTGTGAGGTGATGTCCACGGTTGGAACATGAGTCACATTTGGTATATATTTGTATCTAAACTCACAGCATATGTGTTGTTGTATTTTGCACGACAATTGTTGTAATAAAGTCGTAGTTATTTTCTGTACCATGTATTTGGCGACTCAGAATAGATTGGATGGAATGGACTTATTTTGGGGTTGTCACAATTTTTAAATGATTTAAATACTAAATAATTTCGTCATCATTAAAATTTAATTAATTTCAAATATTAATGAAATCCATTCCCCAATATTAAAAGTTATTTATTATAACTCAGAGTATTTTTAATACCTTAATATCACCTTTAATTTAAATGATTTTTAAAACATTTAAAATCATTCTTAAATAACTGTCATTAATATTCAAATATTAATGTATTTCATGTCAAAATATTAAAATTCATGTCAAAATATTAAAAGTTATATATTATAACTTAAAATATTTTTAAAAACTTTAAATCATTTTTAAATGATTTTTAAAACATTAAAACTATCATAATTTATTTAATACAATTATTCAATAAATTTATTATCATTAATATTAATTTATTAATGAAATCCTTACCAAAATATTAAAAGTTATTCAATATAACTTAAAATATTTTCTAACACTTTAATATCATTTTAAATGATTTTTAAAATATTAAAATTATTTTTAACTAATTTATTTAATATAATTATTAAATAAATTTAATATCATTAATATTTAAATAGATTAAAATATTAATAAAATATATCTCAAATTATTAAAAGTTAATTTTATAACTTAAAATAATTTTTAAAACATAATTATGAATTTTTCATAATTATTTTCCACTTTTTTCTAATTATTTCATTTAAATAATTAAATTTTCATTTAAACTGTCACTAAAGGCCTATCGCGACAAAAACGGTCGCTAAAGGTGTTCTTGAGCCTTGAAGAACATTCAAAGTCAGTGTTTTGGTACCTACTTTGACCATCTGTAATCCTTGTTCATAATGTTTTTGGGCATGGGGGTGTATCAGTTATGTAGTATTGATGTAATACTGTGACGCCCCCAAAATAGGTATACAACACTCATTCTGAGTCGCCAAATACATGGTACAAAAAGCAAACTACAACTTCAATAATACAATTGTCGTGAAAAATACGACAACACATACTGTGAGTTTAAATACAAATATTGTCTTCTAGACAATATCCACACTCAAATAAGTCCTCATTACAATTATTCAAACACTATTTTACAGAAATAGTGAGGACTGCTAAAATACCTTTCTAGAACTATCACTCCATACCACGACTAGATCCTGCTATGTTCTCACCTCCTGAGAAAAAAAATGGAACAAAAAGGAAAAGGGTGAGCTCAACTAGCCCAGTAAATAATATTATGACTAAGATAATATACAACAAATTATCATTAGTATTCAACAGGAAAAAATCTGATAGAATATAATCGACAACAAGTTTTAGATCAGCAACTGCAGCGAAAACAACAAACCATTAGAAGAGTCAAGTAGAGAATGAATTCTACTATCTTCTAAGATTTAAAAGTCCATCATCAATATTTTATTCCTGTAACATCAATTAATAATCATCTTTAACCAAATATTCATCTTTGCACTACAGGCCAAAGATATTCATTTGTATCACCAGTCGGTCATGTTCATCTCAACACCTGTTCATCTTTGCACTACAGGCCAAAGATATTCATCAGGTAATCATACATCTTTACACTACAGGCCAAAGATATTCAGTAATATCATCATTTAGGACTGAGGATGATGAAAAATATCTTAAAGAAAACGAATCCAGTGAGACAGGAGGACAAATAGTAGGGATTCGTATAACAATTTATCCAAGATCAATAATACTTCATAATAATCAATTGTGAGGCAGAATTCAAAAATAAAGATCAAAACATGGATACAATCAAAGATAGTAACCATAATAGATATCTTGGACAAAAAGGGAAAATTTTATTTTTCGGTGAATAGTGTCGTATTCGTGAATAGTGCCGTATACGTGAATAGTAACGTATACGTGAATAGTAACCCCGACACAAAAAGTTTCAAATTTGATAAAAAGTTTATATCAATATTTCGGCATAATGATATTGAAGAAAATATCATTTAAGAAGAAGAAAATATCCCTTACCTCAAAATATCAGTACTTCTGGTCGGAATACCGGTATAAGGCTGAAAGAAACTTGCTCTGATGAATAGAAACTCTTAAAGTATCTAAATACTCACAAAATACACTCAATAATCTAGAGAGAGAAAGAGAGAAAACTTGTTTCTGGTGTGATTTTCAATTCTAACTTAGCCCTCTATTAATAGAAAAATGTTAGCACGCCGAAGCAGACTTAACCTGCAACCTGATGGCTTTACCTGCTACTATTCAAGCCTACCACATTTGAATAAAAATCCCAGCACAATTATTCACCAACCAAGAGTGGGGCCCACCAATTCTAGAATTTTCTACCAAAATGATAAACTCCGAAAATTCAACAATTTCTGAACCAGTCATCTCGTAAAATTCATAATAAATCATACATTTATTTTTAATGGTTCAAAATTTGTGGACATATACTCAACTTATATATGTATAACATATCCAAAAATTACCACGATCCAACGGTCGGATTAAAAATTATAACCCCTGCAAAATATCTCAAAAACCCTGATTTTTAATACCTCCATTCCGACAAAAATACTGATAAAAACCTCAACATTAACTCCTTCATTTTTAACCACAAAAATATATCCCTCATTTATATCCACATAAAATAAATATTTTCTTATCATATGAATCAATAATTAATTATTCACAAATAATATTACAGAATCACATTTATGACAACCAGGCCGTTCCTAGGAAAGAGGGGGCTTTCCAATAAGAATTTCTCCTTACTGGCGCGCAATTAGATGACCAAACCTCTCCTTAGACAGAACTTTCTAGACATTGCCAATAATGTTATCTAATAATATTATTCAAATAATATGAATTATTGATCTGATAATGGGAAATACTGTGCAGTGAGAATTATTGAAACAACAATAATATAAAATATCAATGCAGCAATTATTGAATCAATAAAATAAAATATTGAACAATAACCACTGTAACAATTATTGAGTAGTGCCTTAATTCGTAAGAATTAATAATTGGTGCAATACCGTATGCTACTGTATTTTAACCACCAGGTATTCTAACAGTATTAACGGTAACAACTACGCCGTTAATTATAAACAACTTATACTTGTCATTTTCTTCATCCAATCATTTTTCGTTATGGGGCCCACACAAAGCTGCGTCGTCGTACGAATATTCCCCGACAGTAAGAATATTTTACGACCAAACAAATATTCACCGACCAAAAATGAATATTTTATAACCACTTGCTTATTTTGCAAAATTTGCGCATTTTACCCATAACTAACCACGTTAATCAAATCAACCCTTTCTATTTCAAAATAATAAATAGAGGAAATTTAATTTTATTTATTAATAAGTTGGGGTCTTACAACCTCCCCTCCTTATGAAATTTCGTCCTCGAAATTGACGTACGTACCTGATATTTCGAAAAGGTGAGGATACCTCGCTTTCATTTCTAATTCCAACTCCCAGGTCATTTCTTCAATAGCATGGTTTCTTCACAAAATCTTAACTTGTGGTATAACCTTCGTGCGTAGAACATGCTCTTTCCTATCCAAGATCTTAACAGGTACCTCCTCGTACGTTAAATCTTCGGCTATCTCGTCTGGTTCTAACTCAATTATGTGGTTTGGGTCTTTCACATATTTACGAAGCACAGATATGTGAAAAATATTATGAACACGAGATTTGCTTGGAGGTAATGCGAGTCTATAGGCCACATTTCCTATTCGGTCAAGAATCTCAAATGGACCAACAAATCGTGGATTGAGCTTTCCTCTCGTCCCAAATCTTGTAACTCCCTTCCATGGTGCAACACGTAACAATACATGATCCCCAATATTGAATTCTACATCCTTTCGATGAAGATCCGCATAACTCTTTTGTCGATCCTGTGACGTTTGTATACGTTGTCGAATCGTTTGGATCTTCTCTGTAGTTATGCGTACCAATTCTGGTCCCATCAACGTTGCTTCACCCACCTCGCCCCAGCATACTGGAGAACGACACTTTTGTCCATATAAGGCTTCAAATGGAGCCATACCTATACTTGCCTGATAACTGTTGTTGTAGGAGAATTCCACCAGTGGCAAGTACTTATCCCAACTTCCTTTGAAATCTAGAACACAGAGTCTTAATAGATCTTCAAGGGTTTGAATAGTCCTCTCTGATTGCCCGTCCGTTTGAGGATGGTATGCTGAACTAAATCGTAAATCTGTGCCCATAGCTTTCTGCAAGCTAACCCAAAATTGTGAAGTGAATCTCGGGTCACGATCCAAATCTATGGATACTGGCATGCCATGCAATCTCACAATCTCATTCACGTACATACTAGCAAGACGTTCAAGGGAATAAGTCTCACGTATAAGCAAGAAATGGGCAGACTTGATTAATCTATCAACAATGACCCAAATCGCATCTATGCCTTGAGAAACCTTGGGAAGACCTGTAACGAAATCCATGGTAATGTGTTCCCACTTCCATTTCAGGATCTCAAGTGGTTGCAATGGACCCTTTGGCACTTGATGCTCCGTCTTTACACGTTTACAAGTTAAACACCTCGAGATAAACTCCGCGATCTCTCTTTTCATATTGCTCCACCAAAATGTATGTCGAAGATCGTGATACATTTTGGTACTCCCAGGATGGATTGCAAACGGTGTGTTGTGTGCCTCCATCATTATTCTATGCTTTAAGTCAAAAACGTTAGGAACACAAAGTCTGGAGTTGACTCGAAGTATTCCTTCTTCATCGATTCTTGCTTCTGGAATAGCACCTTCTTGCACTTCCTTCTTCATACGCATCAGCTCTATGGCCGTAGCTTGAGCGACTTTAACTTTATCAATTAAAGTCGGTTCTACTCATATATTTGATATCATCATGTGGGTACTTGGAGCCTTCATCTCTATCTCCATCCTTTCCAAATCATACAAAATGGGCCTTTGTGTTAACACCATTGCACTCGTACCAGCGTATGATCTTCTACTCAATGCGTCAGCTATTACGTTCGCTTTTTCAAGATGATATTGGATGGTATGATCGTAATCTTTCAATAGCTCAAGCCAACATCGTTGCCGCATGTTGAGTTCCTTTTGGGTGAAGAAATATTTGAGGCTTTTATGATCCGTATAGATCTCCACTTTCTCCCCATACAGGTAGTGTCTCCAAATCTTCAACGCAAAAACGACTGCTGCCAACTCCAAATCATGAGTAGGATAATTCCTCTCATATTCTTTGAGTTGTCGCGAGGCATAGGCTATGACTTTCCCATGTTGCATGAGAACACATCCTAACCCTTTGCCTTAAGCATCGCTGTAGATAACAAATCCATCCGAACCAGATGGTATTGTCAGAACAGGTGCCGAAATGAGTCTCCTCTTGAGTTCTTGAAAACTCTTCTCATAATCCTCGCTCCAACCGAATTTTGTATCCTTCCGAGTCAGCTGAGTTAACGGAGTAGTGATTCTAGAAAATCCTTCCACGAATCTCCGATAATACCCAGCTAAGCCCAGAAAGCTACGTACTTCGGTCACCGACTTCGGTTGCTCCCAACATTATATGGCTTCAATCTTCACCGGGTCGACAGATACTCCATGTTTTGACACCATGTGCCGAAGGAATGCTACTTCCTCAAGCCAGAACTCGCATTTCTTCAATTTGGCATATAGCTTGTTTTCACGAAGCCTTTGCAGTACCAGCTTCAAATGGCGCTCATGATCTTCACAGCTTTAGGAATAGATGAGGATGTCATCAATAAAGACAACAACGAACTGATCTAAATATTCTTTGAATACACGGTTCATCATATCCATGAAAGCAGCAGGAGCATTAGTCAATCCAAAAGACACGACTAAAAATTCATAATGCCCGTACCGAGTTCTGAAGACAGTCTTTGGAATATCCTCAGTTTTAATCTTCAGCTGATGATATCTAGAACGAAGATCGATCTTTGAAAAGAATTGTGCTCCTTGCAACTGGTCAAACAGGTCATCAATGCGAGGTAGCGGATACCTATTCTTGATGGTGACATGGTTCAATTCCCTATAGTCGATACAAAGTCGCATACTCCCGTCTTTCTTCTTTACGAATAAAACAGGAGCACCCCAAGGAGATGTACTAGGACGAATAAAATCGATGTCTAATAACTCCTGTAATTGGACTTTTAACTCCTGAAGTTCAATAGGAGCCATTCGATATGGGGTTTTAGAAATGGGCTTTGTACCGGGTTCAAGATCAATAAAGAATTCAACTTCACATTCTGGGGGTAGACTAGGAAGTTATTCAGGAAATACATCGGGAAATTCTCTAACAATAGAAATATTATTCAAATCTGACTTGTCTTTGTTCAAATCCATAACATGGGCTAAGAAAGCTTGACATCCGTTTTTCAATAAACGAATAGTTTTGTGGTTTGATATGACAGTGACTGATTTTAGTGGATTAGTAGTTTGAATTCGTATGACAGGTTAGTTAGGAATATGAAAACTAACAACCTTACGAAAACAATCAATTTTAGCATGATGAGTGGTTAACCAATCAATTCCTAAAATCACATCAAAAGCAAGTATCTTTAAAGAGATAAGATCAACAGGTAATGTGATAGTGCCAACTTGGATCATGCAAGATTTATAAACTGTAGATGTAACGAAGGTTTCACCCAACGGAGTTTCAACAGATAAGTCAAAGTCCAATTTCTCCAGAGTCAAGTTTAAACATTGAGCACAAGCAGGAGAGATAAAAGAATGGGTAGAACCGGTATCTAATAAGGTATAAACTTCGTAAGAGTTTATGATTAGCTTACCCGTGATCACCTCGTTCGGGTTCCTCACATTTTGGCCAGTCACGACAAACGCTCTTCCAGGAACCGCTGATTTCGTCTTATCCGGGACAGCCCTTGGAGTCACCATCCCCGTTGAACTTGGTTTTTCTACAGAACAATCTCGAGCTATGTGGCCTTCTTTTTCACAGTTGTAGCATACCTTGGATTGTTGTGGATAGTTTGGGCTGATATGTCCTTCTTTCCCGCATTTATAACATCTAACTGGCGGTCGTTCGCCTCCCCTAGAATTTGTTGTTGGTGCTTGTGCAGCTGCTGATGTCTTCCCGTCATTGTTGAATCTCTTCTTTCTGAAATTTCCATTTGACTCACCTCTCCTATTATCATGGCCACGATGACCACTCAAGTGGTTACCGCCTTTGTTCGTATTTTTCCCTCCTCGTTGGTTATCATTGCTCTGATAACTGCTGTCACCGGTATGACCCTGGTTGTGGTCACTCGGTTGCACATACTCATTATCTCGCTCTAATAATTGAGCCATGTTTACAACATCTAAATATAAAAAAAATTTATGAGAGATAAGATATTGCCGAATCTCGGGTTTTAGACCTCTTAGAAACATCCTTGTCATTTCGTTCTTCATTTTCGACCAAATGAGGTGCAAACCTGGATAACTCTGCAAACTTCTCCTCGTACTGGGACACCGTCATGTTATTTTGTTCCAGTTTGATAAACTCCACCTCCTTCATATGACGAATACTTTCAGGAAAGTACTTGTCATTGAACAGTTTCTGAAATGTTTCCCAAGACATGTTGAGTGCGTCAGGCTGGGTACGCTTCACGGACTCCCACCAGTAGTCTGCCTCACCGCGAAACATAAAGGTGGCGAATGGAAACTTATGTTCCTCCGTGCATCCCAAGACATAGAATATCTTGGTAATTTGCTTGACCCACGTTTCCGCCATGATCGGATCCGGCTTTCCCTTAAATTCTGGTGGTCCCAATTCTTTGAACTGCTTGGTTGTGACAAACCGCGCATTGTTATCATTTCCACCCATATTCTGCACACGAGTTTCCCTCGTCTGATTTTGCATGAACTGCAAAATGCTCCTAAACATTTCATCATTCATAGTTTGCTCGGTAACGTTATTTACAGGAGGAATATTGCCTTCCTGTTGCACGTTCCCCTGGGTGGTGATCAAAGGTGTCTCCACGATCTGATTTACTCCATTATTAACGTTCTCAACTGTCATTCTTAAATACTGCCATAAAACAAGGGTTAATAGTCATGTCATATATTATCCCTATACTCTGACCGACCAAATAAATACCAAATAAACTTAGTCAGGTTATACTAGCGAAGGAATTCCCCGTCTCTCCCCTCCTAGTTCTTGTCTCACATCTCAACCAGAGATCATATCCCTAAGCTCTGATACCAACTGTGACGCCCTTAAAATAGATATACAACACCCATTCCGAGTCACCAAATACATGGTACGAAAAGCAAACTACAACTTCAATAATACAATTGTCGTGAAAAATACGACAACAAATACTGTGAGTTTAAATACAAATATTATCTTCTAGACAATATCCACACTCAAATAAGTCCTCATTACAATTATTCAAACATTATTTTACAGAAATAGTGAGGACTGCTAAAATATCTTTCTAGAACCATCACTTCATACCACGACTAGATCCTGCTATGTTCTCACCTCCTGAGAAGAAAAATGGAACAAAAAAGAAAAGGGTGAGCTCAACTAGCCCAGTAAATAATATTATGACTAAGATAATATACAACAAATTATCATTAGTATTCAACAGGAAAAAATCTGATAGAATATAATCGACAACAAGTTTTAGATCAACAACTACAGCGGAAACAGCAAACCATTAAAAGAGTCAAGTAGAGAATGAATTCTACTATCTTCTAAGATTTAAAAGTACATCATCAATATTTTATCCCTGTAACATCAATTAATAATTATCTTTAACCAAATATTCATCTTTGCACTACAGGCCAAAGATATTCATTTGTATCACCAGTCGGTCATGTTCATCTCAACACCTGTTCATCTTTGCACTACAGGCCAAAGATATTCATCAGGTAATCATACATCTTTACACTACAGGCCAAAGATATTCAGTAATATCATCATTTAGGACTGAGGATGATAAAAAATATCTTAAAGAAAACGAATCCAGTGAGACAGGAGGACAAATAGTAGGGATTCGTATAACAATTTATCCAAGATCAATAATACTTCATAATAATCAATTGTGAGGCAGAATTCAAAAATAAAGATCAAAACATGGATACAATCAAAGATAGTAACCATAATAGATATCTTGGACAAAAAGGGAAAATTTTATTTTTCGGTGAATAGTGTCGTATTCGTGAATAGTGCCGTATACGTGAATAGTAACGTATACGTGAATAGTAACCCCGACACAAAAAGTTTCAAATTTGATAAAAAGTTTATATCAATATTTCGGCATAATGATATTGAAGAAAATATCATTTAAGAAGAAGAAAATATCCCTTACCTCAAAATATCAGTACTTCTGGTCGGAATACCGGTATAAGGCTGAAAGAAACTTGCTCTGATGAATAGAAACTCTTAAAGTATCTAAATACTCACAAAATACACTCAATAATCTAGAGAGAGAAAGAGAGAAAACTTGTTTCTGGTGTGATTTTCAATTTTAACTTAGCCCTCTATTAATAGAAAAATGTTAGCACGCCGAAGCAGACTTAACCTGTAACCTGATGGCTTTACCTGCTACTATTCAAGCCTACCACATTTGAATAAAAATCTTAGCATATTTCTTCACCAACCAAGAGTGGGGCCCACCAATTCTAGAATTTTCCACTAAAATGATAAACTCTGAAAATTCAATAATTTCTGAACCAGTCATCTCGTAAAATTCATAATAAATCATACATTCATTTTTAACGGTTCAAAATTTGTGGACATATACTCAACTTATATATGTATAACATATCCAAAAATTACCACGATCCAACGGTCGGATTAAAAATTATAACTCCCGTAAAATATCTCAAAATCCCTGATTTTTAATACCTCCATTCCGACAAAAATACTAATAAAAACCTCAATATTAACTCCTTCATTTTTAACCACAAAAATATATCTCTCATTTATATCCACATAAAATAAATATTTCCTTATTATATGAATCAATAATTAATTATTCACAAATAATATTACAAAATCACATTTATGACAACCAGGCCGTTCCCAGGAAAGAGGGGGCTTTCCAATAAGAATTTCTCCTTACTGGCCCGCAATTAGATGACCAAACCTCTCCTTAGACAGAACTTTCTAGACATTGCCAATAATGTTATCTAATAATATTTTCAAATAATATGAATTATTGATCTGATAATGGGAAATACTGTGCAGTGACAATTATTGAAACAACAATAATATAAAATATCAATGCAGCAATTATTGAATCAATAAAATAAAATATTGAACAGTAACTACTGTAACAATTATTGAGTAGTGCCTTACTTTGTAAGAATCAATAATTGGTGCAATACCGTGTGCTACTGTATTTTAACCACCAGGTATTCCAACAGTATTAACGGTAACAACTATGCCGTTAATTATAAACAACTTATACTTGTCGTTTTCTTCATCCAATCGTTTTCTGTTATGGGGCCCACACAAGACTGCGCCGTCGTACGAATATTCTCCGACAGTAAGAATATTCCACGACCAAACGAATATTCACCGACCAAAAATGAATATTTTATAACCACTTGCTTATTTAAAATATTTGCGCATTTTACCCATAACTAACCACATTAATCAAATCAACCCTTTCTATTTCAAAATAATAAATAGATGAAATTTAATTTTATTTATTAATAAGTTGGGGTCTTACAAATACTACATGTACTAACCAATTTCAGGGTCAAACTATATCATATCATGAAGATATAAGCCATCAAAAGTGATGTCAGAACTGTTCTTGAGTTTCTGGGTTACCCAGAAACTCTAACAGTGTTGAGGGTCCTATTTTGAGTCTTAATAACTTGGATTATGGGCTTTGTTTTTGTGTTATAGTGTCACACATGTGTAGTTTACATGTCAAGGTACAAAAGTACTACACTTAGGTAGTTAACAACATCACAGAAGCAAGATCTGGCTTGGTCAAAGTACCTACCAGAACTTGTTCTTGAAGAATCTTGAAATTCTAGAGCCAGTTGGTCAACCCAGCTTTGACCATTAATAACTTTGATTCTGGTCATGATCTAGGTGTTCTAGTGTAATGGTTCTATAGTCCATATGTCAGAGTATATCAATGAAACACTTAGACAAGCTAAAAGCATAACAGATGCAAGATCTAAGCCCCTAAAAACTTTGTTAGACAATTTCTGGGAAATCTAGGTTTTCCAGATTTTAGTTTCTATGACTGGTCAACCATGTTTGACCATTAATAACTTGAGATCTAGACATGGTATGTACTTGATTCCACTTCCAGTCTACTCTCCTCATAGCATAGTATATCAATGATACACTTACAACCTCAAACAATTAACAGATTTAGATCTAGAGGCTCTGACATTTGACTGTCAGACCTCATTTTTAGGGTTCTTGACAGTTTCTAAAATTCTTATTTTCATGCACTCAGATGTTATGGATCCATGATGTATCATCATAGATCACTAAATAACATCACGTAACACATATTTAAACATCAAAACACATAATCTACTGAAATCTTAAGGATCTAGCATGAATTAGGGTTTATACCTTTATTGCTTCAATCTTTGATTTCTGTCCTTTTGATCTGATCTTGAATAGCTAAGAAGTACTCTTGGCTTAACTTATCACTTAGTTTCTCTCCACATTTCGTGGGTTAGAGAGAAAAAGACTTGGCTAAGTTAGAAAATAAAGTGAAGATATTTTCTTACTTTAATTTACTTTCTTTTGATTCCATGGTTGTAAATGTTGCTAAGTGGCAACAATTGGCTGATCCAAGTTGCTTGTAACACATGGAAAATATCAAGTGGTGACTCACCAAGAGTTGGCAATATCTTTTACTTAAAAGTTAAGTAAAAGGGTATTTTGGTAATTTTGCCCCTACTAAGAGTATTTTGGTCATTTTCCCAACAATTTTAAGGGTAATTTAATCATTTCACATATATCACATAACTCTTAACCCGTAAGGTTTTATACTTAGCATTAGGGTTCTTAAATTAGGGTTTAAAAATTCCCAATTAGGGTTTAGGGTTTTCAAAATTAGAATTAGGGTTTTAAATCGATCGTTAGGGTTTCCTAACTGAACACTAAAGTTCTTAATAAAACATTAGGGTTTACCCATGTTACACTTATCTGATCAATACTTAACCCTTAATCACATACTGCACATACACATAATCACAATACCCAAAACCATATCAACTCTTCACAAAATTTTTAATTAATACCCTATTTTCCAGTCTAGGTTTAATTATTCAACCTTTATTTAATCATTTAAGATTTTATTAATCTTATAAATTCTGGGGTTGTCACAAATATATATTAATCACATTCATCATCAAATTTAAATATGCAAACTCTAACATATCTATTTATGGATTGAAACAAGCTTTTCAGAGATGGAATATTCGTTTTGATGAGACAATCAAAGAGTTTAATTTTATCAAAAACGAGGATGAGCCATGTGTATACATAAAGGTTAGTGGGAGCATTATAACATTCCTAGTACTATATGTTAATGATATACTACTTACTGGGAATGACATACCAATGCTACAATCAATAAAGATTTGGTTGTCTAAATACCTCTCTATGCAAGACTTGGGAGAAACATCCTATAATTTGGGGATAAAGATCTATAGAGATAATTGAAAAGGATGTTTGGCTTGACCCAAGATACGTACATTGATTTGATGCTAAAGAGGTTTAGCATGGAAAACTCCAAGAAAGGTCTCATACTATTGAGCCATGGAGTGCACCTCTCTAAAAAAATTTCCTCAAAGACACCTGAGGAAAGAGACTGCATAAGTAAGATCCATTATACTTCTGCGATAAGATATATCATGTATAGGATGATATGTACTAGACCTGATGTTGCTTTTGTTCTTAGTGTGACAAACAGATATCAGTCCAATCCTGAAGAAGAACACTGGAAGGTAGTAAAAAATATCCTATTGTACTTAAGAAAAACTAAGGAATTATTTCTTGTGTATGGTGGGTTTAATTTAAAACTAGAGGACTATACAGACTCAAGTTTACAAACTAACTAAGATGACAACAAATCTGTTTCAGTTTATGTGTTTACCTTGAATGATGGTGAAGTGAGTTGGAAGAGTTCAAAGCAGTAAATTGTTGTTGATTCAGTGACTGAGGCAGAGTATATAGGTGCAAGTGAAACTGCAAAGGAGACTGTTTGGATGAAGAAGTTCATTACATAACTTGGAGTGGTTCCTAGCATTCAAGAATCAATGCCTTTATATTATAAAAACACTGGGGTTGTTGCACAGGCCACGGAACCTAGGTCTCATCAGAAATCTAAGCATGTGTTGCGACGATTTCTTTTGATTAGAAAAATTATTGAGAGAGATGTCACCATAGATCGAGTCAACTTTTAGAACAATATTGCAGCTCCATTTACTAAAGCATTATCTCAATAGCAATTTGAAAGCCACTTAGAGAAGATGGGTATTAAATACCAGTGAGGTTGGCTTTAGTGTAAGTGGAAGATTAAAATAAGTATGCCCTCAAGCCAATCACATTTGATGTGATTAAGAATTTACTTTGTAATTTTATTCATTTATTAATAAAAAATTTATTTATTTAAAGGCATTTATTTATCCATATTTAATTGTTATAATAGTTCTCTTGATAAACCCGTAGTTTAGAACAATGCTTTTAGAATTATGATGAGATCATGCTAATGAGATCTAAAATTTAGATATCTCAAAACTAAAATATTCTTAATCATAGGATCACTAATATAGGGTTAGTGAATCCGGACAGATTAATACATATTATGTTTGGTCTTTTGAAAAGTTTGATTGATCTCATAATTATTTGTGTGTAGACACTAAAGGAAGTATGTAGATGCTTATTAGAGAATAAGTTCAATAAACATGACTCGCTTAAAGCACTACACCAAAAATGGCCTCTAATGAAGGACAAATCCTTCACTAGAGGCCCTATATCACTCACAAGTGATTTATTGCGAAGAAATATTTCCTTCACACGAGTGCTCGCATTAGACCTCCTCGCAATTGGGTATCATTCGCTAAGTAGTAACTAAATATTTTTTGTGAATGATATATTGTGGATAACTTTTTTATTCATAAATTGTATTTAGTAATTGAATATTGTTATTTAGTGAAAGATTGATTTTCTTCACAAATAATATTTTAAGAATGACTATTTAAAATTAGTGAATAACTTTATTCCCTCACAAATAATATATTGTGAAGAATAAATTTATTTAATGAAAGAAAATTTTCCTTCACTAATTAAAAATTGAGAATGTATCTTCAAATTAGTGAGGGAAATAATCATTCATTGATGACTAACTGATTAACTAGAAAAGATGTAGTGAGAAAAATAATCCTTCATTAAAATCCATTTCTCAAGTAAAATCCTTCACAAATAATAAATTTGTAAAAAAAAATTAATTGATAAATAATCAAAATTCATTGCAAATTATAATTAATTTTCAAATCATTGATTTCATATTTGTTATTATTAATATTATTATTATTATTAAATGCTATAATAAATATATATTTAATATTTCAAGTTAATATAGATCATGTCATATATACTTGTTTCAAACTAATTGATAAACTGCATAAAGAGCCAAAAATTAAAATTAATACTCCATATATAAATAGACAATGCTCAAGTCACTATAAGTACAGAATTTGTTATTGTATCTTGATCTCCCAAGAATCATAGTACTTACAATATTTAATAACTAACATAAGAAAACTGAAAAAATAACGAGCTAGAAGGAATGAAGTGTACATCATGTTAGGTCCACTTCATCATCATTTTCTTCAAGGAAATCAAGGTTGGGTCTGTAAAGTTCCTCCTGCAAAAGAAACACCAAAATTCAATTTCAACAAGATGAGGAATAAGAAAAAATAAACCTGGTGAACTTAAATTAATAGATAGAGAGATTAATGAAGGACAAAGACAAAAATATAGTTATTAGTAAATACCTCAAGTGAATCATAGTTGGTAAATGTTTGAAGGAAGTTGGTAAACTTCTTCTCTACCAATTTAGTTATATGTTTAGTAATATCTATACCAATGGACGGTTGTGGTGTACTATCATTGGTAGAAGCATCATCCATAGACTTTATGTTTGATAAATGAAAATTGTAGTTCGGGAATATACGAATCCAACGAGACCAACTGGACCTAAATTGGAGTTGTAGATTTCATTTTATTCAAGTTTTAGTAAAGGACCCCAAATCTGGAAAATCAGGAAAAAAAATATATTAACTGCCGGTTCAGTTTTCGGCGAACCGGAGTAACTTTCCGGCGACCGGTTCACCCAGTTTCCGGCCGGTTCCGGTGGTGGGTTCGGGACCAAAAATTTTCTAAAATTGTGAAGAATATTAAAATATTTAATTCCAAATTTTTCTGGACAGTTATGTAATTACTAAGTAATTAATGGTTTAAACTCATTTAAATCATTTAAACCTTACTTATTAATAATTAATAATGCCACTAAATGATTATTAAACTAATTAAATATAATCTAATTGTAATTAACTATTTAATTATTATTTAGGTGATAATTAAGTAGAGTTAGTGGTAATAAACTAACTATTGATTATTTAATTAAGATTAAATAATAAATAGAGTTAAACCATTGATTAATTATTATTTAATTAATATTAAATAATGATTAAAGAAAATTTAAGTAAGATTATGTGATAATAATGTAAGTACTTACTTACATTGGCATAAAATTTATAAATTAATTTTTTTTAAATTATTATTTAATTAATATTAAATAATAAGTAAGAACAAGTGATAAGTAATTATTCTTAGATTAACAAGAAAGAATAATTAAAGACTTGTGAAGCGAATTAATTATTTGTTATTAAAGGATAAAAGAATAATTATTTATTAAATAATAAATAATGACAAATGTTAATTAATTATTCATTTATAAATAGTAATGAATAATTAAAGATTAATGAAGTAAATAAATTAATTATTTATTATTCATGGATAATGATTAATTAATTATTACTTAATTAAAATTAAATAATAATTAAAGACAAATAATATTAATAATTTAATTATTTATTATTTGATTAATATTAAATAATAAGTAGATGTAATTAGCTATTATTTATTAAATAATAATTAAAGGTAATTGATTAATTACTATTTAACTAATATTAAATGGTAATTAAATAAAGATAGAGTTAATAAATGAAGAGAATTTAAATAAATCATTAATTAAACAATTATAGTAAATTGTTTAAAGATCTAATAAGTGTTTATTATTTAAGAAAAATCTTATAAATTAATTAAATCATTAACCTAAGATTTATTTAATATCTTATAGGACTAATGATAGTATATTATATTATGTGTACTTTGTGATTGAATTATTTGTTAATAGCATAAGTAAACGTAAGTAAACGTATAAACATACAATTATATGCAGTACTAATTAATAGACAACATTGTCAATGCTAGGTCATTCAAAGAGTTTTAATTAAAGCTAGTTAGTTGTAGATCATCAAACAGGCAAGTTCTCTAACTCAAACTTGAGTTATTATTTGCAAAGCATGTTAGTGGATAATTATTGTTGATTACTCCACATCTTTAACGATTATTGTGAATCGTATTTTGCGAAATCGAATTCCTGTTCAATTATTATTGAATTATGAATTAATTAAAGTTCTTTCATTTTTGAACTGTTTGTGAGATAGATCTATGCTAGTTGTATCAGCTAGATCGAATATATCTAAATTTGTTAAATCAAATATGTTGTAAAAGATGTTCTTAACCAATTGATTTGGTAAGAACTTAAGACTGAGAAAAAGAACAATTTTATTAAAGCATTATATTGTAAAATAATTGTTGCTCGACTATTAAGTGTTTATGCACAATACACCGGGTATGAAAGGTCGATCCCCTTGATTACCAAAACTTATTAAAAGGACCAGTTTAACTACTGACAACCTTGGTATATGTTCATGGTTATTTCAAACCACTCAGCATCTATTATTCAATTATTCGAATATTCAATTATTGAAACTTAATTCATGTTCTTTCACAATCGATTCTTTTATTGAACATTGAAAGCTAAATTCCTTTCTAATCATGATATACCTTTCTTGTTTTTAACTTGCTAAGAAAACTAGTTGCTTACCCTTGCTATATCATGACATTTATTTCAGCCATGCCCGAAGGATCGAATAAGAAAGACAAAGGCAAGGGCAAGATCCAAGACTATTTTAATATGAATGTTAATTATTATATTATCGGATAGCATTATTTATGTAAACCTTTTGTAATATTAAAGGTGTGTTTAAGTTAAGGTAAAGAAGACCTTGGGGTTATGTCATGAAACTTTATTATAATGAACAATGTATGTTTATTATTCCGCAATAGTTTATAGAATGCTTATGATAAATGATAAGTCGTGAGCACTGAATCTGAGGTTAGAGAACCTGGATTTGGGGGCGTCACAGGTTGGTATCAAAGCCGTAGGTTATAAATATTAGGATGCGAAATCTAGGTTATAACCTTAGAAGAAAACTCTTATAGAGTATGTTAGGGGATGAATTAAGGAAATTCATCGAGTTTTGGTTGTACTTAATAAAATATCCTTTCATTTTATCAATGAATATATTTTATTGTGGTACTGATGCTGTTATTGTTTGTGGTTATAGGATGTCTGAGGAGAGGCAAGATAGTCATACTGTGGAGCAGGAGCAGAGGAATCATGTTGAGGAGCACATCGAGAGTGATGACTATGATGAGGATATGATGGTGGTCAATTTGTTTGAGGAGAATGTAGCATTGGGAAACAGAATTGTTCAACTGGAAGAAGAAAATTTGACCCATCAGTTTAATGAGACACAGTATAAAGAGTTAGCATATCAGGCTCAGCAAGAGCTAGCAGTGATGAAAGCCAAACTAGAACAAGAAGAGGATAAGTTTATAGTATTGAGTATTGAGCATCAGGCGTTACACCTGAGGTTTGACTTAGAGATCGCTGACAGGATCTGATTTGAGGATGCCTGGGTCAGAGCAACGAAAAGAGTGGACCAGTTAGAGATTGGGCGAAGGCTAGACGGGTTAGGATGGAGTCCTTGGGACGGGCTTTAGATGCAGCATACGCTAGTCCCCAAGTAGGAGAAAGGAGGTCATACTTCGGGATGGGCGAGTCTAGCCGCTCCGTTAGACGTCGCGTGGATGGAGTTATACCTCATGAGTATGATCAGACTGAGAAGGCTCAGTCAGGCAGTCAGTGATATGTCAATTTGGAGGTTATGAAAATAGATGCAGTAGTACCCTTTTTGTTTATTAGGGTCATATGTTTGATGTAAACCTCAATAGCTATGAGGTAGTATGTAAATATGATGTATCCCCCTTAATGTGTATTGGGGAGTATATCTTTTGGTAGGTCCCATCGTTTGATGTTTAAACTGGGATAATTAACGTTTATAGAAATATGCCAAGCATGTAAGTGAATGACTTTATGATCTGGTATATGAATATAAATGCAGTATTAAAATCATATGTTTGATTAAGTTTTGAGAATTAATTCAGTAAGCTGAATTGTAATCCAACATTTTGATTATATTATTGTTCGATTTAAAATTATGTGTTATTATTTAAATACTAATAAGTTATGGCATATAATAAAACTCAAAGTATAATTTAAGGTATTGTCTAAACAGAAAATGCCACCAAGATGGAGAGGACGAGGAATACCGAGAACACAGAGAAATGTAACTGATAGAACAGAAACTGAAAATGAAAATAATGAAGGAGGTCAAGCAGACCCAATGTAAAACTTTGTAGACTTGTTAGCTCAAGCTATCCAAAATAGAGCACCAGTAGCTAGAAATCGACCAGATAATAGATTGGCAAATTTCAAAGACTTTAAAGTAGTCGGACCGCCAGAATTTAAGGGAACCACAGACCCTATAGAAGCTCAGACGTGGATTAAGGAGATGGAAAAAGCTTTTATTATCGCCAGGGTAGCAGAGGAACAAAAGACAGTCTTTGCTACATACTTGATGAAAGGTGAAGCTAATTATTGGTGGGAGTCGAACCACGCTAGAGGCGAAACAGAAGTAGTAACTTGGACAAGGTTTAAGGAGTTGTTCTTTGAGAACTATTTCTCGCCGAGTATGCAAGCCGGGATGGAAGTAAAATTTCTTGAATTGAAGCAAGAAAACATGACCGTTTCAGAGTATGCCGCCAAATTCAATGAGCTAGCAAGATTTGCACCACATCAGGTGGACACGGAGGCAAGAAAGGCGCGCAGGTTTGAGAATGGATTGAAACCGTGGATATACAGCAAGGTGGTAGTTTTACAGATTAATACGTTTTCAACGTTGTTGGAAAAGGCTATCATTGCAGAAGGTGGTAGTGAAGCGGTGCCCAAGTACAACGGGGAAAAGAACAAGAAGAAGATTAAAGGTGGAAATCAGGGTGCCAGCAGTGGTGGTGGTAATAGCAAAAAACGCAAGTGGAACAACAGTGGCAACGATTCAGGAATGCAACAAGGGAATACACAACAGAAAAAACCAACGTGTGCAAAGTGTGGAAAGAATCACTCGGGAGAGTGTATGAAAGGGAAAAATGTATGTTATAATTGTGGGCAAGAAGGACATATGGCACCAAATTGTCCTAAGCCGAAGAAAGGTGGTTGTTTTTCTTGTGGAGGATCGGGACATCGATTCAAGGATTGTCCATTGAAGAAGAATTCAGATGGAGGAAGTGGAAACAGAAGCAGCAACACAAAGTTAACAATTGGTGGGCCAACACAACAGAGCAAGCCGACAGCCCGAACATTCAACATGACTGTGCAAGACGCAGTTGCATCAAAGGAGGTTGTGTCAGGTATTGTTCTGATCAATAATATAAATGCATATGTATTATTTGATTCGGGAGCTACCTGTTCATTTGTGTCTGATGAATTTGCAAAAAGATTAAATTTACCCTGTGAAAAGTTAAAGAACCCAATGAATATAGAAGTTGCCAACAAAGAAGTGATCCCTGTAGTATTTATCCATAGAAATTGTTGTGTGGAAATAAAGGGGCATAAGCTAAGCGTGAATTTAATTCCGATACGCTTAGGAGAATTTGATGTTATCTTAGGGATGGATTGGTTGTTTAACTATGAGGCAGTTATAGATTGCCAGAAAAAGAGCATACGCCTTAAGACACCAGATAAGTCTAAGGTTGTATTTTATGGTAGCAAGTCGCCAAGGCAAACAAGTTGTCTGACGATGATGCAGGCCAGGAGGATGTTACAAAAAGGATGTGAAGGTTATTTGGCTCATGTAGTGGATACACGGGTTATGAATTCGGACATGGGGTAGATTCCTATAGTTAATGAGTTTGGAGATGTCTTTCCAGAAGAACTTCTGGGACTTCCTCCAGACAGAGAAATAGAGTTTGTGATTGATTTAGTACCGGGGACAGCGCCGATATCGAACGCACCGTATCGAATGGCTCCGGTAAAAATGAAAGAGTTGATGATCCAGCTACAAGAGTTGTTGGATAAGAAGTACATCCAACCTAATGTATCTCCGTGGGGAGCACCGGTGTTGTTTGTAAAGAAGAAGGATGGTTCGATGAGGTTGTGTATGGATTATAGAGAGTTGAATAAGGTGACAATCAAGAACAAATATCCGTTACCGAGAATAGATGATCTGTTTGATCAACTTAAAGGAGCGAGATGTTTTTCGAAGATTGACTTAAGGACTGGTTACCATCAGTTGAAAGTGAGGACGGAGGATGTACCAAAGACAACATTTAGAACTCGTTACGGTCATTATGAGTTCCTAGTGATGTCGTTTGGACTAACAAACGCACCAGCTGCTTTTATGGACTTGATGAACAGAGTATTTAAACCGTATTTGGATAAATTTGTGGTTGTGTTCATTGACGACATTCTGGTGTATTCAAAAACTGAAAAGGAGTATGTTGAATATCTAAGGATTGTGTTGGACACATTAAGAAGGGAGAAGCTATATGCAAAATATTCAAAGTGTGAGTTCTAGTTGAAGAGGGTTCAATTTTTGGGACATGTTATTGACAACGAGGAAATTTCTGTTAATCCAGCTAAGGTAGAAGCGGTGAAAAATTGGGGACAACCGAAAACACCGACTGAGGTCAGAAGTTACTTAGGATTGGCAGGATATTACCGGAGGTTTATTCAAGATTTCTCAAATATAGCGACACCATTGACTAATTTAACGAGGAAGACTGTTAAGTATGTGTGGACGGAAATGTGTGAACAGAGTTTTCAGGAATTGAAGAAGCGACTAAGTGAAGCACCTGTGTTATCTTTACCAGATAGTACAGGAAGTTTTACAGTGTATAGTGACGCGTCACACAAAGGATTAGGATGCGTATTGATGCAGAATGGTAAAGTCATTACGTACACGTCACGACAGTTAAAGGACTATGAGAAGGGATACCCTACCCATGATCTAGAATTGGTTGCGGTAGTGTTTGCCCTTAAGATTTGGAGACATTATCTCTACGGAGAAAAGTGTGAGATATACACAGATCACAAGAGTCTGAAGTATATCTTTATACAGAAGGAGTTAAATATGAGACAGAGGAGATGGTTAGAATTGATCAAGGACTATGATTGTGATATTCTATATCATCCGGGAAAGGCTAATGTAGTTGCAGATGCTTTAAGCAGGAAGAGCCGGGAAAAATTATTTGTATTGACAGAACAGGAAGAATTAGTAAGAGAAATGGAGAAAATGGAGTTGGAGGTGAAAAATCCGAAAGATTCGGATAAAGTAATAGAAATGGAAGCAAGTCCAACTTTATTGGACAAGGTGAAAGAATCACAAGAAAATGATGAAGATTGTTGTAATATCAAGAAGCGATTAGCTGAAGGCAAAGAGTTGAAGTATAAGATTGATGGCATTTGATTGCTAAGATTTGAAGGACGAGTATGGGTACCTGCAGTTCCAGAGTTAAGAGAAGAGATTTTGCAAGAAGCGCATAGTACGAGATATTCGATACACCCGAGAAGCACGAAGATGTATCAAGATTTGCGTCAACATTATTGGTGGCCGAACATGAAGAGAGAAGTTGCAGAATACGTCAACAGATGTCTAACGTGCCAGAGAGTCAAGGCAGAGCATCAACGACCCAGCGGGTTATTGCAGCCATTGGAGATTCCAGAATGGAAATGGGAACACGTCACGATGGATTTTGTGGTGGGACTTCCAACAACACAGAAAGGTTATGATGCGATATGGGTAATTGTTGATCGTCTTACAAAGTCAGCGCACTTTTTGCCGATCAGGATTAGGTATAATTTGGATCAGTTAGCCAAATTATATATCAAGGAAATTATTTCGAGACATGGAGTGCCAATATCAATTGTGTCTGATAGAGATCCGCGTTTCACATCAAACTTTTGGAGGAGTCTTCAAGAAAGAATGGGGACACAGTTAAGGTTGAGTACTGCGTATCATCCACAGACAGATGGATAAAGCGAAAGAATGATTCAAACATTAGAAGACATGCTCAGAGCCTGTGTGATGGATTTCAAAGGAAGCTGGGAAGATCATCTTCCATTGGTGGAGTTTGCGTATAACAATAGTTATCACGCAAGCATTGGCATGCCACCGTATGAAGCCCTATATGGAAGAAAATGTAGAACGCCCTTATGTTGGGACGAAGTAGGTGAACGAAGATTGTTGGGGCCAAAATTGGTACAGCAGACAGTCGAGATCATTAAGGTTATAAGAGCTCGACTGGTAGCAGCCCAGGATCGTCAAAAGAAATATGCAGATTTACATCGCAAGAAAAGGGATTTCGAAGTGGGAAGCTATGTGTTTTTGAAAGTATCTCCCTGGAAAGGGAAGATTAGATTTGGGAAGAAAGGTAAACTGAGTCCAAGATTTATTGGACCATTTAAGATATTGAAAAGGATAGGTGAAGTGGCGTACGAGATAGCTCTACCTCCTGAACTGGGACATATTCACAATATGTTTCATGTGTCAGTGTTGCGGCCATATAAGCCTGACTACAAGCATGTGATATCACACGAGCCAATTCAAGTTGAGAAGGACTTGTCATATGAAGAAATTCCTGTAGAAATATTAGATAGGAAAGAGCAGAATCTAAGGAATAAGGTTATTCGTTCGGTTAAGGTTCTTTGGAGGAACCACAATGCTGAAGAAGCTACATGGGAACTCGAGGAAAAAATGAGGAAGAATTATCCGCATCTTTTTTAGTAACCTTATGTGAAATTTCGGGGACGAAATTCTTATAAGGGGGGGGAGAATGTAATAACCATGAATTTTAAGTCGCGGTAATTAAATATATTAATTAAATATTAATGATATTGAAAACTTTGTGACATATAGTGAATGAATATGTTATTATTTATGTGGAAAAATGTTTATGGTTAAATAAATAAATATATATATATATATATATTCTAAATACATATGCATGTATGAATTATATAAAGAGAATTAAACGAAAAAGTTACATAACCTAATTATACATTAGGTACGAAAATTAAATAACCTAAGGGTTATGGTATTGAAGAATAATAGTATTTAAAATTATACTAACTTAAGAGATCAATTTTATTATCTCAATTTAATATTTAATTTAAACCTAATTAAAGTAAGTCTAATTAGGTTATAAAATTAAATGTAAATAAATAATTATTTAAATTCCAGAATAAGTGGAATGAAAATCCTAATTAAATAATTAGGGTAAGATAAAATTTATCTATTGGATCATGCTATTTTTGCATAGCCCAAACAATTTAATTAGAAAGCCCAAACAAGAAATCAATTGGCACAAGCTATTGCCCAATTTGTATGGACCTTCTAGATGATTAATTAGCAAATAAATCAATATATAAATTGGCCAAGTTGGTGCATGTATCCGACAAGCTAAGGGTGGAGCAAGCACATGCTTCATTAGTTTTTCTTTTTGGTTGGTCAAGGGTTGTTTACCAACCCACCTAAATAGCCATTAGCCTTTTATAGCTTAATAAATTATAGTCCACCAAAGTAAGCAAGCTATTGGAAGATTAATAGATATATACAAGTTATATCTATATATTCTAATTGCCTATAAATACTCCCATATATTTTTATAAAGAACTTTTCATTTATTCTTACAAGTTATTTAGCCAAAAAGTAAAAAGCAAAGCAAAAGAAAGAATTAGAGAGTGAGAAAACGTGGGGAGCTTGGAAGGAGGGGAGAAAGAAATTCCTTGATGCCACCAAGAGTTATTACATATTTTGGAAAAACAAGAAAAGTAGCATTAAGATCAAGGTAGGTTACAAGCTTTAATTTCATATATTTTTGTTGGTTTTACCAAAATGAAGAACCTATGCTCATGAATTTTTCAAAACTCTTGATTTATTTTTTTAGTGCATCATGTTTAGATCTTACATTTTTGGGTGTTTAAAAGTTGATCAAAAAAGGAAAGAAAAGAAATTATGTACAAATGTTTAAAAAAAACATCCTAATCTTGCATGCTTAGTGTATTTTATGTTAGATACTTGGAGTTCAACCTTTAAATGGCTAGAAGCATGCTAGAATGATAGATATAGAGTTTAATGGATTTAAATTGTGTATTGGTATGTGTTTGTGTAGAAAAGTTTGGTAAAATGTATAAAAATGAGTTTTACCGAGAAAAAAAAAACCTAATCGAAAGGTGTGATAGAAGATTTTTCATTTTGAAACTTACTAATAGTTTTTATGATTTTCTTTCTTTTTATATTAGATATGTAAGTTAAGAACAAAATCCTTTTTGAAGCATGCAAAAATGTTTTAAAATTAGCAAGATATGATTTTTTTTCTAAAAACACCTCATTGTTGTAGGACTGTGCAAAACAGTCCGGTTTCTGGCCATTTTTAGTAACCAAAACATGTCCAAATTTGATGTTTGATAAATGAAAATTGTAGTTCGGGAAGATACGAATCCAACGAGACCAACTGGACCTAAATCGGAGTTGTAGATTTCATTTTATTCAAGTTTTAGTAAAGGACCCCAAATCTGGAAAATCAGGAAAAAAAATATTAACTGCCGGTTCAGTTTCTGGTGAACCGGAGTAACTTTCTGGCGACAGGTTCACCCAGTTTCCGGCCGGTTCCGGTGGTGGGTTCGGGACCAAAAATTTTCTAAAATTGTGAAGAATATTAAAATATTTAATTCCGAATTTTTCTGGACAGTTATGTAATTACTAAGTAATTAATGGTTTAAACTCATTTAAATCATTTAAACCTTACTTATTAATAATTAATAATGCCACTAAATGATTATTAAACTAATTAAATATAATCTAATTGTAATTAACTATTTAATTATTATTTAGGTGATAATTA
This sequence comes from Panax notoginseng, assembly GCA_016801055.1. Lineage (NCBI taxonomy): Eukaryota > Viridiplantae > Streptophyta > Magnoliopsida > Apiales > Araliaceae > Panax > Panax notoginseng. Next base: position 182,997,766 of record CM029019.1, read on the forward strand.
AGTACAGTTAGTGGTAATAAACTAACTATTGATTATTTAATTAAGATTAAATAATAAATAGAGTTAAACCATTGATTAATTATTATTTAATTAATATTAAATAATGATTAAAGAAAATTTAAGTAAGATTATGTGATAATAATGTAAGTACTTACTTACATTGGCATAAAATTTATAAAATAATTTTTTTTAAATTATTATTTAATTAATATTAAATAATAAGTAAGAACAAGTGATAAGTAATTATTCTTAGATTAACAAGAAAGAATAATTAAAGACTTGTGAAACGAATTAATTATTTGTTATTAAAGGATAAAAGAATAATTATTTATTAAATAATAAATAATGACAAATGTTAATTAATTATTCATTTATAAATAGTAATGAATAATTAAAGATTAATGAAGTAAATAAATTAATTATTTATTATTCATGGATAATGATTAATTAATTATTACTTAATTAAAATTAAATAATAATTAAAGACAAATAATATTAATAATTTAATTATTTATTATTTGATTAATATTAAATAATAAGTAGATGTAATTAGCTATTATTTATTAAATAATAATTAAAGGTAATTAATTAATTACTACTTAACTAATATTAAATGGTAATTAAATAAAGATAGAGTTAATAAATGAAGAGAATTTAAATAAATCATTAATTAAACAATTATAGTAAATTGTTTAAAGATCTAATAAGTGTTTATTATTTAAGAAAAACCTTATAAATTAATTAAATCATTAACCTAAGATTTATTTAATATCTTATAGGACTAATGATAGTATATTATATTATGTGTACTTTGTGATTGAATTATTTGTTAATAGCATAAGTAAACGTAAGTAAACGTAAGTAAACGTATAGACATACAATTATATGCAGTACTAATTAATAGACAACATTGTCAATGCTAGGTCATTCAAAGAGTTTTAATTAAAGCTAGTTAGTTGTAGATCATCAAACAGGCAAGTTCTCTAACTCAAACTTGAGTTATTATTTGCAAAGCATGTTAGTGGATAATTATTGTTGATTACTCCACATCTTTAACGATTATTGTGAATCGTATTTTGCGAAATCGAATTCCTGTTCAATTATTATTGAATTATGAATTAATTAAAATTCTTTCATTCTTGAACTGTTTGTGAGATAAATCTATGATAGTTGTATCAGCTAGATCGAATATATCTAAATTTGTTAAATCAAATATGTTGTAAAAGATGTTCTTAACCAATTGATTTGGTAAGAATTCAAGACTGAGAAAAAGAAAAATTTTATTAAAGCATTATATTGTAAAATAATTGTTGCTCGACTATTAAGTGTTTATGCATAATACACCGGGTATGAAAGGTTAATCCCCTTGATTACCAAAACTTATTAAAAGGATCAGTTTAACTACTGACAACCTTGGTATATGTTCATGGTTATTTCAAACCACTCAGCATCTATTATTCAATTATTCGAATATTCAATTATTAAAACTTAATTCATGTTCTTTCACAATCGATTCTATTATTGAACATTGAAAGCTAAATTCCTTTCTAATCATGATATACCTTTCTTGTTTTTAACTTGCTAAGTAAACTAGTTGCTTACCCTTGCTATATCATGACGTTTATTTCAGCCATGCCCGAAGGATCGAATAAGAAAGACAAAGGCAAGGGCAAGATCCAAGACTAGTTTAATATGAATGTTAATTATTATATTATCGGATGGCATTATCTATGTAAACTTTTTGTAATATTAAAGGTGTGTTTAAGTTAAGGTAAAGAAGACCTTGGGGTTATGTCATGAAACTTTATTATAATGAACAATGTATGTTTATTATTCCGCAATAGTTTATAGAATGCTTATGATAAATGATAAGTCGTGAGCACTGAATCTGAGGTTAGAGAACCTGGATTTGGGGGCGTCACAGTTACACCTCTTAACCGATGAGGTTTAGCAACAGCTACGGTACGAGGAACAATATTATCAGGTATAGACTCGGACTGCATCTTATGCGCTACATCGCTTGAACTATGGGGCTCTATAACAAGTACCTCAAGAGGAATCATATGATGATGATGATGGTGGGGAGGAGGGGGAGGGGGAGGAAGAGGAGGGGGAGGTGGACTGACATGATCTACATGAACATCTGCTTGAGAAGCTGAATAAGAAATCAACTTGTCACGACCATATACTTTGCCAAAACTGTTAGCACCTCCACGGCCTATATTTGGTCTGCGAATCATCGAGTATAGTTGCCTGCAATAATATGATATAAGAGTTAACAAAAGTTATATTAAAATAGGGACTACCAGTCAAAGCTAAATTAGAATATTAAGCTGCCAATCAAGAAGACAATAATGGATGTATATTACCCTGGTCGGATGACTAACGGCGTCTTTGAAATGGTCCTTTTTTCCATGGAACATGTTAACACCTCTCAAGTTATAGGTAACAAAATGAAACTTATTCAACTCAAGTATAAATATAAAGCTTACTAAGTAACAAAAACATAAATACCAGATAAGTAAACATAAATTATAAGCAAGTAACCTAATAGGCTAATATGATAAAATCGATTAATAAAAAAAACAAAATGCGTCATTTCTAATAAAATTAATTACAATTAAAAACAAGTTGAACCAAAAAGTAGATATATCTAATCTTCGTATTCATTTTCATCTTCTTCTTCGGTATCATATTGCTCTTCTTCTTCAATTTCTTCATTTTCATCATTCAGATCCACTTCTTCCCCAGGATCACCCGCAACATGTAGATCTACATTAAACAAATCATCTGATTTTGGTTAGGCACTACAGAACCATTATCATCCTCTTGATAAGCATCAATTCTTGTATTTTGAAGGATGTCATAATCCGTACGAGCCTTAGTTTTTATAACGGTGTATCAATTGGGATCTTTCTTTGTAACGCCTTTCGCAAAAAAAAACTTGTGTGGCTTGTACTGCTAGGATGAATGGATCATATGAGTTTAGCCTCGACTTTATATTAACTTATATCAATCCATTTCCAATCACGCGAAAACCCTTGTCCTTCCGAGTATCAAACCAGTTGCATTTAAACATTACAACTTTTTTTGTAAAGTATTGCAATTCAACAATCTCTGATAAGATCCCGTAATAATCTTGACCGGAGTCGTTACAAAAACTACCTTTCACCATAATTCCATCGCTTTGGGTTTTTCTATTAGCTGCTATATCACTCGTGTGGAATCTAAAACCATTGATAACGAATCCCTTATACACATTAACTGTTTTACCAGGGCCACGAGCTAGTCTTCTTAAACTTTCATCGGTGTTGTTATCATCGAGTACCTATAAATACAGTAGACTGCTATTATTATATGATATGGATAAATTTTTTGTGTCAACCATATATTACATTGATACAATAAAAAGTATCATATGTTCTTACACGTTTATTAAACCACTTGATGAAATATTTGTTCTGCAACTCTACCCTTTGTTTCTCAGATATATTAGAATTAGATGCCAAAAGTTTTTCATCAAACTCCCAGCGTACACATTACCATCTTAATGCAGATAATTGAAATGTGTATGCATATTTGTTTTTGTGTGTGTGTGTGTGTGTGTGTATATATATATATATATATATATATATATATATATATATATATATATATATATTTCTAATACACAAATTATAAAATGCCTAACTTACTTGATGAATGGTCCGGCCTTTATACAATTCATAAGAGTATATAATGTTGCAGCTTGATACTCCTCGTCAGTTAAATCTCGTTGTGTACTCCCAGAGATAGCATGACCAACATTTTTGAAGATAGAAAGGTTTTCACAATCTACTTCGCCAATATTTTCATTACGACTAACACGATTATGTTTTATTTCTTTGTCAACCTCAAAATAGAGAGAGCAAAAGTTTACGAGCTCCTCAATGATGTATGCCTCCGCAATTGAACCCTCCACATGAGCTTTATTAGTAACCTTCTTCTTTAAGTGGCGCATACATCTGATTTTTTTATAAAAAAAAAATAAACATATGATGTTATTTGAACAAAGTGAGTAAAATTATAAGTCTTTTGATTATCGTGAAAAAAGAAAAATAATACCTCTCAAATGGATACATCCATCGGTATTGCACTGGCCCACCTATCTTTGCTTCATAAGCCAAATGAATAGGTAAATGCTCCTCATAATCAAAGAATGATGGGGGAAAGATCTTTTCAAGCTTGCAAATTGTCAAAACAATTTTATTGTCAAGTACATCCATATCACTCTCTCGTAGTACTGTTGAGCATAAGTCACGAAAGAAATGACTAGGTTCTGACAAAACATCAATGATTTTAGGAGGCAATAAATCACGGAAAGCAATTGGGATTAATCGTAGCATGAATATATGACAATCATGACTCTTTAACCCATAGAATCTACTATCTTTGAGGTTACAACACCGAGATATGTTAGAGCCATATCCATCAGGGAGCTTTAATTCTTTCACCCACTGACAAACTTGTCTTACTTGCACTTTGTTCAATGTAAAGGCTGCTTTTGGCATGATCACCTTGATACCATTTTGACTCGGCACAGGATGCAAGTCATTGTGAATGCCCATTTCTTCTATATCCTTTCATCCTTTAATGTGGTCTTTATTAGACTTCACACCCATCACCGTATTAAAGATATTATCAAACACATTTTTAACAATATGCATCACATCTAAGTTGTGTCAGAGCATGAGTGTACTCCAATACGGTAACTCAAAGAAAATACTTCGTTTAGTCCAATTATGGGATTCACCAAACCCTTCAGCTCTATGATCCTTATAGACCTTTCCGGGAGGTGGAAACTTCAATTGATATAACCACGCCTTTACCATTTCTCCAGATAATCGAATCGGTGCAACACGTTTTTCTTGGTCTCTATGAGCATTATCTTTGTGTCTTTGAAATCTGTGTTGAATCGGTAGAAACCTACAATGTGATCCAAAGAAGCTTGATTTTGCACTATAAGTTAAACAAATAGCTTTAGTTTCATCCTTACACACTGGACATGCCATATTTTCGCGTGTCCTCCATCCTTCCATCATACCATATGCAGGAAAGTCGTTGATAGTCCACATGACTGCAACTCTCATTTGAAAATTATGTTTAGCATCTGCATCATAGGTGTGAACTCCCGTCTCCCACAACATTTTCAACTCATCTATCAACAGTCTCAAGTATACATCGATGTCTTTACTCAAGCTTTGAGGACCAGGAATGAGTAACGACAAAAACATGTATGCATCCTTCATACACATCTATGGTGGGAGGTTATAAGGAACAAGAATTACAGGCCAAGTAGAGTGTGGTGTGCTTAATAGATCAAATGGAGTGAAACCATCGGTGGCGAGTCCTAGCCTTACATTTCTATCTTCTTTTCCAAAGAATTGGTGGGACAACCCCAAAATAGGTCCATTCCATTCAACCCATTCTGAGTCGTCAAATACATGGTACAGAAAATAACTACAACTCTATTACAACAATTGTCATACAAAATACAACAACACATATGCTGTGAGTTTGAATACAAATATATACCAAATGTGACACATGTCCCAACCGTGGACAGCACCTCACAGTGACACCTTACATAAAGGTATAGTCAAAAACTGTTTTAGAAATTAGAATCTTTGGGAAGTGCTCAAGGAAACCTTTGTACATGGGAGGCCACGCATCTAGGTTATGATAGATATCATATGGCCACAGAATTATCCTTGGTTGACCCAATAAACCCCAAAGAAAAACGAGAAGATTACTATCATATTCTTCCCAATGGTGAGTCTTCTCTTGACTTATCATTATCTCCACTGTCTCTAATTGAGAATTATACTTCAAACAAACACCAAGATTATATAGGTAGTGCCCATAGATATACTCAGCAAGTGGATGAGCACAACCCTGTCTTATGATAACACGAGGTTGTATGTCATTAGACATCTTGTATGATAGTGACAAAACACCCTTCTAACGTTGGGTACACCTTACCCTATTGGATTCACCAAATATAACTACTAAATGAACTTTTCTATACTGCTTCGGGAGAACATCCACAGCTAGAGACCACCGTTCTATTTCCCCGTTACCCTCGCTCGACCCAGCTACACTCTTATTACCTGAAAGGAATTGTGAAGCAAAAGGGTGAGCACAACTAGCCCAGTAAAGAATATCATGACTAAAGATAATTCAATTATCAATAGCCTTCATCAACAATAAATCAGATATTTAGAACATATGGTAAATGATAAAAATTTCAACCATAGTTGCAGCGGAACATGCAATCCATTAGAAGAGTCAAATAGACTATAAAGTCTATTATCTTCTCCATGTTAAAAATCCACCAACAATGTTTTATCCCTGTAACATCAATCAACAGTTCTGGTCCACAATCATATAAATAACTCATAATCATAATTATGATTCTAAATTCCTCTTCTCATCCAGGACAAAGATAATTTTCATCACTTGTCTTTACCTGAAACATCAAAGATCATGGTTATACCAAATCACAATTCTTGTTCATAATCATACTAATAATTTCATCTTTGTACTACGGGCCAAATATATTCGTCAACAGTTTATCTTTGCACTACTGGCCAAAGATATTCAACAACAGTTCATCTTTGCACTACAGGCCAAAGATATTCAACAACATATCATCTTTGCACTACAGGCCAAAGATATTCATCAACAGTTCATATTTGCACTACAGGCCAAATATATTCATCAACAGTTCATATTTGCACTACATGCCAAATATATTAATATCTCAAAGAATTATAATCATTTTAGAATTTATATAAACAATAATTATAACCATGTTGATCAATTCACCTTTACACTTAAGCTTAAGATATTCAATTATAAATTCAATGGTCATGATCATACCAGTCACAATTCAACTTTGCACTACAGGCCAAAGAGAACCCTAGTCATGATCATACCAATAATCTACCCATCTTTACACTCCAGTGAAAGAGAATTTCAACATCAGGGTTATAAAAATGTTATATGTGATGATAAAAATAATATGATCAACATATAGTTTTAATCTCAAGAGTAATATTCGTAACTCATGAATAGTAACCCCGACACAAAAGATAGAAATTCTACAATAAAATTCATACCAATATTTCGGTATAATGATATTGAAAGAATAACATTACTTAAATTTATAAACAATTTATTTTAATTGTTTACACTTTACTAATTAATGCATTTAATCATCATAAAATGCCAACTCTTACAATTTCATCATCAATAACCAAAACCCTCATCAAAAATCTGCATATACCTCATATAGGATTCTCAAGCCATAAAATCCTATTTTCCAATTTTCTTACTTCACATAACATATTTAATTTATTTTCTCATAACTTGTCTATTTTCATGAAAAATATCAAATCAGTTCCAAAAATATTTCTTTTCTGGGATTTATCAGAATATAGTCCCATATTGAACATATATTTTTCTTAGAATTTTTAAAAGTCATTTACTATTTTTCATATGGTCAAAACAGCCGAATATTTAGACATTTATCAAAAATTGTACGTTTGTCCAAAAATTCTGAAATTAACAGAGTATACTTCCATCATATACATGTACTCCCGATAAAAATTTCATCAATTTTGGAGTTAACTACCAGAAATTATAAGCTATTACTTCTAAAATAGTCTTTTCTCATAAAATTCATAACTCTCAATCTATACATCCAAAAATCACCATTTTTGGACACAATCAATAAAACTCATCAAAATATCATTTTAAATTTTTCCAGAATTTTTGAAGATCAGAAAAATTACGAAACTGAAAAACATAACAACCCTTAAAATCCCTTACTATCCCTTACTATCCCTTACCTCAAAAGAGCAGTACTTCTGATCGGTATAAGGCTGAAGGAAACTTGCACTGATGAATAGCAACTCACCAAGTATCTAAATACTCACAAAATACACTCAATAATCTAGAGAGAGAAAGAGAGAAAGCTTATGTTTCTGGTGTGATTTTCAATTCTAACTTAGCCCTCTATTTATAGGAAAATTTTGGTAGGTTTGACCTGCAACCTGATGGCTTTACCTGCTACTGTTCCCACCCACCACATTTGAAATATAATTCAGCACATTTCTTCACCAACCACAAGTGGGGCCCACCAATTCTAGAATTTTCCACCAAAATGATTTATAACCTGATTTCCGAATCAGCCACCTCTTAAAATTCATAACAAATCATACGTTCATTTTTAACGGTTCAAAATTTATGGACATATACTCAACTTATATATGTATAACATATCCAAAAATTACCACGATCCAACGGTCGGATTAAAAATTATAACCCCCGCAAAATATCTCAAAAACCCTGATTTTTAATACCTCCATTCCGACAAAAATACTGATAAAAACCTCAACATTAACTCCTTCATTTTTAACCACAAAAATATATCCCTCATTTATATCCACATAATATAAATATTTCTTTATCATATGAATCAATAATTAATTATTCACAAATAATATTACAGAATCACATTTATGACAACCAGGCCGTTCCCAGGAAAGAGGGGGCTTTCCAATAAGGATTTCTCCTTACTAGCGCGCAATTAGATGACCAAACCTCTCCTTAGACAGAACTTTCTAGACATTGCCAATAATGCTATCTAATAATATTATTCAAATAATATGAATTATTGATCTGATAATAGAAAATACTGTGCAGCAACAATTATTGAAACAACAATAATATAAAATATCAACGCAGTAATTATTGAATCAATAAAATAAAATATTGAACAGTAATTACTGTAACAATTATTGAGTAGTGCCTTCTTACGTAAGAATCAATAATTTCAAAAATACTGTGCAATACCGTGTGCTACTGTGCAAGAACGCGTATTACTGTATTTTAACCACCGGGTATTCCAACAGTGTTAACGGTAACAACTACGCCGTTATTTGTAAAAACTCAAATTTGTCGTTTTCTTCGCCCGACAGTTATTCTGTTATGGGGCCCACAAATAGCTGCGCCGTCGTACGAATATTCCCCGACAGAAAGAATATTCCACGACCAAACGAATATTCCCCGACAACAATGATTATTTTATAACCACTTGCTTATTTTAAAAAAAAAATCATATTTCACCCATAACTTTAAACTTTTATCAATTTAACCATTTACTAAATAGAAAAATTGAATAATTTTATTTCATAAAATTCGGGGTCTTACAATCTCCCCTCCTTATGAAATTTCGTCCCCGAAATTTACGTACCTGGTATTTCAAAGAGTTGAGAATACCTTGCTTTCATTTCAGATTCTATCTTCCTTGTCATCATGATTTCTCCATTGCTCATCTCCTGTATTTCAGATATCATTCTAGAATACAGCTTCAAAACAAGGGTTAATTTAACAAATTAACATATCACATAATATCCCAATATTATGACTGACCAACAAATAAGCTTAGGTAGGACACACTAGCGAAGGATTTACTCATCTCTCCCCTCCTAGTTATATTTCCCGATCTCCGCCAGAGATCATATCCCTAAGCTCTGATACCAAATGTGACAACCCCAAAATAGGTCCATTCCATCCAACCCATTCTGAGTCGTCAAATACATGGTACAGAAAATAACTACAACTCTATTACAACAATTGTCGTACAAAATACAACAACACATATGCTGTGAGTTTGAATACAAATATATACCAAATGTGACACATGTCCCAACCGTGGACAGCACCTCACAGTGACACCTTACATAAAGGTATAGTCAAAAACTGTTTTAGAAATTAAAATCTTTGGGAAGTGCTCAAGGAAACCTTTGTACATGGGAGGCCACGCATCTAGGTTATGATAGATATCATATGGCCACAGAATTATCCTTGGTTGACCCAATAAACCCCAAAGAAAAATGAGAAGATTACTATCATATTCTTCCCAATGGTGAGTCTTCTCTTGACTTATCATTATCTCCACTGTCTCTAATTGAGAATTATACTTCAAACAAACACCAATATTATATAGGTAGTGCCCATAGATATACTCAGCAAGTGGATGAGCACAACCCTGTCTTATGATGACACGAGGTTGTATGTCATTAGACATCTTGTATGATAGTGACAAAACACCCTTCCAACGTTGGGTACACCTTACCCTATTGGATTCACCAAATATAACTACTAAATGAACTTTTCTATACTGCTTCGGGAGAACATCCACAGCTAGAGACCACCGTTCTATTTTCCCGTTACCCTCGCTCGACCCAGCTACACTCTTATTACCTGAAAGGAATTGTGAAGCAAAAGGGTGAGCACAACTAGCCCAGTAAAGAATATCATGACTAAAGATAATTCAATTATCAATAGCCTTCATCAACAATAAATCAGAGATTTAGAACATATGGTAAATGATAAAAATTTCAACCATAGTTGCAGCGGAACATGCAATCTATTAGAAGAGTCAAATAGACTATAAAGTCTATTATCTTCTCCATGTTAAAAATCCACCAACAATATTTTATCCCTGTAACATCAATCAACAGTTCTGGTCCACAATCATATAAATAACTCATAATCATAATTATGATTCTAAATTCCTCTTCTCATCCAGGACAAAGATAATTTTCATCACTTGTCTTTACCTGAAACATCAAAGATCATGGTTATACCAAATCACAATTCTTGTTCATAATCATACTAATAATTTCATCTTTGTACTACGGGCCAAATATATTCGTCAACAGTTTATCTTTGCACTACTGGCCAAAGATATTCAACAACAGTTCATCTTTGCACTACAGGCCAAAGATATTCAACAACATATCATCTTTGCACTACAGGCCAAAGATATTCATCAACAGTTCATATTTGCACTACAGGCCAAATATATTCATCAACAGTTCATATTTGCACTACATGCCAAATATATTAATATCTCAAAGAATTATAATCATTTTAGAATTTATATAAACAATAATTATAACCATGTTGATCAATTCACCTTTGCACTTAAGCTTAAGATATTCAATTATAAATTCAATGGTCATGATCATACCAGTCACAATTCAACTTTGCACTACAGACCAAAGAGAACCCTAGTCATGATCATACCAATAATCTACCCATCTTTACACTCCAGTGAAAGAGAATTTCAACATCAGGGTTATAAAAATGTTATATGTGATGATAAAAATAATATGATCAACATATAGTTTTAATCTCAAGAGTAATATTTGTAACTCATGAATAGTAACCCCGACACAAAAGATAGAAATTCTACAATAAAATTCATACCAATATTTCGGTATAATGATATTGAAAGAATAACATTACTTAAATTTATAAACAATTTATTTTAATTGTTTACACTTTACTAATTAATGCATTTAATCATCATAAAATGTCAACTCTTACAATTTCATCATCAATAACCAAAACCCTCATCAAAAATCTGCATATACCTCATATAGGATTCTCAAGCCATAAAATCCTATTTTCCAATTTTCTTACTTCACATAACATATTTAATTTATTTTCTCATAACTTGTCCATTTTCATGAAAAATACCAAATCAGTTCCAAAAATATTTCTTTTCTGGGATTTATCAGAATATAGTCCCATATTGAACATATATTTTTCTTAGAATTTTTAAAAGTCATTTACTATTTTTCATATGGTCAAAACAGCCGAATATTTAGACATTTATCAAACATTGTACTTTTGTCCAAAAATTCTGAAATTAACAGAGTATACTTCCATCATATACATGTACTCCCAATAAAAATTTCATCAATTTTGGAGTTAACTACAAGAAATTATAAGCTGTTACTTCTAAAATAGTCTTTTCTCATAAAATTCATAACTCTCAATCTATACATCCAAAAATCACCATTTTTGGACACAATCAATAAAACTCATCAAAATATCATTTCAAATTTTTCCAAAATTTTTGAAGATCAGAAAAATTACGAAACTGAAAAACATAACAACCCTTAAAATCCCTTACTATCCCTTACTATCCCTTACCTCAAAAGAGCAGTACTTCTGATCGGTATAAGGCTGAAGGAAACTTGCACTGATGAATAGCAACTCACCAAGTATCTAAATACTCACAAAATACACTCAATAATCTAGAGAGAGAAAGAGAGAAAGCTTATGTTTCTGGTGTGATTTTCAATTCTAACTTAGCCCTCTATTTATAGGAAAATTTTGGTAGGTTTGACCTGCAACCTGATGGCTTTACCTGCTACTATTCCCACCCACCACATTTAAAATATAATTCAGCACATTTCTTCACCAACCACAAGTGGGGCCCACCAATTCTAGAATTTTCCACCAAAAATGATTTATAACCTGATTTCCGAATCAGCCACCTCTTAAAATTTATAACAAATCATACGTTCATTTTTAACGGTTCAAAATTTATGGACATATACTCAACTTATATATGTATAACATATCCAAAAATTACCACGATCCAACGGTCGGATTAAAAATTATAACCCCCGCAAAATATCTCAAAAACCCTGATTTTTAATACCTCCATTCTGACAAAAATACTGATAAAAACCTCAACATTAACTCCTTCATTTTTAACCACAAAAATATATCCCTCATTTATATCCACATAATATAAATATTTCCTTATCATATGAATCAATAATTAATTATTCACAAATAATATTACAGAATCACATTTATGACAACCAGGCCGTTCCCAGGAAAGAGGGGGCTTTCCAATAAGGATTTCTCCTTACTAGCGCGCAATTAGATGACCAAACCTCTCCTTAGACAGAACTTTCTAGACATTACCAATAATGCTATCTAATAATATTATTCAAATAATATGAATTATTGATCTGATAATAGAAAATACTGTGCAGCAACAATTATTGAAACAACAATAATATAAAATATCAACGCAGCAATTATTGAATCAATAAAATAAAATATTGAACAGTAATTACTGTAACAATTATTGAGTAGTGCCTTCTTACGTAAGAATCAATAATTTCAAAAATACTGTGCAATACCGTGTGCTACTGTGCAATAACGCGTATAACTGTATTTTAACCACCGGGTATTCCAACAGTGTTAACGGTAACAACTACGCCGTTATTTGTAAAAACTCAAATTTGTCGTTTTCTTCACCCGACAGTTATTCTGTTATGGGGCCCACAAATAGCTGCGCCGTCGTACGAATATTCCCCGACAGAAAGAATATTCCACGACCAAACGAATATTCCCCGACAACAATGATTATTTTATAACCACTTGCTTATTTTAAAAAAAAATTCATATTTCACCCATAACTTTAAACTTTTATCAATTTAACCATTTACTAAATAGAAAAATTGAATAATTTTATTTCATAAAATTCGGGGTCTTACAATTGGTGTGTAGCATCAAAGTTTTTCCAGGCTTCTCCATCTACAGGGTGTCTCAATTCACCGGGAAATTTGGTTTGTGTACTATGCCATCTCATGTGTTCGGAGGTCTTTGTTGACATATATAACCTCTGAAGTCTTTGTGCAATAGAAAAGTATCGCAAGACCTTCCATGGAATATCCTTCCCCTTACCTCCGCTGTTAGGCTGATACCTTGGGAGACCACAAGTCAAACACTTTTGTTTATTCTTATTTTCCCTCTAATACAACATACAACCTTCTCTACATGCATCTATCTTTTCATACCCCAAACCTAGTCCTCTAACCATTTTTTTTGCCAAGTAGTAAGATCCCGGCAACTCATCATCCTCCGGCAAGAACTCTTTAATAAGTGTTAACAAGTCGTTAAAGTGTTTCTCACTACATCCACTCTCAGACTTGAAGTGCAGCAACTTAGTAACAGCAGACAGTTTACTATGCTTCTCATGACCACTATATAATGGGACTTCAGTATCTTTTAGCATTTGGTAAAACTCTTTTGCACTTACAGTAGGTTCTTCCTCAACAATATCATCATGGAGATCATTATCAATTTGCTGATCAAATCCATGACCCAAAGCATCAAGTACCATATCACCACATTGATAACTTTCATTATTATACCTGAAATCAGTTTGAACATTAGAAGTGTTAGGTTCCACAAAAAAAGATTCCCCATGGTGAGTCCATCGACTATAACCGGCTGTAAAACCTCTCTTAAATAAATGAAAGTTAACCTCGCCTCTGCTTAACCAACAAGAGTTCATACATGATCTACATGGGCACCTAATCTTTTTCGCGTGTACAAACTTTGGGTTGTCAAAGGAAAAATTAAGAAATTCTTCCACACCTTGTCGAAACTCAAAAGAAATCCCAATCCCATTATTCCCTGCCCTACGTATCATCCAAGTTCGATCAGCTAACATGATTACAGTTGGCAATTACCACCTAATTAATGTCAACAAACACATTTATCATCAAACTATTAAAAAATTCAAATATTCAAATCCAAAGGAAAAAGAAATTAATTCTAATCAAAGAGTTTTTTGCAATTATATATATATATATATATATATATATATATATATATATATATATATAAGAATGTTGTTGCCATGACTTGAACCCAAGTCCTTAATATCAACATCTCTCTCTTATCCAACTGAACCAATATTAATTGTTGGTTACATGTATAACATATAATATATTTATTATATATTTTAAGACAACAAGGAACAGCGAGGACATTTGATGGTAAATCAGAAATCTAGAGTCTTAGACAGATAGGTGTTGTCTAAAGTCTAAACCAATAGAATCATGTTAAGTCAGATGTTAAGGTCATCAAGCTACTAGATTTCTCTGAAAAAGTTCTTCATATCAAGTACAAATTCAGCGGCTTTAAGCATTATTCACTGTAAATATTATATGCTATTCCGAAGCATGCACACAAAAAACTATACCACCCATTTTAAACTAAAGCTTGTAAACCTTGGGGTTAAGCTTAACTCTGACTCTTTCACAATAAAATTTTAGAGATGTGAGGGTGTACTTTCACGCGTTTTGACAACAGTACATAAAGAATCAATAATCAAACACCTAGTGTTAACATTGTGCATTATTATAAACCGGGGTGTATCCAGGAATTTTGTTTTACTATGGCAACAAATATTAATTTTTTTTAACAATATTGGCTGTTATTAATTTGAGCATTGATTATAATAAGATAAGAGGTAGTTGCCCTAAGCACAAGAACTACATTACTTCAAACCAGCACGTTGTATTGACTTGAATAAGAACGGTCAAATCCCTTCTTTATTTCTAGTATTTTGTAAATACTAACCTAAATTCCTACAAATATGTCTTGCAATAATAAAAATTTTAAAAGATTTAATATGTTTATATATAAATTGAAAGAATAATCTCTTTTCATAATTGATCTCATTGTTTAATGTACACTAAACTAATAAATCATTATTGATTATAGTAGAAATGGATTCAATTTTTGTGATATATACATGTAGAACATCTTAATAAGACATGAATAAGGTGCCATAACAAGGATGCAAAGTATATAAGAGGAAGTAGCAAAAAGATAGATGATTTCATTTCAGATTTCGAATTCTATACTCGTTTTGTTAAAGTTTTGGCTTCTAAACTCCATGAAATTAGTAGAATATCCTTAATATTTGCGCTTCATCCAGTATCTTTTCATGAAAATATTATTCTGAGCATTCTTTATAAGTTTTAACTTTTTCATGCCGGAGTACTATTCACGAGGTTACTATTCACGGGGTACTATTCACTTAAGTACTTTTCACCCGGGGTACTATTCATGATAAAAATTGATTCATTTTCGGTCCAAATTATTTTTGGTATAATATTATTCTTGAATTTTACTCCACAAAGCAGTATCATGTTGACAATTTAGACGTTATTGATTTCTGGATAAATTAAATTATAAACCTTTAAAAATTTATCCTTGTACTTATTTTATTGAATTCTTATATCATTGTCATCATCCTCATGTTTATATTATGTTGAAAGTCATCTGTGGCCTGTAGTGCATAGATGGACTTGGTATGATTATGACCAGGGATTATTCGGTATAATCATGATCGTAATGTTACAAATGATGTGGTAAAAATTCTCATTGGCCCGTAGTGCATTGATGAACAGTTGTTGGCATGATCATGACCATTGATGAATACACGAATATCCTTGGCGCGTAGTGCATGGATAATTTGTGGTCATGATACTAATGAATATCCTTAGCCGTAGTGTAGGGATGATGTGGATTATTTATTAAGCTGAGTCTCGGCGATAAAAGTGATGAAAAACCTTTTAAATCATAGAAGATAGTAGATTTTATTCTCTACTTGACTCTTCTAATGGATTGCTTGTTTCGCTGCAGTTAAACTTGATGTTTGTTATATTTTACCAGTTTAACACTGTTGAAGGCTAACGATAAATTATTCTACATTATCTTAGTCGTAATATTTCTTACTGGGCTAGTTGAGCTCACCCTTTTGCTTTCATTGTTCTCTTCAGGAAATGAGAACGTAGCCGGGACTAGTCGGGGAACGGAGTGATGATCCAGATGATAGCATTAGTAGTCCTCACTATTCTATGAAATAGTGTGATAATAAATATATTAAGGACTCCATTTGAGTTGAATACTGTCTAGAAGACAATATTCGTATTAAAACTCTCAGTTTATATTTTGTCGTATTTTACACGACAGTTTTAATATTAGGTTGTATTTGAATTTTGTACCATGTATTTGGCGACTCAAGATGGGTAATGTATATCTATTTTGGGGGTGTCACAGTTGGTATCAAAGCTTAGGGATATGATCTCTGGCTGAGATGTGAGACAAGAACTAGGAGGGGAGAGACGGAAAATTCTTTCGCTAGTATCACCTACCTAAGTTTAATTGGTATTGAATTAGTTGGTCAGAGTATAGGGATAATATGTTGCATGTCAATTAACCCTTCATTTGTGGCAGTATTTGAAAATGACATCCGAGAATGTTGAGAATAGCAATGGAGCACAGGAGACCGTTGAGTCTCCACAGATCAACAATCAGGATAATGTGCAACAGGAAGACAATAATCATCAGGTAAACAATAACGATCAAATGATGAACGATGGAATGTTCAGAGGCTTTATGTAATTCATGCAACAACAGGCGAAAGCGGCTCCTGTCCAAAATGTAGGTGGAAACATTGAAAACTCTCGGACGGTCACCGCTAAACAGTTCAAGGAGCTGGGACCACCGGAGTTTATTGGAGAGCTAAAACCACTTAAGGCAGAGACGTGGATAAAGTAGATCACCAAGATATTTGATGTCTTGGGATGCTCCGAAGAGCAAAAAGTTCTCTTCGCCACCTTTATGTTGCAAGGAGAAGCAAATTACTGGTGGGAATCGGTAAAGCGTACTCAGCCTGCCGCACTGAAGATGTCTTGGGAGAAGTTCCAAGAACTATTCAACGATAAGTACTTTTTTGAAAGTATTCGTCACATGAAGGAGGTAGAGTTCATCAAGCTGGAGCAGAAAAACATGACCGTGTCGTAGTACGAAGCTAAGTTTGCCGAGTTATCCCGGTTTGTGTCCCACTTGGTTGATAACGAGGAAAGAATGACGCGAATGTTTCTAAGAGGTTTGAAACCCGAGATACGTCAGTACCTAATTTCTCACAAACTGTGTTTGTATTCAGATGTTGTAAATAGGACTCAGTTATTGGAGCGCGATAATGAGTCAACCCAACCAAGAGAGAGCAGCCGACAAAATGATAATACCAGTGGTAGCAGTCATCGAAGCGGTGACAACAAACGTGAAGGTAATCAACATTCCAGAAATGGTAACCACTTCGGTGGTAATCATGGCCAAGACAATAAAAGTGGAGATTTTAAGCAGAGAAGATTCAACAATGATGGAAAGACGTCAGCACCAACACCCATTGTTAAGGAAGGAGAACGACCACCTATCATATGCTTCAAATGCGGAGGGGAGGGCCACATCTGTCCAAACTGCACGATGCAGTCCAAAGCGTGTTATAATTATGGAAGAGAAGGTCACCTAGCCCGATTTTGTCGTGCACCGAAGACAAGTCCAGCTGGGATGGAGGCACCAAAGGCCGTCCCAAAAAAGTCAAAACCGGTAGTTCAAGGGAGAGCGTTTGTCGTGACCTCCCAGAAAGTAAGGAACCCGAACGAGGTCATCACGGGTAAGCTTATCATAAACTCTAGCGAATTCTATACCTTATTTGATACTGGTTCTACCTATTCTTTTATTTCTCCTACTTGCGCTCAACGTTTAAATTTGACTTCGGAGAAATTAGACTTTGACTTATCTGTGGAAACTCTGTTGGGAGAAACCTTAATTACATCCACTGTTTATACGTCTTGTTTGGTTCAAATCAGTACCCTCACATTGCCTGTCGATCTTATTTCATTGAAAATACTTGCATTTGACGTGATTCTAGGGATTGATTGGTTAACTACTCATCATGCAAAAATTGATTATTTTTGTAAGGTTGTTAGCTTTCATATTCCTAACCAACCTATTATGTGAATTCAAGCAACCAAACCATTAAAATCAATCACTGTCATCTCAAGCCATAAAGCTATTCATTTATTGAAAAACGGATGTCAAGCTTTCTTAGCTCTTGTCACGGATTTAAACAAAAATATGTCAGTTTTGAATGATATTTCTATTGTTAATAAATTTCCTGACGTATTCCCTGAAGAACTTCCTGGCCTACCCCCAGAGCGAGAAATTGAATTTTGTATCGACCTAGAACCTGGTACAAAACTCATTTCTAAAGCCCCATATCGAATGGCTCCTATTGAACTTCAGGAGTTAAAGACCCAATTGCAGGAATTGTTAGACATCGGTTTCATTCGTCCTAGTACGTCTCCTTGGGGTGCTCCTGTTCTATTCGTGAAAAAGAAAGATGGGAGTATGCGACTTTGTATTGATTATCGGGAGTTGAACCATATCACTGTCAAAAATAGATACTCGTTGCCTCGCATCGATGACATGTTTGACCAGTTGCAAGGCGCTAAATTCTTTTCAAAGATCGATCTTCGTTCCGGATATCATCAGTTAAAGGTTAGAGCCGATGACATTCCAAAGATGGCTTTCAGAACTTGGTACGGGCATTATGAATTCCTAGTCATGTCTTTTGGATTGACTAATGCTCCTGCTGCCTTCATAGATATGATGAACCGAGTATTTAAGAAACATTTGGATCACTTTGTGGTCGTCTTTATTGATGACATCCTCATATATTCCAAAAACCGTGAAGATCATGAGCAACACTTGAGGCTGATACTCCAAAAGTTTCGTGAAAACAAGAATTATGCCAAGTTGAAGAAATGCGAGTTCTGGCTTGAGGAAGTAGCATTCCTTGGGCACGTAGTATCAAGTCATGGAATATCTGTTGACCCAAAAAAGATTGAAGCTATTCAAAGCTGGGAGCAACCTAAATCAGTGACTGAAGTACGTAGCTTTCTCGACTTAGCTGGTTATTATCGGAGATTTGTAGAAGGGTTTTCTCGAATCGCTACTCCATTAACTCAGCTGACTCGGAAAGATACAAAATTCGGTTGGAGCGTGGAATGTGAGAAGAGTTTTTAAGAACTCAAGAGGAGACTCATTTCAGTACCTGTTTTGACAATACCATCTGGGTCGGAGGGATTTGTCATCTACAGTGATGCTTGTGGCAAAGGGTTAGGATGTGTTCTCATGCAACATGGGAAAGTCATAGCCTATGCCTCTCGACAAACCAAAGAATATGAGAGGAATTATCCTACTCATGATCTAGAGTTGGCAGCAGTCGTTTTTGCTCTAAAGATTTAGAGGCATTACCTGTATAGGGAGAAAGTGGAGATCTTTACGGATCATAAAAGCCTCAAATATTTCTTCACCCAAAAGAAACTCAACATGCGGCAACGACGTTAGCTTGAACTGTTGAAAGATTATGACCATACCATTCAATACCATCTTGGTAAAGCGAACGTAGTAGCTGACGCATTGAGTAGAAGATCATATGCGGGTACGAGTGCGATATTGTCAACGCAAAGGCCCATTTTATATGACTTACAAAAGATTGAGATAGAGTTAAAGACTCCAAGGACTCATGTGATGATAGCGAATATACGAGTAGAACCGACTTTAATCGATAAAGTTAAAGCTGCTCAAACTACAGACCTGGAGCTGATGCGTATGAGGAAGAAAGTGCAAGAAGGTGCTATACCGGAAGCAAGAATCGATGAAGAAGGAATACTTCGAGTCAACTCCAGACTTTGTGTTCCTAACGACCCTGATTTAAAGTATAAAATCATGATGGAGGCGCACAACACACCATTTGCAATCCATCCTGGGAGTACCAAAACGTATCATGATCTTCAACATACATTTTAGTGGAGCAATATGAAGAGAGAGATCGCGGAGTTTATCTCAAGATGTCCAACTTGTCAACGAGTCAAGGCGGAGTATCAAGTACCAAAAGGTTCATTGCAACCACTTGAAATTCCAGAATGGAAGTGGGAGCACATTACCATTGATTTCGTTACCGGTCTTCCCAAGGTTTCTCAAGGCATAGATGCGATTTGGATCATTGTTGATAGATTGACCAAGTCAGCTTATTTCTTACCTATACGAGAAACTTATACACTTAAACATCTTGCTCGTATGTACATAAATGAGATTGTAAGATTGCATGGTATGCCAGTATCCATAGTTTATGATCGAGACCCAAGATCCACTTCAAGATTTTGGGTTAGTTTTCAAAAAGCTATGGGCACGGATTTATGATTTAGTTCTGCTTATCATCCTCAAACGGACGGGCAGTCAGAGAGGACTATTCAAACTCTTGAAGATCTATTAAGACTCTGTGTCCTTGACTTCAAGGGAAGTTGGGACAAGTTCTTACCATTGGTGGAGTTTTCCTACAATAACAGTTATCAAGCAAGTATTGGCATGGCTCCATTCGAGGCGTTGTAGGGAAGAAAGTGTCGTTCTCCAGTATGCTGGGATGAGGTGGGTGAAACAACGTTGTTGGGACTGGAGTTGGTACGTATGACTACGGAAAAGATTCAAACGATCCGACAACGTATAAAAACCTCACAAGATCGACAAAAGAGTTATGCTGATCTTCATCGAAAGGACGTAGAATTCAAAATTGGAGAACATGTGTTGTTACGTGTTGCTCCATGAAAAGGAGTTACGAGATTTAGAAAGAGAGGAAAGCTCAATCCTCGATTCATTGGCCCATTTTTAATCCTCGAACGAGTAGGAACTGTGGCCTATAGACTAGCCTTACCGCCAAGTATGTCTCGTGTTCATAACATTTTTTACATATCTATGTTACGTAAATATGTGAAAGACCCAAACCACATTATTGAGTTAGAACCGGACGAAATAGCGGAAGATTTAATGTATGAAGAGGTTCCTGTTAAAATCTTGGATAAGAAGGAGCATATTTTAAGCTCCAAGGTTATACCTCAAGTCAAAATTTTGTGGAGAAACCACGATGTTGAGGAAATGAACTGGGAGTTAGAATCTGAAATTAAATTAAGGTATCCTTACCTCTTCGACATACCAGGTACGTACCCTAATTTCGAGGGCGAAATTTCATAAGAAGGGGAGGTTGTAAAACCCCAACTTTTATGAATAAAGATGAATTTTCTATAAATATCATTTTTGAATATTATGGAATGAATTTGATATAATATTATAGTTGTGGGTAATATTTATAAATTTTACAAAGTACGCAAGTTGTTATATAATATTCAATTGGTCGGGGAATATTCGTTTTAACAGGAAATAATCGTACGACGGCACAATCATTGGTGGACCCCACAACGGGATTATTGTCGGATTGATATTTTATATTATTGTTGTTTCAATAATTGTCACTGCACGGTATTTTCTATTATCAAATCAATAATTCATATTATTTGAATAATATTATTAGATGGCATTATTGGCAATGTCTAGAAAGTTCTGTCAAGGAGAGGTTTGGTCACCTAATTACACGTCAGTAAGGAGAAATTCTTATCAAAAAGCCTCCTCTTTCCTGAGAACGGCCTGGTTGTCATTATTGTGATTCTGTAATATTATTTATGAATAATTAATTATTGATTTATATGATAAAAAAATATTTATTTTTTGTGTGGATATAAATTAAGGAATTAATGTTGAGGTGTTTTATCAGTATTTTGTCAGATTAGAAGTATTAATAAATCAAATCAGTGTTCTTAAAGCTCTATTGCGTGAGTTATAATTTTGATCCGACCGTTGAATCGTTGTGATTTTTGGATATGTTATACATATATAAGTTGAGTATATGTCCAAAAATTTTGAACCGTTAAAAATTAACGCATGATTTGTTATGAATTTTAAAAGGTGTTAAAAATCATCCGTTTGTGGATTTCGGATATTTTATGTCTGGAATTTGGAAAAACTTAAAGCTGTAAAGTTGTAGAGAATTCAATTTCGTGTGGAATGGACATAAAATTCGTATTTTTATGATCAAAGGACTATTTTATATGAATTACTGAAGTTTCGGAAAATAAAATATTTTTATTAAAATTATGGGTGGAACCCACTTTTGTTTTTTTCAAAACATGTGCTGGAATTTTTGGTTCAATTGTGGTGGCTGGTCATGGAAGGATGCGTTGGAGGGAAAAAAAATATATTATTATTTTATTAATTTAGTCTCCTTTGGCGTTCTAGCATTTTTCTATAAATAGGCGCTTAAGTTAGAATTGAAAATCACACCAGAATCAATCAGAGAATTCTTCTTCTATAATCTTGAGCGTATTTCTTTAGAGTTTTAGAAAGTTTTGAGCGTAGAAAACAGTAAAAGTTTTCTTCAAGAATATCTCCGCTATACCAGTTGGAATACTCTTCTTTTCAAGGTAAGGGATGCTATTTTTGTTCAATATTCACTTGAAATAATATTTTCTTCCATACTCTGTAATATGTAAGTAATATTATTTCATTTCAGATTTCGAATTCTATACTCGTTTTATTAAAGTTTTGGCTTCTAAACTCCATGAAATTAGTAGAATATCCTTGATATTTGCGTTTCATCCAGTATCTTTTCATGAAAATATTATTCTGAGCATTTTTGATAAGTTTTAACTTTTTCATGCCGGAGTACTATTCACGAGGCTACTTTTCCCAAAGTACTATTCACTCGAGTACTTTTCACCCGGGGTACTATTCATGATAAAAATTGATTCGTTTTCGGTCCAAATTATTTTTGGTACAATATTACTCTTGAATTTTACTCCACAAAGCAGTATCATGCTGACAATTTGGACGTTATTGATTTTTGGATAAATTAAATTATAAATCTTTAAAAAATTATCCTTGAACTTGTTTTATTGAATTCTTATATCAATGTCATCATCCTCATGTTTATGTGCATAGATGGACTTGGTATGATTATGACCAGGGATTATTCGGTATAATCATGACCGTAATGTTACAAATGATGTGGTAAAAGTCCTCATTGGCTCGTAGTGCATTGATGGACAGTTGTTGGCATGATCATGACCATTAATGAATACACGAATATCCTTGGCCCGTAGTGCATGGATAATTTGTGGTCGTGATACTAATGAATATCATCGGCCGTAGTGCAGGTGTGGATTATTTATTAAACTGATTCTCAGCGATAAAAGTGATGAAAAACCTTTTAAATCATAGAAGATAGTATATTTTATTCTCTACTTGACTCTTCTAATGGATTGCTTGTTCCGCTGCAGTTAAACTTGATGTTTGTTATATTTTACCAGTTTAACACTGCTGAAGGCTAACGATAAATTATTCTATATTATCTTAGTCGTAATATTTCTTACTGGGCTAGTTGAGCTCACCCTTTTGCTTTCATTGTTCTCTTCAGAAAATGATAACGTAGCCGGGACTAGTCGGGGAACGGAGTGACGGTCCAGATGATAGCATTAGTAGTCTTCACTATTCTATGAAATAGTGTGATAATAAATGTTTTGAGTACTCCATTTGAGTTGAATACTGTCTAGAAGACAATATTATTATTAAAACTCTCAGTTTATGTTTTGTCGTATTTTACACGACAGTTGTAATATTAGGTTGTATTTGAATTTTGTACCATGTATTTGGCGACTTAAGATGGGTGATGTATATCTATTTTGGGGGCGTCACAATTTTACTTAATCTTGTATTATTGTATATGTATTTGAATAAAAGAAACCAATTAGTATGAGGTAACGTGATCTTATTTTGATTATTCTCTTATAAAACTATATTAATTTTTATAATACTACGATGCTCATTCCAATTTTTGAATAAAAGTAACAAACAAATATTAGGTAAGATGATCTTATTTTGATTATTTTCTTATAAAATTATATTACTAATTCTTGTTTCCTTATAAAACTACGATACTAGTTTTAATTTCTTATTTGAATAGATAAATAATAAAAGTTGACTTATTGTAGAAAAAGTCAAAGGTCGAACCAAAAAAATAGGATGAGCCAAATACACCCCGTTCGAAGCATGGAGTTTTATTATAAAGTCATGACATTGTAAAAAAAATTATAAATATATTATTAGATTTATTAGGTAAAATAGTTTTAATAACTAAATACATTTTTTCTAAAATTATATTACTAATACTTGAATATAATTACATTTATATTTATTCAAGAGTAATAAATTCAAGTTTGATAAAACGATCTATGTTAAAATTATTTTCTTCGCAAATTATATTATTGTTGTAATAATATTTTATATAATAATGGTAACATATTAATATTAAGTAAGGTGATCTTATAATTGTTTTCTTGTAATTTATATTACTAATTTTAATTTTGACTTGGTTGAACTTAACGAAAATGTCTTTTGAAGAATCTCCCTCTATCCTCAAAAGGATGACTAAAGGTACAATTTTTTTTGTCCACAAAAGGATGAGATAAAATACATAAAGTGAAGGGTAAATATGTCATTTAGCGGGGTTCATTAGTATAAAAAAAATAAAAGTATTCGTCAATTTGTATAAATTAGTGGGACCAATAAAGATAAATTTGGAGAATAATATTTTGTCATTTTGAATTTTACTTTATAATTTTTTTTTGGATAGGGTAATTAATTTTTATTTTTTATTTAATAATTGAATCATATGATCGATTAGTATATTATATTTTTATTTTAATAATAATAACAATTATATCATCTAAATAATGATTAAATCTCATTTATACTCGAAGCTTTTATTATACATATTTTTAATAATAATAACAAATTTAAGTTTGGTAGATGATTTTTTTTTTCTTGTCAAACTATTTTATCTAAATAGAAATATAATTTTACTTAAACTTGTATTATTGTATATATATTTGAATAAAAGAAACCAATTAATAATAGGTAAGATGATCTTATATATATTTTTATTGTTTTTTTATACAACTACACCTTTTTGAATTGATAAATAATAAAGGTTGACTTCATGCAATAAAAGTCAAAGGACGAACTTAATTGTCTGTTTTTGAATTGATAAATAATAAAGGTTGACTTCAATTAATAACAGTCAAAGGGCGAACTTAATTGTCTGTTTAATTAGTAAGTAAAGATAGATAGATAGATAGTTGATTAGATAAATACCCTTGAGCACCATAAAACCTAGATTAGACAGAAACTAAATGATCCAAGATAACAGCCCTAGCATATTTAGTACATAAATTCAATGGGAAAACTTTATGTTTAGCAGCACTGGAAATTGTATGGATAGGCCTAGAACAGCTCTCCACACACATTTATTCCTAAAATTCTTCTCTGCCCCACAATAACATCCTTTTACTTCAGAATTTCACCTGCAACAAGAGCAATCAAATTATCAGGCCAGACTTATATAAATAATAGTATATAGTAATAAATAAATATAATTAAATAAAAGAGGAGGTTATTGATTTTAAGTCTTAATTACTTAATGAACGAAACGGATTTGGATTCCAAGCAATCCGACTTGTATAGCAGAGAGTTGTAATTGTATATTTTTATAACAAAATTCATCTGAAATGCAACTTATTTTTACAGACTGTCCAAATAGATTGTCCAGCTTGGAGTCAGGATATGAAAGAAAGAGTGTGTCTATCAAAACATAAAGAACAAGTTCAGTCTTCATTACATGGTTGAAAATTAGCAGTGCACTTGTCAGGAAGCTGCAATGCCATGTTGCGATCAACGCCAGAAATCGGAGGGCCATTCACGAGCACGCACAGACAAGGCTGGCCGAGAGATTTGATGGCAGCGCAGCAAGCCTCACTTGGCTGGATGGGACTAAAGGGAGCAACTGCTGCCCTGCAAGGAATCATCTGTATCAGTGAAGAGAAGAAAGTGTTACCACAACTACGCCCCTTAATCTGCTGCACAAATCCTGCCATCACCAATACAATCACCAGGAATGGCAGTGCCTTTTTTGTGTCAAAAAGCTTTCCCATATTTGGATTGGAATTGAAATTCTGCTCTGAATTTTATTTTATTTTATTTATTTTTATGGCGATGAATTTAACTATGGATCATGAATATTTATATATAAGAGATAGGGTTAGTGCATGCCAATTTTGTGGCTCTGTCCCAACTCTCATGTCACACTTGGTTCATGCCAATTCTGTGTTAACTCTGCCTTTTGAGGAACAGTTGTTATGCTCAAGTTTCATGACCTTACATCCTTAACTGCATTTTAGGTTCATTTCAGTAATTACTTCATCGTTTAGCAATTCATTTCAGAAATTGAACAGCTTTGCAGAATTTCACCGCTATTTTGACTTACATTTTAATATCTTTTGCCAATGTTTTCTTGAATACATTTTCAGAATTTTATTATATAGAATTTGGATTAAGGAAAAAAAAATCTACAAGAAAAGTACCTAAGAGCACCTCCAACAGTAGTAGTAAAAAAAAATATTCAAATTAAAGTTTGTTGACCTACGTGACAATTTAAAGAGTATTATTTACTACTTTCATATTTTGTATCTCATCAGTCTCTTCAATTCAATAAACTTTACATCAAATCCATCAAGTATAATAAATGTTTTTAACCTTTAATTGTAGATTTGAATAGTGAGAAGGAGGTTGCAATTTGATGACTAAGATTGAAGAGGCTGTTGGAGAAGATTTTTCTGATGTGACTCACCTATTTGAGTATCTCAAAGTGGTTGAAGAGACTGTTGAAAATGCTCTAAAAGAACAATGTTACATTGTTCTGTTTTGACTTTGTTTTCTGTCCTTTAGTATGGTAGTTTGTGGTTGATTGACATTAGCTACCACTTTGGTAATGCTAATGCCCAACTGACATATCCAGACCAAACAGAATCAAAGAAAGAAGGAAATATATATATATATATATATATATATATATATATATATATATATATATATACAGAGAGGATCAGGTTACGGCTCCTGCATTTTTAAAAAATGCGGGATTTTTATTTTATTTTATTTTGTTGTTTTTTTTAAACAATTAAAAAAATATTTAATATTTTATGGAACTGAAATTTTTACATAATACAGTATTTTGGGTGTGATTTGAATACATATAACAAAATAAATCTGTACAATATGTACATGTATTGAGGAAAATGGGTACGCACAGCTCTGTACATTTTTTTTACAGTCTGCCCAAAACTACGTCGTTTTGGGCAGACTTGTTTAAAAAATGAGAAACACTCCACCTCCCACATCTTCTCTCCTCCCCCAAATCGCGCATAAGGTCTTGTCTCCTCCCAAACCATAAACCTCATCGCTCTCGGCGTCTCCGACCTTATTCTCCGGTGCCTCAATATATATGTAGAACCGTTCATAAGCATAACCCCTTATTTGACATACCTATTAACAGTGTCCAATCTAGCTCGAAAAATTGCAGTGGAGAGGTTGAATCAGAGGAATCTCGACTTCGAATCGGTAAACCCCCTATTATTTTCCCTATGACAACTGTATTTTTTAATTTTACGGTGCGATTTCCCCTACTTTTTCGATTTCTAGGTTTTATGTGGCCCTTATTGTCTCTTTGCTATTTGGGTATTTTTCTGCGGGTTTATTTTTACAGAGGAATCTAAGTTATGTTCTCATTCTAGTACTTTGATTCAAGTATATGGTTTGATTTAGAGGCTTGTATTCACTCTTCTAGAAAGCTTATGAAGGTGCGAAGAACACTCCATCACGGGAGAAATGAAGTGGGAATAATAGAGTAGAAGATAAAAAGTGAATTTTCTTTCTGGGAGAACATAGCCAGAGAACAAGGAAAGGAAAAAAATGAGTTCTGTTTTTTTCTATGATCTATGAGTAGTCTAATCAAATTTCACTTGTGGAGTGGAGTATCTTTATTGGACATGTGCAAGTCAAATAAAATATGGATATCTTAGTCATAGCTCATAAAGTCACAGCATGTTTTGGTGTTAAGTACATTTAGAGAATGTTATAACAGTACTTTTACACTCCATATGAAACATTTATTTTGTAACTTTGTCATTTTTCCAAGCATCACAATTCACAATAAAGAAATTATTTTATGAAGTGGACAGAGGGAATTGATTCTAAGCATCAGTGGTTTGAATGTTACCACTAACTAGTTGCATATAGCCAGTTATACAAAGAATCTTACAAAGTAAAGCTATTGACTTCAATTCCAGTCCAGACCATAGTTTGTACTAAAGGGGGTCTAGCCTCAGGTGTCCTTCCAAAGGGGTTGTAAGGGGTTATTTTTGGGCCCTTATGATGTTTATTCAAAGAACTATATGACTGAGATCCCCATTCTTCTCTTCGTCTACCTCTACTTCCTCTAAACTACACAGCAAAATGTTAATGCAACTCTTGTCACCAGGTTATTTATCCATTATCCTAATAAATAACTTAGAAGGCAAGAGGCAAGAGCAAAGAGGAAGTATCAACTAGTTAGTGGTAACGAGGAAAGGAAAAAAGTGAGTATCAACTGATTTTGGGCATTCTGGGTTTGTTACAATTTTCAAGAATTTTTCCCATATATATATATATATATATATATATATATATATATATATATGGGAAAAATGGGTATGCACAGCAGTGTACATTTTTTTTTACACAGTCTGCCCAAAACTATGTCGTTTTGGGCAGACTTATTTAAAAAATGAGAAGGCTGGCTGGCTGCTCGTCATCATGGATTGGAGTTGTAGAATCAAGCCAAGTCAGGCCTGAGGTGAGGTGGAGTGGGATTTAGATTCAAGTTCATATGAAATAATAATTTATTTTTTTATAATCGAATAAAAATATCATCTTCCGTTCACCCGTTTAAAATCTCAATCCCACATCGCATTTTCAGCCCCATCACCAACGTTGCCGCCCAAGGGAGTGAGAGTGAGAGTAAGAGTGAGAGAGAGAGTGAGAGAAAAAATGGCTGAGAAATGACACAAATTATAAACAACTGGGGGTTTTCAACCTTTTGAACGCTACGTTTGGATTGAACAAAATAAATAGATTTATTTTAGTTGAAGTGAATTATTCCATATCTTATTCCTTATCAAGAAGCTGAACATAATTTTTTTTCAAGTGCAATTGCAATCGAATATATATTTTTTTATTTTGTTTTATTTATTACTCGAATCCAAACCTAACGCCCGGAGACTTTGCACGAACGGGAAATATAAAATAATAATAGAAAAATAGGGTTGCCATCTTTGACCTTATTAGCCTGTAGGCTGTAGCTGAGCTAATTCATCTCCCGATTTCAGCTGCTGGAACTCAGGCGACCCTTCCCCCTTCTATCTATCTATCTTACGGTAATCTTCTACTCGGATCTTTTCTTATCTCGGTAAGACTCACACCTACACACACATCTAAATATCTATTTAGTAGGAGATTTTGTTGATTGCTAAATACTTATCAACAATATTATTATGTGTTCATACACATTACACACCACCAAGAATCGAACATATATTTTGAACTATTTATCAGTATGATTGTGTGAGAACATCTAATTTAAAGACGCAAAATTCAATGTTGATGTCAAAAGCTCAAACTTGGAGGGGCAAATTTCTATCTTACTAAAGTTTGACTCCTTTTAAAAGTAAATTTATTCACTTCATGCCACTGTTAAGGTTTAACTGCAAAAGTTCCACCACAAAATTCCATTTTTAGTCTCAAAGTACCTGCTTTCTCGGTTGTTTTCTTCAAGTTTATTTTTTTTACAAAATTGTTCCCTTTGGTGAAATTATAAGTCAGAATCCTTAAGCATCTTAACATGCATGTCCGAAATCATTGGTAATTATGTTACGTTTCATATCACTTATTAATTTTTGTATTCATACGTTTGGAAGAATTGGTTAAATGTGTATTCAATTATATAAAACGTGAATTTATACCTATGAATGTATCAGTATGTTAAAAGGTAATAGTTTTGTAAAAATTTAAACAATTGAAAAAAAAATGATACTTTGATGCTAAAAGTGAAATTTTGTGAAACTTTGAGGGACACTTTTGTAGTTAACCCCACCTGTAACTTGTTTTTTTTCAAAGGTCCTTCCCCCTTATATACTTCACCCTTCCCAAAAAGTTTTTTTTTTAAATTTCTAAATTGTGGACAGAATTTAAATGGACACACCAAACCTCAACCACTATCAAGGTTCGAAACTCCACCCTCTTGTACACAAGTGATGGGGTAACCATTGGTACACAACCAATTGACTCATTTATGCATGCGTGGTTGCTTAGGACACAATTAGATATTATTATCTTTTGGAGTATCTATTTTTAATATTTACTTTATCAACTCAACGACGGCTTTTGTCCCAAACTAGTTCGGATGGGCTGAAAACGAATAACATAGGTTGAATGGGCTAGTAAAATGAAAAAAAATTAAGACAACTTTGTAATTGGAAAACTGCAGTGGAAGTTTACTACGCCTTTTATCTCAAAATAGTTCAGGCAGGCTCCAAATGAATAACATAGGTAGAATAGGCTAGTAAAATAAAAAATTAAGACTAAACTTTGTTATTGGAAAACTATAATGGAATTCTTTTTGTTTAAGGGTGACAAACTTTATGAGTGTAATAAAAGTTGAATGTAACTCTATATTGGGAAGGGATGGAGAGAGCACTTAATCTATCAATTGCATTATTTATGAATAGCTGAAAATTTTGTTTTATTTAAATTTTAATGTATATCAACTGTATGCGTTCTTAATGCTCAATGTACTATGGTGATTATTGGCTTATTTAATAGAGATGGTTTTCTTGCGCTGGACTTGTCCATCTCCGGAAGAGCAGCAGACATGCATTAGCAAGTAACACAAAGTCAACTGCTATAACTTTTCTATTATTCTTTGGAAATTTGACGTACATTGTTGCTTATATAAGTATTTGTTGTGCTTGCAAATAATACATACTATCAGGTCTGGTGGCTTTAACTATGATACTAAATATAAAGGAGCTAGTGCCAAGCCTGTGTCTTTGCTTCAAGAAGATAGGGAGCTCGCAAAGGATGGTTTCTTACTTAACCATGCAAAAGTTTTAGTGGGTTCAGGTCCTGACACCTATGAGAAAGGCAAGAATGCTCTGCAGACCTGGAGGTATGTAAAAATACACATATTAGTTGATAAGCAAACCTGGTTAAGAGGACATACTCATTCTATATGGAATTTAATTTGCAGGCATTTTGGAATGGATTGGGCATTTGTGGATCCAAAGACTCCAGTCCAAATTGGAGTGAAGTTTTGTGTTTGTGTGAAGGAGTTTTTCCCTTGGATCATGATGCCTCTGCAAGTGGTGTATGTAAATGAAAGCACAAAGGCTAAGAAGGCTGTGGCCTCTTTCAGTTTTGGTAGTGGCACCCTTCAAGGACACCTATTGGTAATTGCTTCTTTGCAAGTTCTGATAATATATATATATATATATATATATATATATATATATATATATATTATGTGGATAATATGCACTATATGGAATGATTTTGTTTTCTGAAACTTAGAATGTTCATACTTCATGTTGACAAGAACATGTCTTTCTGTCGCTTGTTTAAACACCTTATCTATGCAACTTCTGTTTTTATCATTAGGGAGATTTTTTATAATATGTAAATTGAATTTTATTTGTGTCTTAATAGAATTAGTTTGATGGAAGATCTTAGTCCCTCACAATAAGATTCTGTTCTAATTTCCATCAACTATCTACCTCGGCTTTTTATAATGTTCTTTATGTCCTTCTGTGAAATCTAAACTACTTTCTAATCCTTTTCTAGAGTAAGCTTTTCCTTCTGCAAAATAGATGCTCTGTAGTAAATTAACTTTCTTTAGCTTTTCATTTGTCACTTGGCTAATCATTACTGCTATGTTTAGGTTAACTTACTTTATATATATTATTGGTCTACGTTTTCTGGATGTATAGGATTTCAATGATGGCTACTCTGCACAGCTGTGTCCTGTCATCCTGTGTATATCAATGTAAATAAATATGTTAAAATTATGTAACAATTGTCTCAACTTTTGTCATATGGCATACAGTTTTTTCTTTAGTTTTAATCCTTGTATGAAATCTTGCTCATTTACTGCCCTAACTTTTAAGTTAAGTTTCCTAGTATTAAATAAAATGAAAAGAAAATTGCTGAAAAAGATGCAATCAAACATTCGTCAAGAGGGATATGGTGAACTGTTTCAGGTGCTGCATTAGACAATCTTGCAACAAGATCTTTTTACCGCTAATTGCTTAAGAAATCAGTGTTCAGTATTTTGTATATACTTGGTTTTATTATTTGACAGATTAGCAGCAGTCTACCGTTTTCATTTCGTATCTTGGATTTGCTCTGTTATTGGTTCATTTTATTGTATGGCTTGTGTTACTATTGATCGAATAAATCTAATATAGCGGCTAATAAATTTATATGGGCTTTCCCACTTGGTAGCAGCAATTAGTCATTTTAAATGAAGGCGACATTGGCATTCATCATCATGCTTATTGCTCTGTTTCTTTTTTACTACATTTGCATTTTGACTACTTTTTATCCAATGAAAATGCTCCACAAAGAAAATTTTAATGAGTGGTGATTACTTTTGTTGCTATATTCCTCCATTAGTTTTTCATCTAGCGCATTGACAATTTTTCCGCGTCATCTTTTAAATATTGATTTTGAAACATCATCACTAATTCAGCAGTTGACTTTTGTTGAAAGCAGGCTGGGGAAGAACGCTTCTCTATTGAGCTGGATGAGAACAATCAAGTTTGGTATGAAATACTCTCTTTTTCCAAGCCGGCTCACTTTCTCTCTGTTGTTGGATACCCATATGCGCTTCTTAGGCAAAAATATTTTGCTCAGCAATCCACCGGTGCAGTCAGAAAGCATTTATCTTCTAGTTAACCTACTGTGTAACATTCACTGCAGTAAATAATCCATCCTCCTGTTGGAAGGATGATTCTCATTCTGCTGTATTGCACTACATTGCAATAGAAGATATTTTATTTACCTAATATTTTTCTAATGTAGTAATGTCTATACTCGTGCATTTTTAGTCATATTAAAGATGAAAATATTTAATTTTGTCTTCAGTTGCAGCATAATCTCTAATGAAGTAGAAGAGTTGCGGCAAGTAGGAATGCTCCTGGAAAAGTTTTTCAGTTGGAAGCCGTTGCAAAGGTAATACTCCTGAGTAGGTGAAAACCCCAGCACCACAGTAGGGTGTGAACTAGCGATAACACCATCGCTTCTAATAACAAAAAAAAATCTTCTGTGCACTGTTTCTTGGGGGTCTATTGTCCCTCCCCGACACCCCTTAGGTTGTTGGAAATGATTGTCTCCTCCCTTAGGGCTGTTAGGAATCAGGCATTTCTCATGAACATCAAACCAGATTTGTAGGATACCATCCAAACGGAACAACTTTCCAAATGTAAGAGTCAAGTAGAAAGTTATTTTGCATGAACTAGTATCAAAATTCACTCACAAAAGTGTCTCTGTATCATTTTAAATTGCAATCGCTTGTGAGTGAGCAAACAACAAATCTTCAACTCCAACAAAAGGGATTGTCTATTATTGATTAGGGATGATCAATATCCAAATTCATAATCCCAAGTTACTAATGAGTCTAGTAACAAGTATTTTCAAGAAATAGGTTTGGTTTGATATTCTGATATGGTCATCTCTTAGATTTACCTACATATAGTTACTAGTATAAGATAAATGAGTGATTGATGGGAAATTGCGTACACACGGTGAATAAAGTATATTAACGTTATGTTTGGATTACAGTAATGAATGTGAGAATTGAATGACTTATTCATATGTAATGAAAAAAATTGATTGATTAATGCGATTGGAATGAAAAAAATTGTGTTTGATTCCTTAGAGGAGTGAGAACATATGGAATAACTGATTACAATTAAAATGGAATGAATCATTCCACTCTTCATTATATTCCTTCAATCCAAACGCAACATAAGAGTAATGATAGCGAGTGATTGAGAGGGTGTGTCCATTTAAATTCTGTCCACAATTTAGAAATTTGAAAAAAAAACTTTTTGGGAAGGGTGAAGTATATAAGGGGGAAGGACCTTTGAAAAAAAAACAAGTTACGGGTGGGGTTAACTACAAAAGTGTCCCTCAAAGTATCACAAAATTTCACTTTTAGCATCAAAGTATCATTTTTTTTTCAATTGTTTAAATTTTTACAAAACTATTACTTTTTAACATACTGATACATTCATAGGTCTAAATTCACGTTTTATATAATTAAATACACATTTAACCCATTCTTCCAAACGTATGAATACAAGAATATATAAGTGATATGAAACGTAACATAATTACCAATGATTTCGGACATGCATGTTAAGATGCTTAAGGATTCTGACTTATTATTTCACCAAAGGGAACAATTTTGTAAAAAAAATAAACTTGAAGAAAACAACCGAGAAAGCTGGTACTTTGAGACTAAAAATGGAATTTTGTGGTGGAACTTTTGCAGTTAAACCTTAACAGTGGCATGAAATGAATAAATTTACTTTTAAAAGGAGTCAAACTTTAGTAAGATAGAAATTTGCCCCTCCAAGTTTGAGCTTTTGACATCAACATCAAATTTTGCGTCTTTAAATTAGATGTTCTCACACAATCATAATGATAAATAGTTCAAAATGTATGTTCGATTCTTGGTGGTGTGTAATGTGTATGAAATTTTTAAACACATAATAATATTGTTGATAGTATTTAGCAATCAGCAAAATCTCCTACTAAATAGATATTTAGATGTGTGTGTAGGCGTGAGTCTTACCGAGATAAGAAAAGATCCGAGTGGAAGATTACCGTAAGATAGATAGATAGAAGGGGGAAGGGTCGCTTGAGCTCCAACAGCTGAAATCGGGAGATGAATTAGCTCAGCTACATCCTACAGGCTAATAAGGTCAAAGATGGGTACCCTATTTTTCTATTATTATTTTATATTTCCCGTTCGTGCAAAGTCTCCGGGCGTTAGGTTTGGATTCGAGTAATAAATAAAACAAAATAAAAAAATATATATTCGATTGCAATTGCACTTGAAAAAAAATTATGTTCAGTTTCTTGATAAGAAATAAGATATGGAATAATTCACTTCAACTAAAATAAATCTATTTATTTCGTTCAATCCAAACGTAGCGTTCAAAAGGTTGAAAACCCCCAGTTGTTTATAATTTGTGCCCTTTCTCAACCATTCTCTCTCTCTCTCTCACTCTCACTCCCTTGGGTGGCAACGTTGGTAATGGGGCTGAAAATGCGATGTGGGATTGAGATTTTAAACGGGTGAAAGGAAGATGATATTTTTATTCGATTATAAAAAAATAAATTATTATTTCAAATGAACTTGAATCTAAATCCCACCCCACCTCACCTCAGGCCTGACTTGGCTTGATTCTACAACTCCAATCCATGATGAAGAGCAGCCAGCCAGCCTTCTCATTTTTTAAATAAGTCTGCCCAAAACGACGTAGTTTTGGGCAAACTGTGTAAAAAAAAATGTACACTGCTGTACATACCCATTTTCCCCATATATATATATATATATATATATATATATATATATGGGGAAAATTCTTGAAAATTGTAACAAACCCAGAATGCCCAAAATCAGTTGATACTCACTTTTTTCCTTTCCTCGTTACCACTAACTAGTTGATACTTCCTCTTTGCTCTTGCCTCTTGCCTTCTAAGTATTTATTAGGATAATGGATAAATAACCTGGTGACAAGAGTTGCATTAACATTTTGCTGTGTAGTTTAGAGGAAGTAGAGGTAGACGAAGAGAAGAATGGGGATCTCAGTCATATAGTTCTTTGAATAAACATCATAAGGGCCCAAAAATAACCCCTTACAACCCCTTTGGAAGGACACCTGAGGTACAAAAGGACTGCTAGACCCCCTTTAGTACAAACTATGGTCTGGACTGGAATTGAAGTCAATAGCTTTACTTTGTAAGATTCTTTGTATAACTGGCTATATGCAACTAGTTAGTGGTAACATTCAAACCACTGATGCTTAGAATCAATTCCCTCTGTTCACTTCATAAAATAATTTCTTTATTGTGATGCTTGGAAAAATGACAAAGTTACAAAATAAATGTTTCATATGGAGTGTAAAAGTACTGTTATAACATTCTCTAAATGTACTTAACACCAAAACATGCTGTGACTTTATGAGCTATGACTAAGATATCCATATTTTATTTGACTTGCACATGTCCAATAAAGATACTCCACTCCACAAGTGAAATTTGATTACACTACTCATAGATCATAGAAAAAAACAGAACTCATTTTTTTCCTTTCCTTGTTCTCTGGCTCTGTTCTCCCCTAATGAAACATTCAAACATCAGAAAGAAAATTCACTTTTTATCTTCTACTCTATTATTCCCACTTCATTTCTCCCCTGATGGAGTGTTCTTCGCACCTTCATAAGCTTTCTAGAAGAGTGAATACAAGCCTCTAAATCAAACCAAATACTTGAATCAAAGTACTAGAATTATAACAAGAGCATGAGAACATAACTTAGATTCCTCTGAAAAAATAAACCCGCAGAAAAATACCCAAATAGCAAAGAGACAATAAGGGCCACATAAAACCTAGAAATCGAAAAAGTAGGGGAAATCGGGGTAATAGGTATGTCAAATAAGGGGTTATGCTTATGAACGGTTCTACATATATATCGAGGCACCGGAGTATGAGGTCGGAGACGCTGAGAGCGATGAGATTTATGGTTTGGGAGGAGCCAAGACCTTATGCGCGATTTGGGAGGAGAGAAGATGTGAGAGGTGGAACCGTGTTTCTCATTTTTTAAACAAGTCTGCCCAAAACGACGTAGTTTTGGACAGACTGTGTAAAAAAAAATGTACACTGCTGTGCATACCCATTTTCCCCATATATATATATATATATATATATATATATATATATATATATATATATATCATGCTCAAACGAAGAAATATTGAAAATTTTCCCTTGGGTTTCTGCAAAGATACAACGTTATTAAGGAAAAATCCATACAGGAGAAATCCTAAAGCCATAGAAAATAGAATCAAATACCATGGATAAATATAAAATATCTACAAGTCTTGTTTTCTCCAGGCCACAGATCGATGGAAGTACAATATTTCAATCTGCTTCATAATTATCAATATCATTCACAACATTGTTAAACTGCGGTCGGCATCTGCATTAAGGTCAAACAAGATTTCATGGCTTACAAGTTATCACACCTCTCCTTTATTTCCTTTAAGATTAATTGCTGAAAGCTCTTGTTCTACGAATTCTCCTGTACGGATTGGTGGATATGCGGCAGCAAGAGGAGAATCAATAAAGTGGCCCAAGGGCATTAGGATGGCATCAGAGGCTATATGAGCAAATAACTAAAAAAGACACAAGAATAGCCGACATAAGCATGAATCTTGTAAGAAACCAAGTTAAAGAACAATAAGAATTGTGTTGGCGAAGATGATTTAGGTTTTGATTCACTCACTGTTGATGACACTCTCCAGAGGCTGCGATTTTGCTGCTCGGCTAATTTAATTGCATCGGTTGTCCTTTTGGTTACAACAACTTCATGCATGCCTGCTATGCAGTCTCCTGCAGTCAACCATTCTATCTGCGCACATAAAGCAGAACGAAAGGTTAATTTTAACAATCGGATATTCAAATATCACAGTTCTAGTCATCTGCTTTAAAATCTCAGACATATGGCTTAACTAGCTAAATCACAACCAACAAAATTTGGGCCACAAGACTTGCAGAGGAGAAGAGGATAATTATACCAAAAGAATGAAATACTATAAATTCTATGATTAAGATTGCCATCCTTCTTTCATTCCCTTTATGTAATGGTAACTTGCAAGAAATTTATTATTTTTCTTTTCATTTACTTTTGTCCCTAAAAATCTTATAACCAGATAACCATAACAAATCATTATTTCCATCATACTTGAAAATGGGAAACATGAATATGATCAAGTACAGCAACAACTAGATAAAAACACCTATCTTGCTTATTTATACCAGCATTGGGTGGGTTTTAGATGAATTCTCTGCAAGTAAAATTATAAGGGAAACCAGAAATTCAACTGATGAACTAGGTCATATTATTGAGCAGTCAACACGAGCCCACAATGCTTGTATAGCTTATAATACGATCTCACCTGCTTTCCTGTCTGAATGAGAAGGCACCCAATAGGAACCTTCACCTCTACTTTTTGCCCATTTCTTAGCCAAATGCTTAGGCCAGGAAATCTACTTCTGCCATGAATTGTCAGAAAGTTAAGGTCATAATGGTAACCCGCAAATACAGTACCCTCCCGGCCATACCGACGAAGGTTACTTCCTGTTGGAGCAAGGAGATGTGGTCCCTAGAGTTAAGATGGAAGCAAATGGTTAAAAACTCGAACTAAGAAATTCTTTACGACAACATCAAACATCAATGTAAAATTAAACATTGATCATAAAATTTAGAGAAAGGACCAGTAAACATAAAGAACCGCACACTCTCACAGGCCTCCTCCAAATCCACTACTAACATATTTAGAATATTTGCCAAACAAAATATTATCAGTTTTCTGGTTATCATTACATGCTTAACAGGTTGCCAATGCTGCCCCAGTTCATTTGGAATTGGACGTAAAGACATCCTCCAAATACTAAGATATTTTGAATATTTACTAAACAAAATATTATCAGTTTGCTGGCTATCATTTACATGCTTAACAGGTTGCAAGTGCTGCCCCAGTTAATTAGGAATTGGATATAAATTTTGCCTTGCAAGAACTGTAATGTTATCACAGGTGATGCATCCAATATGCAGATTCAGAAATTTCCTTTTTGTACTTGATAGTTTTTACTTGTTTAAACAACATTGGAAATACACAATTTCACTTGGGGATTAGCAACAAGTGTATTAACAAGCTTAACAGCCAATATGTTAACATGGTCACAGGCTTGATATAGAATTAAAATCATCATAAATATACACATGGAAGAACAAGTACAGGAGATTTCCAGCGGGAAAAGAATCTCTCATTATAAAGAGGCAGCGTTAAGTAATTGTCAATTTGGTATTTTTGGGTCACACCTTAAAAAGAGTGTTATTTACTCTTTCATACTCAAAAGTACCGAGATAAAACTATAAAAAGAAGTTTCTCTTTCTCATCTGGTATTTATCTCCACCCATCGCACTGTTTCTCGTATTGTCATAATAACCACCCACTAACCTACGTACATTCTCTCCTAATTCGCCAACTTCCCATTTGAATTGAAGCACCACAACTGTTTTTGTTTTTGTTTTCCATTTAATTGTCTCAAACATCATATCAGCAACTTAATTCTAACGACGATGTTTCCTTCATTTCTACCAGTGGCTGAATCATCGGCATATAGTCTTGATCCTTTTTTCTCTCCCAATCTCACTTTCTTGTCTTCATAAATAGTCTTATTGTTTTATGTTTCAAAACTATTGCAGCACTACATAAGCAATATGTTTTAAGATGGGTGATATTGATCAATAATCTTTTGGTCAAAATTTAGTATCTTATGCAATCACTTCTTGTTGCTCCAAATTTTAAGTTGGTTTTCTATTGCAAACCGTCAAGGTAAATTAACCACTTTCTTGTCAAAAGGCAAGAAAGTTAAATTTCAGTCGAATATAGCAAAATAAAAATGTAATTTTTGCCGTCTCTTTTTAAGTTTTAACAGGTTGCTGGTATTTTAATATCTATGCCTATCAATTCCATTTATCTTATAAATATATAATGTGTTGCTGTTAGTAATGTACATGGAATTAAAAACTATATAGTTACAGATGTTTTAATGCATTTTCAGTAAGCTTTAATATTTTTTTCGTATTACAATAAAAAAAATGCACGCATCGCGTGTGCCTCGCTGACTAGTATATCTAAAGGTGAGACGTTTCAGTGTTCATATGAAATTTTGCATTCAAACTATATATGAAATCTGATAATACCAATCACAATAGTCACTATCTTGCACTACTCTTACTTCTTAATTTTAGAAGTGTAGCCAAGGAAATGAGTTAAAGAAGGATATAGATCAAAAAACAAACGCCAAAAATAAAAAAGAAAAAAAACCATCACACCTGCTTCATAAGACAAGTGAACGCATCCTTCTGCAGGCCAAATCCGATTGCTGCCATTTCAGCAACAGCCTGAGAAGAAAAATTAGAATTTATGATACTGCAAACATGTAAAATAAACA
Organism: Panax notoginseng; assembly: GCA_016801055.1. NCBI lineage: Eukaryota > Viridiplantae > Streptophyta > Magnoliopsida > Apiales > Araliaceae > Panax > Panax notoginseng. The sequence continues at coordinate 183,038,462 of CM029019.1, forward strand.
CTGCAAAACAATTCTACAAGCAAATGGCTCACCTCAATAGCATTTATCATTTTGTAACCCCAGGAATCCATCGTGTCTTTCCATTCAGAGAAACCGTCAGGTATAACAGGTTCAGAATTCAGTTCCTACAGGAGTGATGTTCTTCAATAATAGTCACCAAATCATCATAATGACTTAATGTTGACAAAAGAAAGCATATATGAAAAAACCTGAAAGCGGGTATTTGATGGCCGAGGACCAACTCTCCACATGTACCGCCACTTAGGATCTGGTCCTGTGGGAGTGGACGGCTGATATTCTTTAGGCATTTCTCTTAGCTTCTTCAGCATTTCCTCATCAACCAGACTACGAGGAACTTCAACTCCTTCAGGTGTCACCCCAACCTGTTGTCTTATCAACAAAAGAAAGACTAATTTTAAAAAAATAAAATTACATACGCCATCAGGTAAAAACAAATTTCCCTTATCATTTTAAACATTTTGTTTCATAGCTTCAATTCCTTATCCATACGATTCTAACCCTAGTACTAGGTTAAGGCATTGAGGATTGGGAAATAAGGAATAAATCATAGTTACCAGACACGCTCATTGACCTAGCGAACTGCATATTGGTACTTACGTAACCAAACATGATTACGTAAGTACTCCAAATTTAGCATGTCAAAAAATTTATTTGTTGTAAAATCTATAATTACACAAATATCAATATTATAACTTAGTATTGGATGCTCAAACATTAAATTTGTATTAAATTATTTATAAGACAATCAACTTGTTGATTCAACTAAAAATCTTCAATAAAACTTAGGTTTATGACATTTAGATTTGAAGAGAATTTCTAAATATAAGAACTTATATAAAAATACCCTAACGTATCGCGTTTTAGCTATATATCATAATGCGTACCGATACGAACCACGTTCCGCGTAACAATGGAATAAACTCTGAAATTTGCAATTCACAACCACAATTTACCAGTTTTTAAACTACCGGTTCCTAATCAAGAATTGAAGTTGCACCTCATCACTTACAAGCAAACAGCTAGTGGTATATCGGTTACATGAAACTGAAACACCAAAACTCATTTAAAAGGGATGCCAGCAAGAATTCAGGATGACTTTATACTTCCTCCAAATAGTGTTAATTTCTCATTTAGTTTGATGGAGGATATAAGAAGGTGGAGTAGAGAATGAGGGTCATGTTCAGCACTTTTGACATGCTATTAGTAGTTTACCTTCTATCTCGATAGAGAAAGAGGGGATACCTTCTATCCAGGAAAAGGGAGACGAAGCCAGAAAGCAAAACGGTATAGAGGGGAGAGAGAGATCCATACTCAGCTTGGTATATATTCATGGACTATAGGGATTGAAACTAAAGCTAAACTTAACAATTGTAATCACAATTATGGTACAATGAAAGATTCTTGAATTTTAGATAAAGGTGGTAACATTCATCCAACTTGCAAGTTCAAATATTGCCTTTTATTGGGAATTTTCAGGAAAATATAGTCATGAAATGACAACTGCACCTCTAACTCCAACTACATGACCAGGTTGTGAGAGTTTTTTATCCTTCAGTAATGAAATTAACTTAAGAAGTTGAGATTATAGTACTCATAAATAAGATCACCGCCTACATTTTATATTATATATAAAGAGTAAAGTGAAATTCTAAGGTTCTTGTGTAAAAGATTTAATCATAGACATTTAAGGTATATTACTTGGCATTTCTTATATAAGAAAAAGACTTGTTAGAAGATATGATTCCCATAATTGTAGTTAATCTTATCCCATAATTAGTGTGTATATATTGTTGTAAATAAGGGATCTCCATAACTGTAAATTAGGGATTGCTATACTTGTGTATATAAACCAATGTAATTGAGATGAAATGAATTAAGAAGGAATTATAAACCCAAACTCTGTGTATTCTTTTCTACATGGTGTTAGAGCCTAGGTCCTTATTTTTCAAAAAAGCAGTCACCTTTGTTCTCTGTTTTCACTGCCATTCATATAATTCCTCTCAGAAAACTAGTTTGAACAATTCTACATGGAGAAATTGAGATCATAATTGGGTTACCCTTTTCCAGACGATCATCACAATGTTCTCAGATTTCTGACCCACCACTGCACACGCCTCAACGCGCCACCTTCAGCCGACGTGTGAGACACTTTCCGACGAACTTTTGTCGACGCGGCCTCTTCCATGGTGTTCGCCTTTCCCTTCCCTTACTATCTACAGTAGTCTTGTGATGTTTGGTTCAGGTTTACCCAATCTTCTTTACAGCAGTTTGTTGATTTAGTGAGGAACTTCAAGGTTCTGTTATTAGTACTGTGATTCAAGGTTCAAGGTTTTGTGGTGTTTGGCTCAGGTTTTGTTATGGTGTTTGTGTTTTAGAAAGTTTATGTTCCTTGGTATATATTGTATCTACCTGTTATATAGTTATATGGCGGAACAAAGTAATGCTAGCAATGGAGTTCATAACAGTAGTATGGGACAACAAGCTGTTAGAAGTCATACTCTTAATTATGCATTGGTTCTCAGCCCGTTCAAACTGGATGGAACCAACTATTTGGCATAGTCTCAAGCGTGTCGCATGTCAATTGAGGTCAATCGTATGCAATACTTCATCAATGGAATAACTACTATGCCTGAAAAATCGGGAATGGTCCAAGAATGGATATCTGATAATTCCATAGTGAAGACATGAATTTTTAATTCAATAGAACCTAGTATGCGGATTAGTTACATGTTCTTAGACACTGTCTATGAGCTTTGGGAGGTTATCTCTTAAACTTTCTCTGTTTCTAGTGATATGTTCATATGACATTCGTAAATGAATCCATGAGTTGGGTCAAGGGGAGAAGACTGTGGCTCAGTATTTTGCGGAGATTAATTCACTGTGACAGGAGCAATCAGGTATACATTCATGTTCTTTTAATGTTTCATCAACTTGCCCTAGTTGGATCATAGACACAGATGCTTCCGAGTATATGACTTGGTCCTCCAACTTCTTTACCTCATACACGCCTTGCTCTAGCAAAGACAAGGTTCGAGTAACTGATGGTTCCCTTTCTTCTATCTCTGGGAGTGGTTCAATAGTTTTGTTATCCTTCATTAACATTATCATCTATTCATATTCCTTCATTTACCACAAATTTATTATTTGTCCAACGCCTTACAGAATCCTTACACTGCTCATTAACTTTTTTACCAACTCATTGTGTTAAAGTTTGCATATTTTAATTAGATGATGAATGAGCTTAATATATATTTGTACCGGTATAATACAGTCCTTATAAATGATTGATCAATTGTACAAGGACTTAGAATAGAAAGATCAAATAATGCTAGGTTAATCTTAAAAGAAGCTGAATTGATGTATAGTTGATAGGATGTTGTAAGATCGTAAGGTTACCCTGCTACTTGAAGTACAAGATCGTAGAGGAAGCACAGGATCACAGATACATCAAGAGGATCGCTGAACTACTTGGAGTAATTAAAACTCTCTACTTTGTAAAGTCACTTCAGATCGTTAAGTGAACAAGCAATCCTTCCAACCAGATAAACGATCGTTGATAAAGAACTAGATTGTAGAACAGTCAATTCTGACAAACTAACATTGGAGCGTTGCAAATTGAAGGTGTCAGATTGTGTGTCTACCAGCTAGTTGGTGACAATGACACGTCAAGGGTGTTAGGTGAAAAAGCAGACTAATGTGACAGAAAAGGATAGGAACTGTCTCTTAGGTTTAAAATGTCAACATCAATTATCCTAGTATATCTAAGCATTAAATGCACAAACAAGCATTTTGCAACGGGAAGATTTCTCAGCGGAGTATAAAGGGCTACAAGGATTTAACTTCAAAGAGTGGACAAACATTGATCAAAAAGCCAAAAACTAAAGTCAAAGAACGAACTTAACGATCCTATATACATAGTTCGAGCTGCTAAGTACCTGAGAAGAAAAGATTACGCAAACTTAGCAGCACCTCACAATAAACATCAATCATCAGAGCATCTGAGGGCTAAGAGTCTTTGTCTTTGTGACTAAATATCCAAGTTTACTGGACTTGAAGAGGGCAAAAGTGTCCTAGTCGTTGTGACTAAATATCTAAATCTGCTGGCCTTGAAGAGGACAAAGTGTCCTTGTCTGTGACTAAACCTTTAGTGGATTTACTACTTGAGTATAAGAGCCCAGTAGGAGTTATTCAGTCTTCAAACCACTTAAAATTGTCTGTATCTTTGCGTGTTGATTTTTGTTTCTTACCTGCTTATTTATTTATCTTTAAACATGTCGAAACTGATATTTATTTTTAGATCTTCAAGGGGTTTTCCAAAAAACTTATTCTGCTGTGCTTAATTAATCTAATTAACAAGTACTCCCTCCTATTCAGATTAAATGACGTTTTAGGGAATTTAATTTTATTCTATATAAGTGTCGTTTTGGAATCTCAATGCAATATTGCACTATTTTTTCATAATTTACCCCTTTATTTAATATGCTTAGTAAATGCAATTGTGGAGAGAGAAATAATTAATTAGGGACAATTGTGGAGAATGAGAAGAGACAATTGTAGAGAAAAATAATTAATTAAGGACACAAAAGACATTTTGTGTTCTTTCTTAATAAGTGTGCTTAACTCTAAAATGTCATTTAATCTGAATAGGAGGGAGTATTTGGTAATACTCCTTTAATCATTGAAATTTTAAAAGATATATTCAACCCCCCTTCTAGATCTACAAGTGCCTATGGAAAATAACACATTGTATTTTTCAAGACTTGGTGACGAGACAGAAGATTGGCAGTGATAGTGCAGTTGGTGGTCTATATCATAGTTGTTAAAGAGTCACCTAAGCGTCCAGTCGGTCCGACAAAGACAAGGCGGCTGGGCGACTTGGTGGTTGTTTGAAAGTCGAGTGCCTAGTAAAACAAGTCATCGTAATGGACGCCTCAGTGTCGACTTAGACGAGTTGAGCGAGCGACTTAGATTTGTTGTATGGATCGACCTAAAGGCCAACTGGGTTCAAAAAAACGATGTTGCAACTAGCCCTAATCGATTTGAAGTAGAAGAGTAGAAAGGGAAGAGCAAGAGCAAGAGCAAGAGCAAGAGCAAGAAAGAGAGAATACTGGCAGTCTGGAACTCCGACCGACGATCGACCCTCAGCTCCGATTGCTTCTTCTTTGCAAGTATGCTTCTCTTTCTCCTCTTTTATTTTCTCTGGTCGCAACTCGCGATGCTGTTTTTTTTCGTTCTCTGCTTTCTACTCTCTGGTCGTGAGTCGAGACGCTTCTTCTTCTCTGGTTACTTCTCTGCTTCTCTTTCTTCTTTTCTGGTCACTTCTCTGCTTCTATGCTTCTCTACTTTTGTTCTCTGCTTTACAATTTACTCCAAAAATAAAAGCAACTATGATTATATATGATTAGATGGATGAAACTATAATCTGATTAGATGGATTATATAATATGTATACTATTATTTTATTAGTGACATGTGAGTGTCAGACTTAGGATAATGTGTTGGATATACTAGATGGTCATTTAGTGCATCAACACCTGTCCCACTATGGTGATGAGTGGAACGATAAAAATAATGTTATTTATTTATCTACATGTGCATATCTAAACTTGCTTTAGTACTATCACTATTAGTTACATGACATGCAGTTAATATTAAATACTTTGTATAGTATAATATGTATTTGTTACTTATACTATAATATATTATATTTGTTATTCGTAAAAATTAAATATTATTTAAGATAGTCAATAATAATTTAACTTTTAATTTTTATATTTCTATTAAATTATTATATTTATTATTCATAAGAAATAAATATTATTTTAAAATTATTAATAAAAAATAAATATTATTGTTAGTAAATATGTTTTGAGTTTTAATGTATATAAAATTTCATTGTTCAATGTACTCTTAAACATAAATAAATAATATATAAATTGTACTCAGTGAATGACTTGTCACCATACAGACACCATCGTGGGCACTGGACACCTTATCGCCTAGGCGGCCTGGCAGTCAACTACTATAATGCCTCGCTGAGGAGCCATGACAACTATAATCTATATTATTTAGATGTTCTCTCGTATAAAATACCTCGGGATTGCTACTTAGGCTCTTTAATCTACTTCTGACTCGAGCATGACTTCTCTTCATCATTGACATCAACGTTTGGGACATCCCTCTTTCTCAGTATTAGAGTCTTTATTTCCATTTGTAGTTAAACAGTGAATAAAACTCAATTTTTGTGTGAACTGTGTGAATTGGGAAAACACAAACGTTCTATTTATTCTGTTATTAACGGTCAACATTCTGAATCTTTTGCTATTATACATACTGATGTGTGGAGACCCTCTCGGGTTGTTTTTTGCTCTGGTTATAGATGGTTTGTTAGTTTTATTGATTGTTATTCTCGTGTAACTTGGATTTATCTTCTTCGTTCCAAGAATGAGGTGTTTGATTGTTTTCAGGAATTTCATAAAATTATTCAAACTCAATTTGCAGCTAAAGTCAAAATTCTCCATAGTGATAATGGTCGTGAATATAGTAATAATAATGCTTTAGCATCTTATCTCTCTCAGCATGGCATCATACTTCAAACTTCTTGTGTCAAAACCCCATAACAAAATGCAGTGGCAGAAAGAAAAAAATCGACACTAGAGATAGCCCGCACTCTTATGTTCACTATGAACACACCTAAATTTATATGGGGAGATGATGTTCTGACTACTGCGTTTTTTATAAACCGGCTTCCTTCTAGAATTCTTCGAAACAGAAGTCTCATCTCTTTTCTCCCAACACACGACAAGTCATTTTCCTTCACCTCGAGTTTTTGGCTGTGTGCTATGTTCATGATAAATCTCCAACTCGAGAAAAACTATATCCCAAGGCTCTTAGGTGTGTTTTCACTTTTCATTGGGTATTCTCCAACCCAAAAAGGTTATAAATGTTATCATCATCCTTCAAACAAAGTATTTGTCACTCAGGATGTAACTTATTATTCTTCATCACCTTCTCCTCAGGGAAAGGATATTATTAATGAGAACCTTCCTCATGAGACTGGTATTACAAGTAGTGTTATACCATCTTATCCTATACATTTTTCTATTGTTCCTGTTGTTGTCTCTGATAAATCTACACAGAGGGAGTTACAAAAGTCATATGCTAGACATAATGAACCTGAGTTAAGGACCTATGTTCGAAGAGGCAAGAATAAGGTCACTATTGCTACACCACTGCACCAACCCTTCTCAGATCCTAATCCTGATAATGCTAATGGTGAGAATCCTAATTGTACTTGTTCTTCTGATGATACTGACCTTCCTATTGCTCTTAGAAAAGGAGTTAGATCGTGCATTCAACATCTTATCTCTAATTTCTTAGCCTATAATAAATTATTTGCATCCTACCATTCTTTTGTTTCTTCCTTGTCTTCAATATTTGTTCCTCAGGGGTGGAGAGAAGTAATCAGTGGTGAGAATTGGAAACAAGCTATGATAAAGAAGATGATTGCCTTGGAAAAAAAAATGATAATGGGAACTACTTACACTTCCTTATAGGAAAAAACAAGTTGATTGCAAATTGGTATAGTCAAACAGTCGGATGGGACAATTGAGAGACTCAAAACCAAACTAGCTGCAAAAGGATATACTCAAACCCATGGGATTGATTACCAGGAGACATTTACTCCTCAGGCGAAGATGAACTCTATCCGTACCATAATCTCATGTGCATCAAACTTCGGCTGGAATCTTCAGCAATTGGATGTAAAAAATGTGTTCCTTCATGGTGGCTTGGAGGAGAAAGTATATATGAAAATGCCCCCCGGTTTTACTTCATCTACCGCCAAGGGTAAGGTTTGTATGCTGTGAAAGGCTATGTATGGTCTGAAGCAATCTCCCAGAACCTGGTTTGGTAAATTTCACAAAGCAATGATAAGATTTGGGTACAAACCGAGTCGAGCAGATCATACTCTATTTGTCAAACAAATAAAAGATAAGACTACCATTCTTATTGTTTATGTTGATGACATTGTAGTGACAGGAGATATTAGAGAAGAGATAGTTAATCTCAAAGCAAGACTGACCAAAGAGTTTGAGATCAAAGATCTTGGTATTAAAGTTGCTAGATCTTCCAATAAGATTTTTCTTTCTCAAAGGAAATATGTACTTGATATTCCAACAGAAACTTGCATGTTGGGATGTAAGCTTGCTAATTCTCCTATTGAAGTTAATCATCATTTAGTCGGTGGCACAGGACCTACGATTGATAAAGAAAGATATCAATGTTTGGTGGGACGATTGATATATCTTGCTCATACTAAACCTGATATATCTTATGGTGTGGGAGTAGTGAGTCAGTATATGCATGATCCTCGACATTGTCACATGGAAACTGTCTACAGAATTCTGAGGTATCTCAAGTCTGCTCCTGAGAAAGGTTTATTGTTCGCACCACATGGTTATATGAGAGTTAGAGCATTTTCCAACTCAAATTGGGCTGGCTCTATAGAGGATCGTTCTTCTACATCTGATTATTGTTCATTTGTTGGAGGCAATCTTATAACTTAGCACATTAAGAACCGTGGTGGCAAGATCCAGTTTTGGCCAAATATCAATCTATCGCCTTGGGTGTATGTGAACTAATGTGGCTTCGAACTTTGCTAGAAACTTTGGGTGTTACAATTAAAAGGCTTATGCATTTATTTTTGAGATAATAAAGCAGCCATTAGTATTGCAAACGACCCGATACAACACGATAGAACGAAGCACATTGAGATTGACAAACACTTCATTAAAGAAAAGTTAACTAGTGGTTTTATTTGCTTACCTTTTGTCACAACAGAACATCAACTTACTAATATTTTGACTAAGGGTCTTAGTAGTAAGATGTTTCATCCATTATGTTTCACGTTGGGTATGTGAAACATCTATACACCAACTTGAGGAGGGGTATTAGAAGATATGATTTCCATAATTGTAGTTAATCTTATCCCATAATTAGTGTTTATATATTGTTGTAAATTAGGGATTTCCATAACTGTAAATTAGGAATTGCTATACTTGTGTATATAAACCAATGTAATTGAAAGGAAATGAATTAAGAATGAATTATAAACCCAAACACTGAATATTCTTTTCTACAAGACATCTATAAAATCATACTCTCCATCACCTAAAGGTTGTTGAAAGTACATAGGCTCTTTATTTCACACATTAAGAAAAAGTAAAGTAGAGAAGAATGAAATAACTTTTAATTATACTTATAGTGGACCCATGTAAGTACAGATATAAAACTATCTTTAGAAAGCTGATGGACCCTACATATGTTTTTCAGGGTCAATTAGTCTTTTATATAATTTTTATAACTTGTGTACTTTTAGACTATGGTTACCCAAAAACGCTAATATGGTAACGAACTGCGATTTGGTAAGAATATTTCAAAACTTGGTACACTTCCGTTCCGAAACATCTAATATGGTAATCCAAAACTTGTTCACCCTATTTTACTAAACATTATTTCAACATTACTTGATGGTTTACAAATGAGGAGTATCCTCATGTATAGCCCTGAGGATAGCCCTTAGGCCATACAACCAATGGCTAAGATTAAATCTAATGAAAGGCAAAGAACAACTATCTACAATCATCTTCTGAAATATTTACAAAGTATAATAATCACATGAATAAATCTTGAACATCATTTTAAAAACCGTATTATGTAAAATAGGGTTCTAAGGATTGATGCGGTACAGAAGAGAAAAATCAAAACATTTATTATTAATTTTGTATTGTTAATTAGAGATAAATATTGGATTATTAATATAATTATTTATTAGGATATTCTAGGAGAGTTTTATTGTGGTTGTAGATTTTAGTTAGAAGATTATTTTCTTTTTAAATTAGGATTTTTACTTTAGTCCCCAAGTATTGAGTTTTTCTATTTAAGCATTGTAATACTTCATTATTTTACAGATTTATTGAATGAATTGATTTGAGATTGAAGCGAAGCTATGTGCTTTTGTGTTTATTTTTTTACCGATTCTCTGCGGGAATAAGTACTATTATTACTTCTTTCCTACCCCGTCCTACATCAAGGAATGCCAACTAATGTAGCCAAATGACATCTTGTGGGTGCTAATAAGCGATGAGCCGATGGCATGGCATAATCTCGTTAAAAATGCTCGTTGTGATTCAATGTTCTAAAAGGAGCTAGGCGGGGGGCTAGGCGTGATTTTTTATTCTAAGTCAATTTTAATATTTTATCTTACATTCATTCAGACTAAACAATAATATAAAGCAAAACAATCTATAATAAAAATAATAAAGGTCTTTGCTTAAAATTCAAACACATATTCATATTGCTATTGTCAACGTTCAAACACAAACATGCAATTGTTCAAAGTTCAAACATATTTTTAACGTATTAGTTTTATTCTTAAGCAAGATTGCTATTAAATAATAAAATTTAAAATTTCAAGAATTTAATTCAATATTAAAACTTAAGAAACTAAACATAAATTTAAGAATTATATTGAATTAAACTAAATATTACAAATGTATCATCATTTATATAATTTGAAGTTGGTACAAGTTCAAAACATTACAACTATAATAAAATTATCCATTTTGACTTGATATTATTCACTTCTTGTTGTGATTTGATATGCTACAACCTGTATTATGAATACGGTAAATCATTAGAAAAAATAAATATATCAAGATTTTTGGGTGGTTATTAAAATAAAAAAAACCTCTCCGCCTAGACCCCACCTAGACACTTCTTAATTGGGATTTTTTGCTGCCTTGGGCCTAACTGAGGCGTCAGGGGGGCCTAGCGCTTAGGCAAGGCGCCAAGGGGAGCCTAGCGCCTAGGCGGGGCGCCAAGGGAGGCCTAGGCGGACCTAGTCAGGGATTTTTAGAACAATGTTATGATTATACATTTATAGAAAACTATTCCCACTGTATCATGTTCCAGATAATAATAATCCACATAAATTAAGTAATTCGAAGAAACATACCCCTACTATAACGAAAAGTGACATTTTCAATTCCCAAATTCGTTCCACATACCGTATCGAACCACAATCTAGGTATCAGTGTTTTAGACATCTTTTAGTGGACAATTTCTTTTTAAATTATTGGCATCGTTTGGGGCACAAAAGGAGTAATATTATAATAGTTTACAAATTGATTAGTGGAGCTCCATCTATGATATTCTCATTAAACCTGTAGTTAAAAAAAACATTATTTTTTTATGCCATGAAAACCGTGAACCCTTAGAAGAGAGCAATGTTCTAAAAGGCGGGAGGCGGGCGGCCGGGAGGAGCCTAGGCGGGGCCTAGGCGGATTTTTATTTTAAGCAAATTTTAATATTTTATCTTATATTTATCCAAACAAAACAATAATATAAAGCAAAATAATCTATAATAAAGATAATAAAAGCATTTGCTTAAAGTTCAAACACATCCATATTATCAATGTCAAAGTTCAAACACAAACATGCAACTATTCAAAGTTCAAATATATCTTTAACGTGTTAGTTTTATTCATAAACAAGATTGCTATTAAATAATAAAATTTAATATTTCAAGAATTCAATTCAATATTAAAACCTAAGAAACTAAACATAAATTTAAGAATTATATTGAATTAAACTAAATATTACAAATGTATCATCATTTATATAATTTAAAGTTGATACAAGTTCAAAAAATTATAACTACAATAAAATTATACATTTTGACTTGACCTTGTTCACTTTTTGTTGTGATTTGATATGTTACAACCTACATTATGAATATGGTAAATCATTAGAAAAATAAATATATCAAGATCTGGTTTTGGTAGTTATTAAAAAAAAAACTCTTCGTCTAGGCCCCGTTTAATTTTCTGGAGAGATTTTCTTGCCGCCTTAGGCGTAGGTGAGGCGCTAGGGGGCCTCGCGCCTAGGCGGGGTGCCAGGGGGGTCTAGGCGGACCTAGGCATGGATTTTTAGAACACTAATCAAGAGAGGAGTGAAGAATTAACAAGCTTACAGAAAAATGAAAGTTAAAAAAAGGCAAGAGTTGGATGGTTATTTCAAACTAAGCGAAGAAAAAGCATTTAACATATTACATTCAATTCATAACTGTTTAAGCTCTATCTTTGAACCTTTAAACCACTGAAGACATGTGCAATACAAAACCACATGAGTCTCTGAAGTCTATTTCATAACACTCATGTGATCTACTAATTGACATAACCAAGTCCCGAGACCTGTTAAGCTGGGAGAGATGGAACACCCTCTAATCCCCAAGAAAAATTTATTAGACCAAGCCATCTGGAAACTTTGAAGAGGAGAAGAAGCTGACATTATTTTAATCATTAACGAAGTAGAGAAAGCTAATCTACTTCATTTCGTAACCTGGGTTCACCCTCGGGTTCCGAAGGTGACATGTTCTATTAAGAATATCATAAAAGAAAGCGTCAATGGCCAGTTTCGTAAACAATTATAATTATTAGGATTCTTTTTCTTGCATAAGGAATGACACAAGCTGAATTTAGTTTTTAAGTCCGAATATTTTAAACTCGAGTCATTGGCTTAACATCCAACAATCAATATAAGAAGTAACTACCTAAGCCTATAATAGAAAGCATCACTCCACTCCTTGTACATAGATATATTAATCTAAATTATTATTATAATAATCTCAACCTTTTAAGTTAGTTTTGTTATTTAATCGTACCATAAATGGACATACGAACCCTCACCATTTGGTCATCCAGTGGTGTTATAAGGTGTAATAGCCATTTATTTACTCAATTTCCCTAAAATTTCCCAAATAAAGACAATATTTTAATTTTGCAAGTTAGACAAATGTACCTAACCTTTTAAAAAAAGGAGAATCATTAATGATGCCATAATCGTGATTATAATTTTTCAATTTCAGCTAGTTCGTACTCCATATAATTCATCTATAAATACAACGGTAACTACCCATATTCTCACTTATTCACTCTCCTCAACTGCTCTGCTTCATGACTTTTAAGATTCCCGAAGTTTTGCCCACTAACAGCTTAAATAATACTTAAAAATACTACCACTTCCTGAGAGAAGAGAGTGCTACGTTTTTAACAACTCTTATTCAAATATTAAGGTTCTCACAAGACACACTTAGAAGTTATACATTTTAATATAATAAAAAAGAATCTCTAAAAAATAGTCTTTTTAAGTTAATAGTTTATAACTTTATATAGTAAGTTGTGTATTATGGGCCTTCATCTATAAGACAAAACATTGCTAGGTATCAATATTTCATTGTCCAATTCATCGAAAGACTATTAACGGATAACACTACATGTACTTGGACTTCAGAATCCAAGGCTTCACTCAAGAGGTGCCTTAATTTTCTACCATTTTAACATGTACCAATTTTTTATGGCTATGCAGTATTTGATTGAAAATTTCTAGCTAGAAGGTTTCCTCTTGTAAGTATGTAAAAAATCTAAAGTCTCTTACACGGTTCTAAAATTAATAAAGCAATATAATTTTATAAGGACATATATGAAGCATAAAATTTCTCCTCCTCTTGTATTATGTGGGAACTATACATAGTGAAGTCCTTTTTGGCCCGTCTTCACCTTGAGGGTCCCTTAGAAATCAATTAGGAAAAGAAAACTTATTTGGAGTTCTGTATTTGGTGGAACATTCACATCATGCATGTCCTCATTCTAATATGGACTAAAGCCTCAATCACATGCATAGCACAGAACTCCTAGAGATGTTAATTACGAAGATGATAACCATCATTGCACATCACTCCTAAAGAAGATTATGTATTGATGTCTAACCCATAAAATCAGGATAATTGAGAGACAATGTGCACATAGGTTATCATATTAGACACATGCAACGCGTTGCATATCATTGGAATGTCACACCATATTAGCATGACAGAATTGTCCAGTAATCAAACTAAGTAACTTCTCAGCAAGTATGACTGCTTTTTAAAACAATCAAATGGACATATAACAAGTAAAATATAGGTTATATCAACCATGTTTGGTAAATCAACAAAAATCTTAAGACTTTTAAACAAAAGAGACAAAGGTAACATACTGACACTTATAATTCATTACTACAACATATATAACCTGCGGTTCTCTCCATGTTCTTATGTTTACAAAAGAACAAACCCCGTATCTTCCAACAAAGAAAATTAAATCCCCAAGACACCTTTTAGATCTCAATCTCACACTAAATTAAAGCCAAGTCACCTAAACAAACCAACCAAAAAGAAAAACTCCCTAACAGAAAATGTACATTAGTGGTTGGATAAAAAGGAAAGGGTTTGCCAATTTGTAATATTTACTTCAAAAAAAAACATTTGGTTACTCAAAAAATCCCACCTAAGCTCATAAACTCAGAATCAATCCCCACAAAATAATCCCAAATACAAATAATAAACTAAACCCACTCAAAATTGAACTCCCTGGACACATCAGAAATAAATAAAAAAAGGGAAATTAAAGGGAGAAAAAAAGAGTTAAAAAGGGGACCTGATAATGGAGGTGAGGACGCTCTTGGAGGCGCTTGAAATGATCGGGTTGTTCAAAGTACTTCTCCATCATATCAATGAACCGATCGTTATCTTCAACAGAACATCTTGGATCCTTCACCAGTAAGGCTCCGGTTTCCCTCAGGGTCCGGCTCACTTCAGAGCACAGCTTCTTCAGTTGGGGATCTACCTCATCGGCGGAGATCTCTAAATACGGAGTCAAATCGATCACCGGAAGCTCCATTTCTAATCAATTTAGTTAGTAATTAGTCCTGATTGCAGGAGAGCGAAAAGGGGGATCGAATAGACTTTTTTCGACTGGGGATTTTGGATTGGGAGCGTGGGAGATGATGGCGGGAATAATCTTGCCTTCGTTAGTGGACCCGCAGGCGCACGTTAGAATATGTTATTGTTAGAATATTTGGGGACCGGATTGGGATTCGATCTCGATATTGGGAATCATGAAAATTAAATATAAATGTACATCAAAATTTGACATTAGTGTATTTCAAATTCACTTATTTATATTTTTATCTCCCAATAGAGGTCAAAATACAAATAGTTATAATTCAAATACATTCATGTTCAATTTTCATGTACACCTAGAATTTTTATATAAAAATTGGACATAGTGTATTTGAATTTTATCTATTTATATTTTTACCCACCATTTGGGGTCAAAATATAAATAAGTAAAATTCAAATACACGCATGTATTCAAATACATTCTTGTGCAATCAAACTGATTGATTTAGTGTATTTAAACTAATTCTGAAAAATGTATCCACATATGGAAATGTATTCATGATCTTGAAAAACATATCAAAATATGGAAATGTATTCAAATACACTCATGTGCAATCAAACTGATTGATTTCAAAATATGGAAACGACATGGTTGTGATGAAGTTCGACAAGCTTACATCAATTACAGTCCATATCAATGCATTCTTCCGAATACCTTTTTCTGAATATATATTATATTGTTAAAAAAATTCTTGACCCCCCAAAATCAAATCATGGCTTCGTCCCTGCTCCCCCAACTGTTTTAATGTGAGGTTTTATAAGTTAGCAAAACTAAGAAAGTTTGGTATAAAATGAACAATTATGGCACTTTGTTAGAGTACCAATTTTGCAAGTTAAATGATCCTTGAACGTTACTTTTTCTTGTTAGCATGTAGAATAGAATACCCTTCTTTTTTATTCGTCTCAAAATGAGATTTTTCCTTTTCAGACTTAGCCTAATAATGACAAGATGTTCTAAGTTGCGATAAATAGGAAGTGAAAAGTACTGTTATTTTGAGATAAATAACATATATACATGATACATTTCTAAATTCCAAATGACTCATTTTCGGAACAAAGGAGTATTAGATTTTGGACAATCTGGATAAGCAAGCTTCAGGGTACAGGTTTGAGAAACTACATGAAAGATTTGATTCAATGAGACTCATCAAATAATAAACATTTGAGCTAAAATGAAGCCAGGTACGTGAATAAGAAACTGATGAAGGACCAAAGTGAGACAAGTGACATTGATCCATTGATCCGCATATCTCAAGAACTATTGTTGGGATTGACTCATACTTGTGTGGGTTCGACGAATAGACACTACAATAGGGTAGTCGGGGGTCTAGCTCCCTGGTGAGCAAGCTGCTGAAAGCCAAGCGCAAAGTGCAATTGAACTTGACGATTTATGGACACTACTACAACAGGGTAGTCGGGGTCTAGCTCCCTGGTGAGCGAGTGTGTTTGAGCTCATGTTATAGCAGCTATCAGACAAATAGGACTAGCTAACCAAGTCAAATTGGTGAACCTGGGTATATCGCATGTTCTTACTTTTTTGTCTTTCATATAATACGTGGGTGATTACAATATTATTCGTTCTTAAATTTTAACAACTACTATTTCTAAAAGAAGATAAGAAATTAACTGTATGAAACCTATTTGGGACTTTTAGAAACGTATGTAAAAAACTCGACTAAACAATCAAGAAGTTCCACTCTGTACAATTAAATTCAAGCATTCAAGAGGTGAAGACAATCGAGGTAACATAGGACTTGGTATTCATCTGCGCTGCAGGTTAAGTTCCATGAGGATCTTGTTTTCAGTTCTTGAAATTGCTCGCCTGACAATTTATAATGTAGTTTATAAAAAGTTGAGATAACTTAACCTAACATCTTGTGCCATATGATGCCAACTATCTACAGACTGAGCTCTAATTTTGCATGTTTATCAGACGATTCAAAATGCAGTTCAATGGGCATCAAGTTGAGCTAATAAACCACCTAAGGTAAACAAGAGAAGAGATCAGTTTCATTACTGAAAAAAGAATAGATTGACTAAAGAACCATTTATAAGATAAATTTGAAACCTCTAATAGATTCTTGAGGGAACACTAAAAATGCAGTCGACACAACCTCCATCTACAAGAAATCCACTGAAGACGGTAAATCAGGGACTATGGCCTGCAAACGCTATACCTAAATGTCAAGCAATCTGAATTCCAGGATTAATTTATAATATTTCAGAATCTCAGATGCATGCATGATTCAATATTTAAAGAAGATAATTAAGCATAAGAAAAACATGGTTAACATGACAGAGGGGATTGCATTACTGCACAATCTCAAGTAGGAATCCCCAGGTCAACACACATGTAACGCCTGGGGTTCGAAGTCCAATTTTTCTAATAGAAAGGGGCTCAGTTTGTGTTGACCGGAATACCCAAAAACTACTAAAGTTCAGTGGTCGACTTTGCATTTAACCCACTTACACACCATTGGTGCAACTTAATTGGTCTATACCGGAACCATTGGCGCGACTTAATCGGTCAGAAGAAGAGGGTTGAAGCATGTCTGACCTACGGGAAAGCTCACCTGGGGGTCTGTAAGAAAGTACAAAGAGTTTGCTACAATTGTTGTCAGGAAAGCCACATAGCACCTAACTGCCCTAACCCAAAGAAGGGTGCCTAGTTCACATATGGGTCAAAGGACCACTTGGCTAGTGATTGTCCCAAGAAAGGATCTGGACGGACAGGAACATGAGGGAACAAGGGAAACAGCGGTGGCAATGCTCTAACTATCACGGGACCACCGCAACCAACCGACCGACCGCCAGGACATTCAACATGACAATGCAGGATGCTGTGCAGTCTCGCGATGTGGTGTCAAGTATCATTTCGATCAATAACGTTAATACTTATGTATTATTTGATTCGGGTGCTACTTGTTCATTTATATCTGATGACTTTGCTAAGAACTTAAAATTTCCTAAGGATGAGTTAGAATATCCCATGAACATAGAGATTGCGAATAGAGAAGTGATCCCCGTTAAGTATGTACACAAGAACTGTAGGGTGGATATTAAGGGTAACACTATGAACGTAGATATTATCCCTATCAGACTTGGGGAATTTGATGTCATTCTAGGAATGGATTGGTTATTCAATTACGAGGCTATAATTGATTGCCAGAAGAAATGTATTAACCTTATGACTCCGTCAAAGGTTATATTTTATAACAACAAATTGCCTAGACAAGCGAGTTGTCTGATGATGATGCAGGCCAGGAAGTTATTGAGACAAGGCTGTGAAGGATATTTAGCCTACATAGTCGACAGTCGTAAAGAGAACCCGAAGATAGAAGAGATACTAGTAGTGAGGGACTTCGCAGACGTATTTCCAGATGATTTTTCAGGACTTCTGCCAGATAGAGAGGTTGAGTTTGTGATCGATTTAGCGCCAGGAACGACTCCAATATCTAAGTCACCGTATCGGATGGCTCCAGTAGAGATGAAAGAATTAATGGTATAACTGCAACAGTTACTGGACAAGAAATATATTTAACCGAGCGTATCGCCATGGGGAGCACCGGTGTTATTTGTAAAGAAGAAGGACGAGACGATGCAGTTCTGCATCGACTACAGAGAACTGAATAAGGTCACAATTAAGAATAAATATCCATTACCTAGGATCGACGACCTTTTTGATCAATTGAAAGGAGCGAGATACTTTTCAAAGATAGACTTGAGGAGTGGTTATCATCAGCTAAAGGTGAGGCTAGAGGATGTTCCGAAGACAACATTTAGAACTCGATATGGTCACTACGAATTTTTGGTGATGTCATTCGGTCTAACGAATACTCTTGCAGCGTTTATGGACCTGATGAACAGGGTATTTAACCCGTTTTGGATAAATTCGTAGTGGTATTTATCGATGGCATTATGGTATACTCAAAGACCAAGGAAGAACACGTAGAGCATTTGAAGGTAGCGTTAGAGGCGTTGAGAAGGGAGAAGTTGTATGTCAAGTTTTCAAAATGTGAATTTGGGATTGAGTGGGTACAATTTCTCGGATATGTGATTGATAAGGATGGAATTTTGATACATCCCTCCAAAGTCGAAGATGTGATGAACTGGGATCAGCTGAAAATGCCATCGGAAGTGAGAAGTTTTCTTGGATTGGCAGGTTATTACAGAGATTCATTCAAGAATTTTCCAAGATCATAACTCCGCTGATGAATTTGACTAGGAAAGCTGTGAAATTCGTTTGGATGGAGAAGTGTGAGGCAAGCTTTCAAGAACTTAAGAAGAGGTCGAGTACATCACATGTGTTATCTCTTCCGGATGACACAAGAAATTTTGTGGTTTATAGTGATGCATTGCATAAAGGACTTGGATGTGTTCTTATACAAAATGGTAGGGTCATTGCGTATGCGTCACGATAATTGAAGGACTATGAGAAGGGGTATCCGACCCATAACTTGGAGTTAGCTGCGGTGGTATTCGCCTTGAAAATCTGGACACACTATCTCTATGGGGAGAAGTGTGAAATATATACAGACCAAAAGAGTCTGAAATATAATTTTAAACATAAGAACTTGAATATGCGCCAGAGAAGATGGCTGGAGCTAATTAAAGACTATGATTGTGAAATTTTATACCATCTAGGTAAAGCAAATATGGTTGTCAACGCCTTAAGTATAAAGCGTCAGGAGAAATTAATGATGTTGACCGCTCATGATGAGCTAATTTCAACAATGGAGAAACTAGAATTGGAAGTGAAGTATCCTATAAAGACTGATGAGAAGCTGTTCCAGATGCAAGCTGGTACAACCTTGCTGGATAAAGTTAAGGAGGCTCAACTTCAGGACGAAGAATGTGAAAAGGTAAAAAAGTAGATATTCGAATGAATCGAACCGAGATTCAAGATAGACAGTGAAGGAATACTGATATTTGAAAGAGTTGTCTCTAATAGAATTAAATTATGACAAGAAGTATAAAAATTGGGTCAGAAGCAAATATTGTATACTCCCGATTAAAATGTTGCATTTAAATACATGTCCAGACACTGATGTTTCTCTTAATATTCCTTTTCCCTTAAAACAATCATCTATACCCTACATTTGTTAATGTTTGAAAAAAAAACATCAATTTCAATGACAACAACAAAAACAAAAAAGAAACAATGATAATAAATAAAAAAGTTTGTTGATACACATACCTTAAAATGTATTGTCATTCTCAAGATCAACCTCTTAAACCGAACTGAATTAGATAGAAATTTGCTCCACTTAAAAAAGGAGAAATAATAGCCTCCATGTATGTCTAGTTCAGCTATACATATAGGTGAAGTGTGTGCAAAATATGAGAGAAGCATTCCAAAATATTTAAAAGTTCGTAAATTTGGAGAGCCAATCACCAAAATATGTGTGAATGAAATTCTAATGATCGTTGAAGTATGAGTACACTTTACAATTTATACTTCCAATAACTAATAAATTTTTGATCTCCCACAATTATTAATACTAATAGCATCTTCTATATATATCAACAAAGACAAAGTTTTTAATTTGGATTTCTCTTCTTACACTTAAAATGGACCACAGTGCATCTGATTGCCCTTATAAAAGCAAGGAGAACCTATTTCTAATGTCAAATATGGGTCGAACGTCGTGTCAGTCGATTTTTTTCCTCTGCTTCAATGAATGTAAGCAACCACATTCATTCACTGTAAGTTTGTTAATTTTCTATTTCACAACGTAATGATTGCACCTTTTAGGGACAATGAAACGCGACCTTGCCAAATAAGAAGTGATTCATTTCAACTAAGCTAGCATTGTTATGTATTTTCAGCTTGATTGAGCTTGTATTTGCACATAAGACTTGTTTGTTTCAAAAAAACAATAGTTAACAAACAATAATATTGTAATAGGACTTTGTAAAGATAATATATTTTCAAATGTAGAAGTTGGTGTGATTATATACTAATGTTTGTACCAAGCTGTTGCAGTTGATGCTTCTGGAATTCGGTGGAAGCTTCATGAAACCCCGTATGATCTTCTCGTTCCGCTCTTCTACCTTCCTACTGTTCATATTCAATTTCAAATCAATAACTTCAAATAAATTTCAAGCTAAAATTTGAGAGTAAAGTCGAAATGACATGCATCTCAATAGTATATCTTTTCATTGGACCATTTCACCAAACAGTTTATATGCACCATGCCAGATAACTCTAAATTAACAAAAAGTAGTGTAAAGTACCTTAGTGAATTATGTGCACAAAAATTAACCATTTTCGATAGGTGAATTAACAAAATCAAGAAAACTCACCGTACATCCATATCGATATGGGTCGATTTCTTGGGTTCCTTCATTCTCAACCAAGACCATATCAAACTTAGTTTATTCCTCATGTCCAGAGACTATCCTTCGCAGAGGTTATCCATGGTCCATTGAAATCTTCAAAAAAACTAAAAACAGTCACTCCTCATTGGATCGATGGATAGAAGTTTCGAGGATGATCAATCTAGGGCTTCATGATTGATCGAATTAGGGGTTTTGTTGTTGATGAAGATATATTGACGATTGGTTTCTTTATTTGGGAAAGGGCTACAAATCCAACCCGAGTACAGGGAAAAAAGGTAGGTGCGAGGAAAGACTCTCGGGTTTGTAAACGACGAAGAAAATAAAGAGCTGAAGAGAGAAACGGAAGAGGAAGAGGAAGAAGAGGAAGAAGAAGAGGAAGAGGAAGAGGAAGAGGAATTTCATTCGATCGATTTAAATTAAGTGAGTTAACTTGGGCTGGATTTCAAATTGAAAGGTACCTGATTTTCAAATTAAGTGAGTTGGCTCACCCAATTTTGAAATTAAAAGGATCAGTCTTGATGCCTTTATATATAAGGTATTGATATACATTTTTAGTACTTCTCTCATTACACTGCCTCCCATACCAAAATGTTCACAGGAAGAAAAGAGATAAAAGAGAAAGAAATAAATAAAAAAGGAAAGGAAGGAAGAGAAATGAAAACAAAGAAAGGTAAACTCCAATTTTTTGTTAATCCTTGATTTTCATATATGGTTATTAAGTTTTATAAAATTTATAGAAAGAATATATGTTATGCTTGTTAATTTTTGATGAATTAAACTTGCATATACATGAATCAAATTAGAGAAATCAAGAAATCAAATGAAAAACGAAATTTGAAAATTTCATAAAAATTAGTTTGTTACCATATTTTTGTAAAATCCATAACTCTTTGTGTATAATGAGTTAGGAGATGAGACTTATATCAAAAGAAAGCCATGGAAGTAAGCTAAACACATAATTAAGAATTACCCAAAAATTTCTTGGGGATTGTTCGTGGTGTCTGTTTGAATGAAACTGGTCTGAAGGACTTATAGACCACTAGAATCTAAAAAATCAATTTTTTTAAGCTTTATTGCATGAGTATTATCTTTTAATCTGACTGTTGGATCGTTATAATTTTTGGATATGTTATACATGCATAAGTTGAGAATATGTTCACCAATTTTAAACCGTTAAAGATTAACGTATGATTTGTTATGAATTTTAAGAGGTGACTGATTTAGAATTTTTGTAACAGAATTTTCAGCAACATGCTTTAA
This sequence comes from Panax notoginseng, assembly GCA_016801055.1. Classification (NCBI taxonomy): domain Eukaryota; kingdom Viridiplantae; phylum Streptophyta; class Magnoliopsida; order Apiales; family Araliaceae; genus Panax; species Panax notoginseng. Next base: position 183,060,927 of record CM029019.1, read on the forward strand.
TGTTTAAAAAATGTATAACTTAATAATTTAAAATCCGAATTGGGTGATTCTTGAGCTTAAATTGGAGTATTTGAAGTCTAGTTTCTACTAAAATTAATTAAATTGACAGATAAATTTTAGTTAATGATGATAATACCATAATAGTGGACTGACGTTTTAAATATATAGGTTTCTTACGTTTTGTTATTCACTTATAAGTTTTGGAATATGAATACTGATTTAATACGAGAAATAAAGGCACCTTGAATGAATTATGAATTAATAGTTGGTTTATACTTTATTCGAGGAAAATATATTTTGGTGTTGACCCCAACTTTTAATAGAATTTAACTTGTTTATAATAAGGTGTTGATTTAATAAATGTTATAGTTGTGGGTGGTATGTACAAATTATACAAAGTAAACAGTTATCGGAAAATATTCGTTTTATAGGGAAATATTTTTTCTGTCGGGAATATTATATTCAGTAAAGTACGACGGCGCCGAAATAATCAATCATTAGTGGGCCCCACAACAGAATAAATATCGAATTTAGAAAGCGACAAAAATAATTTTTTAACAAAATTTGCGGCAAAACTTTTACCATTAACTGTTGAAATACCTGATAATAATAATATAGTAATACGCGTTGTTTCACAATAGTACGTTGTATTGCACAGTAATACATGATATTGCACAATATCTCTGATGATTGATTCTTACGTAAAAAGTCACTCAGTATATCATTCAATAATTGTCACTGTAGTTATTGCACAATAACTCATATTATTGATTCAATAATTATTACAGTGATAATTATATAGTATTTCATATTATTAAAATCAATAATTGTCATGACACAGTAACTCATATTATTTGATATGATATATTTAAACCAGTTGGCAATATTGTGAGTATATAGTAATAATCGTGGATAATTATTGAAATATTAGAAATGTGTAAATAATTGATAAATTAAAGGTGTTGATTAAAGAAAAGTATGATATGCAGATATTTGTTCAATTATTTTTTTTACAAAAGTAAGTTTGGCAAGACTTGCCGACACTCTACTTTTTCTAAAGTAGTATGGAACACAATTCTATTATTAAATAAATTTTGTTAAAACGTGTACAAGTTAGTTTAATTTCTTCTGTGGGACCACAAATTCCACTATCATTATTTTATATAGCTCATTTAGTTATTTTGTCAAACCATGTGTGCTAATTGTTTTCTCAATTTGCAGTATAAATAGGTTGCTCGGTTGAGCAACTAAACACACACCATGACTACACTAAAAATATAAATTCTTTTACTACAATATTGTGAGTATAATATTGTGAGCTATTCTTTTGAGTATAAAGTTACTCGAAGTGTTGATAAGGAGTGCAATCATTGTTCAAGTTGATCAATTTCATAGAAAGCATAATCTAGTCATGTGCTAAGGTAAGGGGTATCACTTTTTCATAATCTGGTAAATGGATATCATTTTCTTCATACTCGTAATGTATATCATTTTTTTTATACTTCATATTATGGTAAGAGATTATTATTTGTTTCTTCAGCTTATCATTAAAGGGTGAAAAGTCCTGAAATGATTAGAATATTCTTAATAGTTTGTGCTTCATCTAATATCTTAACTTGAATATTTCTATTCAGTTTAAAGTTATTATATTTGAGTCGGGAACTTTACATTTACTTGAACTTTATATTCTATCAAGAATTCTAATCGATTTTCTGGATATCGTGTTGGCAATTTGGACTCTGGATAATTAAGTTGAAAATCACTAGGATCTATTTTATCTTATTATTCTAATTATCTCAGACCAAATAGAAATTTCACCACAATTATTTATGTCCGTTCATTATATATATCATTGTTATAATCATTGTGGTGAAATTTCTATTTGGTCTGAGTGCAAAGATGGATTGTTGTTTTGCATGATCATGATCATCAGTTCTCTTCGTCCTGGGGTGCAAAGATGAAATGTTGATTGGTATGATCATGACAATTGGTTTTACAGTTGTATGTCTTTAGCCTGTAGTGCAAAGATGGACTGTTGATTGGCATAACTATTAATTTTACAATTGTAATCTTTAGCCCGTAGTGCAAAGATGGACTGTTAATTGATATGACGATTGATTTTACAGTTGTATGTCTTTGGCCCGTAGTGCAAAAATAGACTGTTGATTGGCATGACCATTGGTGTTACGGTTGAATATCTTTGGCCCAAATAGCAAAGATGAATTTAATGGCATTATTATAAATATGAACTGTGAATTGGTATAACTATGATCTTTGGTGTTTCACGTAATGACAGGTGGTGAGAGTTCTCTTTGTCTTGGGTACAACAAAGAATTATTGATTTGTATTACAGGAATAAAATATTGATGATGGATTTTTTTTAATTTGGAGAAGATAGTAGACATTATGTTCTACTTGATTTTTCTAATGGATTGTTGATTCCGCTGCAATTATGGTTGAAAACTTTTATCATCTACCATATATTCAAAATATCTGATTTTTTATGATAAAGACTATTGATAATTTAGTTATCTTAGTCATGATATTCTTTATTGGCTATGTGTGCTCACCCTTTTGCTTCACAATTCCTTTTAGGTAATAAGAGTGTAGCTGAGTCTAGCGAGGATAACAGGGGAATTGAGTGATGGTCCGAGACTGTTGAAGTTTCTCAATACATTATAAAATAGTGCGGCACTAATTGTACTGAGGTCTTAAAATGTGTGTCGTATTTTATACGTCATTTAATAATTAATTTTGGTGAACCAAATAGGGTGATGTGAACCTGAATTTGGAAGCGTCAAAAATGCACCCAATTAGAATGAGGAGGATAGAAATCTTCTTGTGTTCCTTTGAGGACTTCAAATATTTGTTGTTGTATTTTATATGGTATTGTAATAATTTGGGTGTAAATATTGTCATACTATACATGATACAATATTTGTATTAAACACTCACAGTATGTGAGTAGTTGTATTTTGCACGACAGTATATTAGTTGTAAATAGGAAAGTTCGTGTCTTTAGTGTTGTTTTTGACAACTTAAAATGGGTGGTGTGGACCTATTTTGGGGGCGTCACAGACAGACTGCGTATATATATAATGACGATGATGATTTCGTAAGAACAAAAAGGAATTGTTGGACCAACTTCTAAAGTATATTTTTTTCAGAATAATTACATATAGTAGTACATTTTTAAAAATAATTACAAAAATCATACATTCATAAAATAATTACAAAAATATTACACTTTTTTATTTTTATTTATAATATTATTATAATTATAAGTCCTTAATTTAAGGGATTAATATTAATGGCTGACATGGCAAATGTTTGTTTTTTGAAATGCGTGATAACCGCCATCTATTATCTGTGTAGGACTCTTCGGTTTAAAACCTTTCTTTGCACGCTGAAACCCTTTTTTCTCTTTCCGTACGTGTTTCATTATTCTCCATTGATCGTTATTTAGTTGCTCGCCATTTTGTTTTCGTTTTATTTTCGTCATCATCGTTGTTACTTGTTATCGTCATTGCACAGTGTTTCAGTTAGTTTATTCTTCTTCGTTATCGATTCTAGTCGTGTGTATATTTTCAGGTCAGTTATTTTGAAATAGTTTAATGTATTATCTATTAATGTAGTTTATCAGTCGAATGTAGTATTGATTGTTGTTTGGGTTTGTGTTATTTTTATGTTTTGTATAGAATGGTCGATACGAGGAAGAAGGATAGGAAGAGGAAGAGAATCTTGGAGCGTGATTCTATCAAGGACGTGAAGAAGTTTTCTGTGGATAGGAAGGGGAAGGAAAAGGATGTAGGTCAGAAATCGAGTAAGAATGAGAATAGGTTGATGATACATAGTGATATCAAGCATTCTCAAGTGCAGTTAGATTCTGAGTTTGATGTTCCTGTAGTTAAGGCCGAAGGTCAAGTGCTTATCCAGAATATAATTCCAACACAAAGAATTTTAAAGGTGTGTTAATTTAAATTTTGTTATGGTTACCATCATATAATTAGTCGGTTACTTGTTTAGTACGTATTTGGTTACTATAAGCTTATGATTTTGATAGCATTTATGTTCTCTTGAGTTGGGATTTTGGTTACTTTTTTATGTTGTTATTATTACCATGTATTTGCCTAGTATACATGATTTTTTAAACTGGTTTTAGTGTACATGTTGATTATGTATTGGTTACCATTAAAAGATGTTTTGGTTACCATCATATAATTACTCGGTTACTTGTTTAGTATGTATTTTGTTACTGTAAGTTTATGATTTTGATACCATTTATGTTCCCTTGAGTTGGGACTTTGGTTACCTTTTTATATTGTTATGGTTACTATGTATTTGCCTAGTATACATGGTTTAATAAACTGGTTTTAGTGTACATGTTGTTTATGTATTGGTTACCATTTAAAGATGTTTTGGTTACCATTAAAAGATGTTTTGGTTACCATCATATAATTAGTCGGTTACTTGTTTAGTATGTATTTGGTTACTGTAAGCTTAAAATTTTGATACCATTTATGTTCCCTTGAGTTAGGATTTTGGTTACTTTTTATGGTGTTATGGTTACCATGTATTTACCTAGTATACATGGTTTTCTAAACTGGTTTTAGTATACATGTTGTTTATGTATTGGTTACCATTAAAAGATGTTTTGGTTATCATCATATAATTATTTGGTTACTTGTTTAGTATGTATTTGGTTTCTATAAGTTTATGATTTTGATACCATTTTTGTTCCCTTGAGTTGGGACTTGGTTACTGTTTTGTGTTATTTTGGTTACCATGTATTTGCTTAGTATACATAGGTTGACTAAAATGTGGTTGATTTATATGTTTGTTTATGTATTGGTTACCTCGAAAATATATTTTGGTTACTATCATATAACTGTTTGGTTACTTATTTAGTATGTTTTTTTGTTACTGTTTGCTTATAAAATACTCTTGTTCACTAAATTTGGTATTTTTGTTACTTTTTTATGTTGTTTTGGTTACCATGTATTTGTGTAGTATACATTGGTTGTCTGAACTGGGTTTGGTTTATATGTTGATCATGTGTCAGTTACCATTAAAACAGTGTTTGGTTACTATGATATAACTGTTTGGTTACTACATAAACAGATATGTACTACATCTTGTTAATATTTTGGTAAGCATTAGATTATATAATATAATTGTTTGGTTAATGCTTTATTATGTTATGGTTACTATTATATTATGATATGGTAACTATTATTGTGCAGTCAATGTGGGATGTTGGATACTTTTTATAGTCTGTTTTGGCTATTGTGTAATTGCTATATTATGTTTTAGTTAGTATTATATTATTTGTTGGTTACTATGTAACTGTTTATAGTATAAATATTGTTTATATTGGTTACTAATAACTGTGCAAATCTGGTTTTGTGTATATGCAGTTATGGGATCTTTACTATGAGGAATGCAACAGAAAATTCACTGGAAAAGTTATATATTGGTGTGACATGGAAGTCCCCAGCATTATTGCCAGGAAATTGAATGAAAGTCAGTTGGAGAAGTTTAAGGCAACATGTTTTGGAAATTTTTTGGAGTTTGGTGAGCACCAAATGTATTCCCAGATTATTCACCATACTCTTGTAAGGGAGGTTCACCATAGGGATGACGGTGAAATGTGGTTTTTGTTTGGAGAGAAAAGGGTCAGGTTTGGTTTACCTAAGTTTTGTCTGATTTCTGGGTTGAGATGGCAAGGCAAGGATGACATAAGTGCATATAAAGGTATGAAGAATCTGCTTATTGAAAAAAAAAATTAGGGACGAAGCTGTGACGCGTAGTAGTATAGGTAGGGTGTTTCGGAAGGCAGTTTTTGATGACGATGATGAGGCTATTAAGATGTCAATGATTTTGTGTGTGTTTAATTTTATTCTATCAACAGTTTCTGAAAATTTTGTGGATTGGGCAATGGTTAATTTTTTATGTTATGGTGATGTTAGTAGTTTTCCTTGGGGGAAAGTTGCGTTTGAAATGACAAAGTACTCTTTGTCAAATGCTTTGAATGGGCATTTAAAGAAAGGAAGGAATGGTGGTTCAACATATAATTTCTACAAGGATCATTATACTAAATTGTATAAGTTGAATGGTCTTTCATATGTTTTCCAAGTGTTTATGTTTGAAACCATTCCAACCTTCAAAACTCGCGGTATATGCAATGACGAGCGTCCGTCGGATATCCGTTTATTTAGATGGAAGGAGCTAGTGAAGCACCCCATAAATGACAAGTTGAATGATCTAGTATTTTGTTCCGGACAGGTATGCAGCTTACTACTAAGAATTCAATTGGTTTCCTTTAGTTATATATTTGGTTACTATTTATTTTTTGTGAATTTACTATTAACATAGTAGTTAGTTACTTTTATATACTAATTTGGTTGCTGATTATATTATGTGTATGTTAATAATAAAAATGTTGTTGGTTACTATAATATACGTATTTGGCTACTGATTATATTACATTCAGGTTACCAATAACAATTTTGTTTGTTATTAGAATACACAAATTTTGGTTACCTTTATACATTTAGTTGGTTACTGATTTATATATATTTGGTTACCAGAATATATGTTTTTGGTTACTGATATGTTTTATGATTCTTTATTTTCTCTTTTTGTTATTATAATTGTGCAATGTTTGTCAGATGTTATACTAAAGTGTACTTATTATTTTTCAACTGAGGATAAAAAGTTTAATTCCCACGGCTGAGGAGAAGGAACGACTTGATATGGGCGGGCTTCACTTTTTCAATGGGAAGGATGCTGACAAGAAGGTTGAAAAAAAGGTGAAGGGTGACAACATTGGTTTTGATATATCGGACGTTAAAGATTCAATTGATACACGGTTACGGCCGTTGGAGAAAAAAGTTTCTGAATTTAAGAAAGACGTTATAAAATTGCGGGCTGATATTAAGGATGAGATGCAGATTTTATACGTTCAGCTATGCAGAGACTTTAGGTTAATTATTAGAGATGAGTTACGCGGGATCAAAGATGTTGGGGACAAACAAGTTGATAGTGATTCTGATGATGATTCTGAATCTGATGAGGGCAGTGATGTTGATGATGATGATGAAGCTGATAAAACTGATGGAGCCGATGGAGCTGATGAAGATGATGATGTTGTTGATGAGGATGCTGATGTTTTTAAAGGTAATTATAAGGATGATGATGAGGTTGGCGATGATGGGTTGAAAGTTGATGAGAAGAATGATGAGTGAAAATGAAGTTGTTAAAGAGTGTGAAGTTGATGTTATGGTTGAAGACCGTCATGTTGTTGAGGATGTTGATGATGGTTCAAAACTAAATAAGAATAATGATGGTGATGATGTGTCGGATTTTGTTGAGAAGAAGGATGGGAATGAAATTGAGTATGCTAATGAAGTTGAACGTAATGTTATGGTTGAAGAACATCACGAAATAATAATTAATGATGATCAAGAAAATGTCAAGGTTAGACATATTTTGTTTGTTTTGTTATGTGTTATATGTCTTTTTTTAATGATTAATTGGTTGCTTTTTATTTTGCACAGATTGGCAATAATGATGACATGCCAACTTTTGACATATTAAGCCAATGCGCTGGGAAAGAAATTGTTGTGTATGTTGCTGCTGAGGTTAGTGTTATAACGACATGCCAACTATTTTTTACATGCTTTAGTTTTTGGTTACTGTTGTATTGTGATATGGTTACTATTATATATGTTATGTTTATAATATAGTGTTATGTTTACACAGTAACCAGGTCAGTAATATTGAGTAACTATTATAATTTTAAACAGTAATCAATTTAGCATTAGTCAGTAACCAATATAATGTTAAACAGTAACCAAGTCAGCATTACTCAGTAACCAAGCCATCATTTTTCAATAACCAAGTCAGCAGTAGTCAGTAATATTATGCACTAACCATTACAATTTTACACAGCAAGCAACTCGGAAATATATAGTAACCATTATAATGTTTTACAGTAACCAAATCAGCATTAGTCAGTAACAAGTATAATGTTTCATAGTAACCAAGTCTGCATTAAACAGTAACCAATACAGCATTAGACAGTATAATGTTACACAGTAACCAAGTCATCATTAGACAGTAACTAGCAGTTACATGAAGGTAACCAATGTATTTGATGAGTAACTATTAATATTAAAAAATCAGTAGAACTCATTTAAAAATTATAAAGTAATCTAATAAACTTTATTCAACAAACAAATATATAATAAACAGCAACCAATTTATTTCTATTTAGTATCATGAGTTGTTTACTATTATTATATGGGTTGGTTACTATTACAATGTGTGTTGGTTACCATTATATAACTGTTTTGGTTACTATTTTATTTTGTTTTGGTTTCTATTATGATATATTCACTTTAATATGTCGATTATTGTTCAATTTATATCTATTTATAACTTTTTTGTTATTGCATATATTAGTTAACTGCATGTATTTATGTTAAAAATCTAATTGTATTTGTTACATTTTCTGTCAATTGAAAAAGGGGAATAAATTTGAGGCAGAAAGCAACTTTGTACTTGATCAGATGGTTCTGACAACACAGGACATAATTCAGTGTGATGAATTGGAGAAAAGCGTCCATAAAGCCGGTGGTAGACCTGTCCGTGAACATGCAATGAGTAATGTTTTGAGGTCTCCATATACAGCAACGTTTGGATCGGCTGGTTCATCGTCTAATGCTGCGGGTGCTCGTCAAACAGTTGCAGTTCTTTCTGCATTCTCCAAAGTATGCATGGATATGCCGTCAAAATTTGAAGAGGTATTGTTTGAACAATGGTTTAAAATTGGACTAAACAACAGGAAAAGGTTTGTTTTTTATTGTTAACAATGTTATAGTTTTTTATGAAACAAATAAATGTGTTTTACTGTAGAAACATATTGTTAATATTAAATAAATGTAATGGTTACTATTATTTTATGTTCTGGTTAATGTTTTATCATGTTATGGTTACTGTTATATTATGAGTTAGACACCATTTTTTTGTGATATTAACCAAAATAGGATTTTGGTTAATATCATATTATATGTTGGTTACTATGTAATTGTTATGTACATACAGGTTGGTTAAATTGGTATTGATTACATTATATTTCTGTTTGTTTTATTGTCTTAGTATATCCTGGTTACTGTCATATCAGGTTTTGGTTACTACTATATTATATTTTGGTTACTATTATGTATTATTTGATTTATGTTAATGTTCCATTGAAGTAAACTGTTTGTTACTTTATATTATATTTGATTACTAGGTATTTGTTTAGTACATTTAGGTTGTTTAAATTATTATTGTTTACATGATGTTACTTTTTTGGTTACTATTAAATTATTTTCTGGTTACTATTATATTATGTTTTGGTTACTATTTTGTTATGTATTGGTTACTATTTGATAATGGTTATTATATTAATATTTTGTTGGTTACCAGGTTATTGTTTTAATTAAGTTGTTGATTATTATGTTAATTATTAACTGTTCAAGATTGATTTTGGGTAGTGTGTATACTTATACGGTAATTGTTAATGTTAGCGTGTATACTAATATGCTTTTATATTGAAGGACCGACAAATTTCCTGGAAAGAACGACAAAATCAAACCTGCTTTTGTATTTGGGTCTGTCCCAATATCATCAAAAATGTGGTTCTACAATTTAAAGACTCCTGGACAATGGTTAGACGACGATGTGAGTTCATCTTTTTTTAAAATTATGTTTTTCTAGCTATGGTTACATTATTTAGTTGTGTTAGTAATTAGTGTTAACAGTGTTGGTTACATTCATTACATACTTTACATTTTTTAACAACTATTAATATCCTCTTTTTTTTGGTCCAGCACATCAATGTTGCGTTATATTATTTCCGTAAATTGGCCAGATATTCTAATAGTGTTCATATAAGGGCAACGACTACGGACTGTTGGTTCCATGGCAAGATGACCGCTCTTTTCGAGGAGTATACAAGTAAAAATGCAGATAAGAGTGTTTTGTCCGGGGAGGGTGATGTTGATGAATACATTCATAGGCTGTTTATGGATGTCAACACACCATGGAGAAATGTTGACTACGTGTTGTTCCCCATTCATATGTCATCACCGAACCATTGGTTTTTGTTGACATTTGATGTGCATCGTAGACGTCTAACTATTTATAATTCTCTGCAGCCAAAAAGGAAATCCATGCAAACAAAAATCATGGATATTTGTGAGCCTTACATCTTTATTCTTCCCACTTTACTGCGCAAGAGTGGTTTTTGGAGGGATAGGTGTGACATTGACTTTAGCAGTGAACCGTATTGCAATAAGGACGAAGATGATATAATTGAGTTGGAATTTGCAGATGCAGTTCCTGAACAAGTTGAGGGGTAAGGGTTACACTGTTTACATTTTTTAATTATTACATATATGTTGGGTTACCATGTATTTGCCTAGTATTCATGGTTTAATAAACTGATCTTAGTGTACATGTTGTTTATGAATTGGTTACCATCATATAACTATTTTGGTTACTATGATATAACTGTTTTGGTTACTATCATGTAACTGTTTGGTTACTTAATTAGTATGTTTTTTGTTACTGTTTGCTTATGATTTGGTATTTTTGTTACTTATTTATGTTGTTTTGGTTACCATGTATTTGCGTAGTATACATTGGTTGTCTGAACTGGGTTTGTTCAATATGTTGATCATGTGTCAGTTACCATTAAAACATGGTTTGGTTACTACGATATAACTGTTTGGTTACTTCGTCAGTATGTTTTTTGGTCTACATTTTTTTGTTTTGGTTACCTTTTAATTTATGTTTTGGTTAATTTTATATGTGACTGTCTGGTTACTGCATAAACTGATATGTACTACATCTAGGTTAATTTTAGTTTTGATTTTTGTTATCTTTTGTTTGTTTTTACAGTGATTACGGGATGTTCACGATTTGTTTCGCTGAGCATGTCATTCATCAGAAGCTTGATGAAATTCCTATTCCATTCCCCATTGCGCAGTATCGGAAGAAGTTATGCACAAACCTATATATGCATGCAAGGAACAAACAGTTGGAGGGATATGAAACTGACAGAGAATTTCCAGGAATATTTGTTCCAGATTTTGATTAGTTCGGAACTTGTTGTTTTGTCTTTATGAATTGTGTTTTGTATTTTGTTTTTTTTTTTTGGGATATACACAACAATTTTGTATGGTTTATGAGTTTATGATGTTTATTGGATCTTATATAAATGGGATTTCATATTTGATTATATTAGCAGTATTAGAAGTAATTTTGTGTGTTAGTTGGTATTTGATTCGTTTAAGTTGTGTTTGCTACATTATTTTTGAAATGTACAGTTGGTAACCAAAGATGCATAAAAGGGTATCCAGCTAATGTTTTGATAGTAACCAGAGATTTACAATATTGTATCAGGACATATATTAATTGTTAAATGTACATGTCAGAGTATACATTAGTTGCCTAAACAAACAATATCACTTTCATTATAGGTTGCTGGATATACATGTTGTTTATGCTTTGGTTACCATTAAAATTGATTTTGGTTACTGTTATCTAACTAGTTGGTTACTTTTTTGTTATATTTTGTTTTC